>CM016626.1:122728494-123058664 GCA_005393395.2 Gossypium australe
CGGGATTACACACTTTATTCGGAATCCGTAACACGATATTCTCCGTGGCACCTAAAGATACAATCGGTCAACAATTAATCCCAAAACCAAATTTACCACTTCAACCAATTATTTCAGTTGATTAACAATCTATACACTTACCAACAATCTGAGTCTCTTATTACGAGTGATAGATCGAGCGATTTAGTCCCTAAAAATATAATCGATTAGTCACAACCACTATTTCGTTAAGCAAAATAACCGGTCAACGAAAAAGATCCAAAAAGAACCATGATGAATCCCTTACCTTAACGATATTACTTCCAATTTCTAACGATTGTACAATGGCTACGGATGAGTCAAAGTTTCAGCCTTCCACTATCACTCGAATTATCAAAGGAGTGAATGTCAACACAAATGATAAGAAATGATTAAAAGAAAGGAGAAGGTGTATCAAGGTGTTTGGAATGTTTCGATCAACACTAAAAGAAATATGAAACAAAAAGAAATGTGAGTATTTCGGCAACAGAAAGAATGGTGAAAGATGGATTAAGGTTTCGGCCCCCAAGGAAAAAAATGTAGAAAGTGTGCTCACCAATGGCTTGTAAATTCAGCACAAAGCAAAAGAAATTTGGAGAGTACCAAATAGTGCAAAGAGAAAGGTTTTTAGCCTAACAAGCACCAAAAATTAAATCAAAAGGCAATGGAGAATTCTGACTATCAAGGAAGGTGGAAAGAAAATGAGGTTGTGGTCAAACAAAAGAGAAAGAAAATGCACTATTGTGCTAATAGGTTTCGACAAGGAGAGTTGCAAAATTGGGAGAGAATGACACAAAGTTGTCAAGGGATTTTGGCCAAAACCAAGCTAAGACTTTACCAAATGCCAAATAAAATTTTTCAGCCACCTATCTTCCTCAAAACCGTCCACATGCATCCCCCTTAGGATAAGAGTTGGCCACCCATACTTTCCAAAACACCTCCCTCGATATTAGCCTATTGCCCCCCTTTCTTTCCTATTCCTCTTGATTCCTTTCCCAAACTTTAACCTTGCCATATTCTTTTAGCCACCTTACCAAAATAATGAAGTCCACACTTACCAAAAATACTTCTTGGCCGACATATAAGGAAGGAAAGCAAAAAAAATAATAGTCAAATTTACAAACAATGGGATTTGAACCTCTTCCCTCAAGGTACATCATGTGGAGCCATAACCTCTTTACCAATTACTCATCTTATGCTAACCATTTACTCATTCATTACTATAAGCCTTAAGGTCACTTACTCTATCTCCTTAAAATGATAAAATACCAAATTTTTCCTAAGGCCTAATTAAACCCGAGACTTCATAGAAACCTTGTAACCTTCCAAAATTACCTTCTTAATAAGTCCAACTACAAATAATGTCATTCTCTTGTTCTCAAAAATTTTAAACACTCCTACGCCCAAAGCCCATTGGGCCCAATCCTACTGGGCCCAATTTCGAGATGTTACAATTATCATCTGGGTAAAGCAAACGTTGTTGCTGATGCTTTAAGTAGAAAATCATTGTTTGCACTAAGTGCTTTGAATGCTCAGTTAGATTTGTTTGATAATAGTTCTGTGATAGATTAATTAAAAGCGAAAACGTTATTTATACAGCAGATATGTGATGCTTAGAAAGTTGATAATGAGTTGTTATTAGCTCAGTGTGATTCGAATTTTGAATCTGAATTTGAAATTATTGATGATTGTTTGAGATTTCAAGGTCGTATCTGTGTTCCGATAAATCCGGAGTTGATTCAGTTGATTATTAATGAAGCATATAATAGTCCTCTACCTGTTCATCCGGGAAGTACTAAAATGTACCATGATTTGAAGCGACATTATTGGTGGTCCGGTATGAAACGTGATATTTCTAAGTTTGTTTCGAAATGCTTAATCTGTCAGCAAGTCAAGGCTGAACATCAAGTTCTGTCTGGGTTGCTACAACCGATTTTGATTCCCGAGTGGAAATGGGATAGAGTGACAATAGTTTTGTTTCTGGTTTGCCTCAGACTTCGAGAAAGGAAGATGCAATTTGGATCATAGTTGACCGATTGACTAAATCTGCCCATTTTATTTCGATAAGATCTGACTATTCACTTGGTAGATTAGCCGAGCTATATATTTCTGAGATTGTTAGATTGCACAGGGTGCCACTATCTATTGTGTCAGATAGGGATCCGAGGTTTACATCGAGATTCTGGAAGAAATTGCAAGAAACTTTAGGCACGAAACTGCATTTCAGTACAGCTTTTCATCCGCAAACAGATGGTCAATCCGAGCAGATCATTCAGATTCTCGAAGACATGTTAAGATGTTGTATACTTGAGTTTAACGGTACATGGGAACAGTATCTACCATTGATTGAATTTGCATACAATAATACTTTTCAGTCAAGTATTAAAATGGCACCTTATGAAGCTTTGTCCGGACGTAAATGTCGTACACCTCTGTATTGGATCGAGCTCAATAAAAATAAGCTACATGGGATTGATTTCATAAAAGATTCAGAACAGAAAGTAAAACTGGTCCGAGATTGTTTGGAAGCAGCATCTGACCGTCAGAAGTCTTATGCGGACTTGAAACGAAAAGATATAAAATTTGAGATCGGCGACAAAGTATTTCTGAAAGTATCTCCTTGGAAAAAAGTGCTTCGGTCCGAGGTTCATCCGGCCGTATGAGATTATTGAACGTGTTGGGCTTGTTGCGTATAGATTGCTTTTACCTTCTGAGCTAGAAAAGATACACAATGTATTCCATGTTTCGATGCTCCATAGTTACCGATCCGATCCATCACATGTGATTATCCCATCTAAAATTGAAATCCGATCTGATATGACATACGAAGAAGAACCAATTTGTATCTTAGCTTGTGAAGTGAAATAGTTGAGAAACAAAAAAATCCCGTTAGTTAAAGTACTGTGGAATCAACATGGAATAGAAGAGGCTACGTGGGGGCTGGAAGATTCGACGAAACAGCAATACTCGACTCTGTTTAACGGTAAGATTTTCGGGGACTAAAATCCCTAAAGGGAGAGAATTGTAACAGTCTGGTTTATACCCTAGTCGGAACAGTGGTTTCGGGACCACAAATCCGAGTCAGTAAAATATTTTAATAATATTTTCTGTGTCTTTGATGTGTGATTAAGCATGTGCTAAATTTTCGTAAGTTTATTTACTCGTCTATGTGTTTAATTTAATGAAAAGGATGGAATTGCATTGAAATGCAAATGTAACATCCTAAAATAGGGGTTATTTGTGATTGAATTATTTTTCTTGTGTTTGAATTGTTGTGATATTATTCGTGGTGTTATAAGACTTAATTAGGGGTCTTGAGTAGGCTCGGTTTAGTAGAATAATTTTTAGTATGGTTTGTTTAATGAAGTGGATTAAGTGAGCTTAGCACTTAAGTTAATTTAAGTATTAATTAAAGCATAAGAGGAGTAAGTGGCAAGTTGGTTAAGGAGCTTGAAAGGTGGCTTGAGGTTAGAGGTTCGAGTAGCATGTTTAGCATTTTGAAGGTTTATTTTTTGTGATCTAGCATTGATGGACGGTCAAACTTATTTATGATAGGTTGGACTATTTATTTTGGTAAGTTGAATATATGTTTAAGGAAAGCTTGATATTGGGGATAAGAATCTTGAGTTTATGGTATGATGAGAGGACAAAGGCATGAAGGGTGGTGGATGTTTTGGAAAGTTTTCCTAGGCCTTTAGTGGTTGAATGTGGACGGCATGTGTGGGAAAGGGGGATGGCCGATTGTTGTTAGGTGGTTTGAGGGGTAAATAGTTGGCCAATTCCTTCTTTTGAACATCTTTTTACATTTTGTTTTCCCTCTCCAAAAACTCTCACCTTTGGCCGAATGTCTAGGGTACTTTTGGTGCAAAATTTCTTTTGATGTTAGCTTCATTTTGTTTGAAATAAATACCACTTTCTTTCTTTCATTTGTCCTTTTGAACCAAACTACATTTTTGTATTTTGTGCATTTTCTTCTTTGGTAAAAATTAGTGTTGACCGAATCTCATTTCTCCCATTCCTCTTTTTCTTCTTTTGATCAATTCTTTTTCATTCTCTTTTCAACCTTTATCAAAACCAAAAAAACCATTCTTTCTTTTTCTAGACATTGGCTGAATCTCCTACACCATCATCTTCCATCTATTTCTTTTCTTTTCTTCTCAAAACCGAAGCCCCTATTTCCCTTTCTTCTCAATATTTTCTTTATTAGCCGAATATACTCCTTTGGGTGTGCCGAAACTCTCTTCTCCTATTTTGTGTAGCCTTAGCCGAATATTTTAGCAAGGGTGCCTCTTCTACTTTTTCCTCCAATCGACTCTAAGGTGAGTGTCCAAGGCCGAATGCCTTTTCTTTGGTTCTCTTGTTCTTGTCGACTTCTAATGGGGTAAGAGCCGATTTCGGTATCGGATTGCAAGTGTGTATCGACTGATTTGGAATCAGTTTTGTTGTAGGGCCTTCGAAGTGTTGGAAGCAATCTAGTGAAGCCGTCACCTTTGATTGATTGGTTGGTAAGTGGTGGTAAGAATGTGTTAGTAGTTTAATCTCTTTAGTATTTGTTTAAGCCGAAGGCTATTAACATGTGATTGCCGATTTAGGGAAGCAAAAGCGCTTGGAGTGTGGTGGCTAGTATTCAAAGGCATTTGGGTAAGGTTTCGGGTTCACAAGGAACCCTTTGCAATTAATTTTTGGTTTGGCCGAATAGGCCATGGCACTAATCTTGTGTTTGGCCGAATATAGGGCGAGGATATTGTGGGTAGCCGATTTGGTTCTTCGGGATTTAAGGCTTTCGTTAATTTCAGGTGTGTATGTATACACACTTTATGATTAATAAACTGTGCTAAATATTTGTGTATGCTAAATCTGGTTCATGTAGCTTTGGATTTAATACCATAATGGTATAAGCGATGATTCAGGTAAGTTCCTGACAGTATGAGTTTTCTATTGATGCTTTTGGGAAGCATGGCATATTTGATATATGTGATTTAAATATATATATGTTGGCATAAACTCTGTTATATAATTGATTGATGTGGGTTGATGAGAGGAGGGGGCAGTGATATTCGTGTCGACGGACACCAGTGGTTTGGTACCACATTGTGACTACGGTCACCAGAGGTTTGGCACCTCATAGTGTCTCGTCCCTGTGGCTTAGCACCACCGTGGGTTGGCCCCACTTTGAGATACGGGATTGACGCCAGTGATTTGGTATCACACGATGGGTTGGGCCCATCATTTGATTTGTGACTTCGGGTCACCAGTGGTTTGGCACCACAATATGACGGATTTCGTGACTATATGTCATCAGTGGTTTGGCACCACCAGTGGTTTGGTACCACACGGGGTAGAGAAAGGTGTTCGGATGGCTAGGTTGGGTGCATTTTACATTTGTGCATATTAAATTAACTATGATTGTGTATGATGTTACATTAAACCGGGAAAAAGGGTTACACATTGGGTCTTGATGACTCACCTTTTTCCTTTAACATTTTCAGGTGATTCGTAGCTGCGGATAAGGAGCCGGATGGACTCGAGATGGCCATGAAATGAAAATATGGACTAGGTGGATTTTGAACTATTTTATTTTATTATAGGTTTATTTTATTTAAGTTGTAATAAGGCCTCCTAATATTGCACTTGGAATATTTTACATGTTTTGATAATTTGCTTAAACTACTTCATGATATTAAAATGGGTACACATGTTTTCTAAAAATTAATACGTAAAATGTTTTATTGTGCCATCGGGTACACTTGAATCTGTAGCAACCTGATTTAATATATTTTTTTAAACAACACTAAGTGATGATTTCTTCATACACCTCAACCGTTTTAAAAACAAGGCAATGTCTTTTATCAAAAATTTTAATCGGCTTAAAGGGATTTTCAAAAAAGTTTTTCTCTGTGGCATACCAAATTTGGTCGTAATGCTTGGACCGGGTTTGGGGTGTTACAGCAAATTTGAATGTTTTATGAAAAGATGCCTATTGTTATGTCTTTATAAGTGTGAGGATCTATGTGGTCATTAAGCCATTACCTTGGCTAGTGGATGACTAAGGTCATAAGTGACCTTGTATTTATATGTTATATATATTTATGCATGAAGGTTATTTTGGTAAATGAGTTATTATCATCATATTAATTAAACAAAAAGATGGAAGTGTTCATCTTTATTCTCTTCATTTTACCAAAACTAGCAAAGAAAGAAAAGAGAAAACTGGTTAGGGCATTCGGCTATTGTCTTCTTTGATTAAGGTATGTTTTGGCTTTAGATTTTGATAATTTTTATGTTTTTGAGATTGTTGCTTAGTCTACTATCAAGACCATGTCTCAATTTTGTGTATTGATGATATTAGTGAGTTATGCTATTGATGATATGTTGAGCTTTGTGATGAGTTTAGTTGATAAATGAAAGATTTGAGCTAGATGAACATACTTTGCTCTTGAATTTTTTTTGATGAATTTAGCTAATTAGGGCTAAATTAAGAAAATAATAACTTGAGGGACTAAATTGCAATTTGATGCAATATATGGGCTTGTATGAGATGTATGAACATTCGGCTAAGCATGAGCATGTGATAATTTTGTGAATTTCATGTTTTGAGAAAAATAGACTAAATTGATAAATTGTGCAAATGTAAGGGTTAAGTTGCAAATAGCCCAAAATGTGTGTCCTTGGATTGAATTGAATGAGTTAGTGAATAAAAGGGTTAATTCTGAATATGTATAGATCAAGAACCGAGGAAAACGGACTTAGATCGCGGGAAAGCGAAAGTAACTGAGTAGCCGTTTCCATTTCCGATAAATCGAATCTGAAGTAAGTCATTATTCAAATAAACGTGTTTGTATTGAATTAAATATGTTCATATGACTATTGGTAACAATGAATGCTTACGAGATGTTATGTATATGAATTTCGAGATATGATCGACATAGTAGCAATGTCCGAGAAGTCCCGTATGAACCTATGAATAGATAGGTTTAGTTATGTCATGACATAGGTATCTGTTCTGTTTTATCATGTAAGACCACGTCTGGGATGTTAGCGTTGATTTGAGATTTCGTGGAAGACCTCGTTTGGGACGTGTAACACCCCAAAACCCGGCCCATTCACTACGACCGAATTTGGAATGCCACTGTGGAAAGACGGTTGAAAATCCTTTTTGACTTAGAATAAAACAGTAAAATTTATAAACTTTAAGAACCATGTTCATTTGATATTGTAACTAAGACTTTGATGTTTGCCAAATGTCCAATTTAAAACTTTATTAAATCCACAATTTGAATAAGTAGGTTGCTAAAAATAAAATCATTTTTCATATAGTAATTGAGGTTAATTAAGCCATAATTAAAATAGTACCAAAAATAGATAAAAGGCCCTTATTACAACCCAATATTTAAACAAAATACTTAATTATCGAAAGTGCATAACATAATCAAAGTATCTTCTTCTGCATGGGCCACCTTGTGTCCTCTCCGAACCCGGTCCAACTCTAGCATCACCTGAAAATGTTAAAGGAAAAAGGTGAGTCACCAAGACTCAGTGTGTAACTCTTTTTCCCGGTTTAGTAAAACATCATACACAAGTCATACTCAAGTTTAACATGCATTAAGTCTAATATGCACCCAACCTAGCCATCCACAACACCTTTCTCTACCCCGTGTGGTACCAAACCACTGGTGGTACCAAACCACTGGTGACTTAAAGTCACGAATAATCCATCTGTGGGGGCAACCCACGTTGTGATACCAAATCACTGGCGACGATCCCGTATCTCAAAAGTGGGGCCAACCCACGGTGATGTTAAACCACAGGGACAAGTCGCTATGAGGTGCCAAACCTCTGGTGTCCCAAAGACACAAATGTGATACCAAATCACGGGTGACTGAAGTCACGAATAATCGAGTGATGGGGCCAACCCATCGTGTGATACCAAATCACTGGCATCAATCCCATAATATCAGCTGTAGGGCCAACCCACTGTGGTGCGAAGCCACGGGGACGAGACGCTATGAGGTGCCAAACCTCTGGAGGTGCCAAACCTCTGGTGACCCAAAGTCACAAAATGTGGTACCAAACCACTGGTGTCCGTCGACACAAATATCACTTCCCCCTCCACTCGTTTAATCCCACAAAGTTATGATATGCATTTAAACAGAATCATGTCAAACATGTTTAATTAATAACATACACTAGGTTTATCATCAACCACATAATATATATACCAAATATGTCATGCTTCCTAAAAGCATCATAAAGAAAGCTCAAATTGACAGAGACTTACCTGAATCCATGCTTATACCCTTAGGGTATTAGATCCACATCCACATAAAGCCGGTTAAGCATACACAACTTATATTAGCACATTAATACACAAATAACATGATTAATAGTGCGATAATTACGCACCTTAACACTTGAAGTTCTAAACTCTCGATCCCTACGCTATCGCTAAGCGAGACTACAGCTATCTGCCTATAGCTTTCTCCTGCTGATGGCCCACACCCCGGTGGCCAATCTCGAACCGTTGAGACAGCTCTCTTCTTGAACTTTGGGATAGGGGCCTTCCCTTGCCCTCCTTGACTGGTATTCGCCTCCATCAAAATGCAAACAACTTGAATCCCGGATGCTACTAAATGCCTCTGCGAACACTAACTAACAAATCCCGAAAAGGTCTTCTGCGTTAGGCTCGGCCTCCCCTACAATCGGCCTTAGCACAAAATAGAGAAAACTCAGGGCCATTCGGCCAAGACATAAATCCTAAAACAAAGAAAATATCGCACCCTTACCACTACTCACATCAATAGTCTTCAGCTTTACCGAATACTAACTAAATAAAATAGATCCTTACCACCTTACCAAAACCGATTGGTCAAAGATGATGGTTCACTTGCTCGCTTCCAACTCCCGAAGACCCTATAACAAAACGGTTCCAAAACAATCGATCAACACACTTCCAAACAAATGCCGAAATCAACTCTTACCCTTGCAGATGTCGACAGAGAACAGAGGACAGAACATAAGGCATTCGGCCTTGCCTACTTACCTTCTCCAACGCTTGAAAACAAAACCCAAAGTGATCCGCACCACACTTAACAGTCGGCCAAGATGAACACCAAAAGGAGAAGGGAATTTTGGCACACCAAGAGTAGAGATTCAGCTAGGGCCTTAGAGGGTCGAAACAAAAGAAATAAGGTTCAAGAAAAAGAAGAAATCGGCAATGGGAGATTTAGAAGTGAGAGGGAAGGTTCGGCTAAGAAAACAAAATAAGTTTCGGCTCAGGTGAAATGAAGGGGAAACAAAATATGAGAAGAGAAAGAGATGGGAGAAGGAAAGGTTCGGCCAACACTTGAGAATGGAAAAGAAATGAAGAAGAAGGAGTCCACTTTCGGCTTCAAGAAAGAAAAAGATGAGAGAAGGCTCTAAAGAGATTCGGCCAAAGATTAGTGAGGGAAACGGCAAAGTATATGCTACCTGGGGGTTTTCGGTTCAATAAAGAAAAAAGGTAACTTACCTAAAAGTTCGGCTAGGAGCAAAACACCAAAAGAGATTCGGCTTTGGCACAAAACAAAGCTGACCGAAACACCAAAAATGCTTAAGAGAAAACAACACTTCCCACTTATCCTCCTACCAAAACCGGCCACTCCTCCCCCATGAAGACTTCCAAGATTTGGCCACCTCCTAGGATCTCTCCTAGCCCCTAATTCAAAACACATTTGAATTAGTCAAATCCCTCAATTCACTCTTTGCCCACCATTTGAAATATTGACCTGGTCCATGGCAGAGTTTGAACTGCCCACAACTTCTCCTCTCCTTGGCGTCAAAATAGAAGAAAAAGGATGAGACTTCCGCAGCTCGAACACAGGACCTCCCTTGCACCTTGAGGCGTCACCATCCAAGCTCTAAAGTGGCGTCTCCCTTGCCACTCTACCAAAGCCAATCTTGTGTCAAAACCTTCCCAAATATTCTCTTAAAACCCCAAAAGCCAAGCTCCCCTTCCTAACACTAAAAAAAATCAAGAATTTCCTAAGGCATCTCCTACCTTCTAGGGTTCTCCAAACCCCCTAAAAACTCGTCCAATCACACAAGAAGCCTATCATCACATGAGTTATGCACTAAATGCATAACCCCTAGAACCAACGTGTTACAGGACGTAAGCATCGATATAATCTCTACGTGTAAGACCCCGTCTGAAACGTGGGCATCAATACGATCTTTATGTGTAAGACCATGTCTGGGACATCGGCATCGTATTGATTCGTATAAGACCCTGTATGGGACAGTGGCATCAATATCTGAGTGCATGTAAGACCTCGTCTGGGACGTTGGCATTGTACGACCATTCTGAGCTTTTTGAGTATCCTATTAGGTTCCTAATGGTTCAACGGGCAAGTCTGTGATACGAAATGGCTATGAGATTTGTAAATCCATTTCAGGTACGTTGATTTATACACTAAGTGTGTATACAAGGTAAGTATCTATATGATCTTACTATGATGAACATGTAATTGGAGTAATAATATGATATGTGAAAGTATGCATGAAATAACTATGTGTTTATAATATTTTTGAAATTATGAATGTGGCAAAATGTTGCCAAGTACATGGACCAAAGCACACATGTGATAAAATTTGCTATGAAAGTTAATTGTGCCAATGTTCTTACATACTTATATGTCTTCCATGTTAAGTTTAATTGTATATGACTTACTAAGCTTTTGAAAACCTTACTTTGTGTGTGTTTTCTCTGTTTTATAGATCGTCATAGCTACTCAAGGCTCGGGACCATCGAGGATCGCCATCGCACTACTCAACTTGTTTTGATACATTTTGGAAATGTATATAGCTAGATATGGCATGTATAGGTTAGATATTTGTATATGAATATGAAGTGGACTTAGCCATGAGATTTGGCTAGATATGAGTTGAGAATAAGCTTAAAGGAATG
Organism: Gossypium australe; assembly: GCA_005393395.2. Classification (NCBI taxonomy): domain Eukaryota; kingdom Viridiplantae; phylum Streptophyta; class Magnoliopsida; order Malvales; family Malvaceae; genus Gossypium; species Gossypium australe. Next base: position 122,739,455 of record CM016626.1, read on the forward strand.
TGTTATATGATGCATATTTTGGTATTGTTGAAGCACATGAAATGGTTAAGTTTTTGGGTAAGTATGGATGAATAATGCTTGTGTTTATATAAGTTTCAGTCTTGTAGATTTGTTATGAATGAGATTGGATTTGAATGTATTGATTCAATGGTTAATTTGGTATGTTCTTGGTTGCCAAATATGCATTAGATGTTTTGGTAAATTGGTTGTAAGTTTGACCCTTGTTGGGTGGCATTTTGGCCTATCAAATGGTCTATAATGTCACACGGTTGTGGTACACGAGTGTGCCTAGTGACCGTGGGACTAAGTTAGTAGCTAGCTAAGAGTACACTGTCTTGGCACAGGACATGCCTGGTAGCCGTGTGATTTTGACAGGATCGACCATGGCCAGAGTACACGGGCGTGCTTGGTGGCCGTGGAGTAAAGTCAGTTTCGACCACGGGGTAGACACGCGGGGGTGTCTAGCAGCCGTGGGAGGCACACGGCCTGCCTACACGGGCGTGTAACCCCAAAATTTTTGAAAAGTTTTAAATTTCTAAGATTTTCTGTATGTGTTCCGGTTGAGTCCCGGCCCTATTTCTAAGCATGCTTAAGGTCTCGTTGACCGCAATAAGGGACATTATGTTTGTATTCGATGTGATACTTGATGAATTGTCTGATTATGTTTTCGATCTGTCTGGTAATGCCTTTAACCCTAATCCGGTGACGAATACAGGTTAGGGGTGTTACAATATATATGTTGCATACATGTGATATATGTTGCATGGGATGGTATTATTATGATTCGAGGAAGTGTACTGTACTGGCAGCTCTACTGCAAATACTGTTTAGTGCCACAACAGGTGCTAATTTTGGAGTGTAGGGATGGGTGGGTGATTTTATCCCCACATAGAGTGTAGGGCTAGACGGAGTGGAGTGTAGAGGCTGGTTGGGTAGGATCTCTTTTTGCATAACTGAACTGCTATTGTCACTAAAATGGGCTAAGGCCCACACTGATACTGATAATGTAATGGGTTAAGGCCCAATTGATCTAAATTGTTATTGTTTTGGGCTTAGGCCTAGACTGTACTTGCCCACGGCCTGTTTGGCCATTTTGCTTATAAGGGGTTACACACTGAGTTTTCGTAAACTCACCCCTCTGTTTATCTGTACAGGTAATTCCTAGTCTTAGGCGGATCGGTGCTGCGAGGGATTCGGAGGTGGCCACACAACCGTGCCTGCTTTTATATTTGAGTTTTATTTCCAATAAATTTAATCTGGGTATTTGTTATGTAATAAGGCCTCTTTAAATTTTAACTTTTAATTTGGGGATTTTATTCATTTTAATTCACATCTGAGAGTAGTAGGACGCGAATTTTCAAAAGATCAATGCTTTTCAAAACACCATGTTTTCGTAACATACTATAAGAGCTTCTGCATCAAAAATTGTTTTAAAGTATAGTAACAAACTAATATGATCAACATTTTGCTAAAACCAACTTGAGTTTTAAATGAACAGATGCCTTACAATTTTTGATAAGATCAAAAACGAGATTTAATTCCGAACAGGTTTCCCAATAAAACTATGTTTTTGAAAAACACTTCAATGTGATATCACCAGATTCAGCCATAACGTCTAGGCCAGGTTTGGGGTGTTACATTTAGTGGTATCAGAGCCAGGTTGCAAAACTCGGATGTAGTTTTTGGGTTTTTTCTAAAACTTAGAATTTTTAAAAAGAACTGTTCCAAACAACTTGGAAGTATTTCGAAATATTTTCACTAAATGTATGGCATACCGAGTCTCCGGTGTTGATCTGGTAAGCCTTCTGAAACTTTTGTTTGTTTGACATGAAATATTGAGACTACTATAGGTAGTACACTGTACCGAAATATTCTAATTAGGGAAAACTAAAACTGTAGTAAGACTGCGTTCTGCGAAAACAAACTCTTAAATACTGATATTGCCTTCCATAAGATTTTGTTAATTAACACTGGAACTGTAAAATGATACATGAAATTTTTAAAAACAGATAATACGCAAATAAATAATGAGCACAAGAGGTACTCGTGGAAGGGGTACAAGAGGCCATGGCGGAGGCCACAGAGGTGCCCGGGCTGGGTCTTCGTCATCGAGCCACATGCCTGACACTGAAGCTAGAGAGGCACCGGCTGCACCTGTGACTGAGACTAGGTCTCACGATCGAGCGACTGGGGACGACGCATTATCCCAGGCTATGTTGCAAATTCTGGAGAGGGTCGCTGGGCCCAACACTAGTACTATGGGCCTTGGGTCAGTCACGGAACGACTTTGGTCTAATGGCGCTGAGATTTCTAGGGGTATTGCTGGAGTTGCCCCTAATATGGCTGAATATTGGATTGAGGCCACAGAGAGGATCATGGATGACCTCGACTGCACCCCCGAACAGAAACTAAAAGGCGCAGTGTCATTGTTATAAGATGAAGCCTATCAGTGGTGGCTTACAGTTAAAGAGGGTACTCAGGTCGATCGATTGACAAGGGAATTCTTCAAGACTGCTTTCCAAGGGAAGTATGTGGGCACTAGTTATGTGGATGCCCGAAGGAGGGAGTTTCTAAATCTAACTCAGGGGGATAAATTAGTGGCTGAATATGAAGCTGAATTTTTTGCGATTAAGCTGCTAGACACATGGGATGGTGGCAACTGATAATGAGCGGTGTGTTCATTTCGAGGACGGCCTTAGGGATAGTCTGAGAGTTTTCATAGCTCCATAGAAAGAGCGAGACTCTTCCACACTAGTAGATAAGTCAAAGATCGTCGAGGAGGTGAAGCGTATTGAGCGTTAGAACAGAGAAAAGAGTAGGAATATGAGGAATTCAGAGCCTTCAAGTTCTGCTCAGAGGCCGAAGAAAAAGGCCAGGGTGGATGGACCGGTCAGAGTTGGGGCCCTATTGCTGCTACTAGACCGCAGCCATGTGTTGACTGTGGTAGACGCCATCAAGGCGAGTGCTGGAAAAGGATTGAGGCATGTTTGAGGTGCGGATCATTAGAGCACGGTATTAGAGATTGTCCACGGAGGCTCGAGCAGATGCAAGTTACTGGTTGGGTACGGTTCAGCCGCAGAGAGGTGGTCAACAGCCACCGAGAGGCCATGGTCAGGCCAGAGATGGAAATGGTATGGGCCGTGGTCGTAGAGCACCGAGTAGAGGTGCTGGTCATACTGAGGCTAGGCAGCCAGCTATGGTTTATCCTGCACGTCGCAGAGAGGGTGGAGACGCTCCATATGTTATTACTGGTACGTTCTTTATCCATAATGTACCTTATATTACACTGATTGATGTTGGGTCTACGCATTCTTATATAGCATGCTCGGCGTCTAAGACTTTGGGTATATTGGTTGAAACCACTGCGAGTGAAATTACTTGTTTGAGTCCTTTAGAGTAGTCAGTTAAGGTAAACAGATTGTTCAGGCATATACCTTCGGAGGTTCAAGGAACCATCTTTTTGGCGAATTTAATGGAACTTCCTTTTGGAGAATTTGACTTAATACTGGACATGGATTGGCTGGTTAAGCATCAAGTGAATTTGGATTGTACTACTAAACGGATGGTACTGAAAACTGTGGAGGGTGATGAGGTGGTAGTAATAGGGGAGCGTCGGAACTATTTGTCAAATGTGATTTCTACACTAAGGGCCGAGAAGTTGGTTCATAAGGGGTGTAAGGTGTATCTAGCCTACATCAGTGGTGTTGATTTTGAGGTTTCGTCTGCTAAAGATATCAGAACAGTCAAAGATTTTCCGGATGTCTTTCCCGATGAACTACCTGAACTACCTCCAAACCGTGAAGTTGAGTTTGGGATTGAGCTCCTACCGGGTACAGCTCCGGTGTCCATCGCCCCTTATAGAATGGCATCGAAGGAGCTAATAGAGCTTAAGGCTCAGACTCAAGAGTTACTAGATCGAGGGTTCATTCGCCCTAGTCTGTCTCCATGGGGAGCACCGGTGTTATTTGTGAAAAAGAAGGATGGATCCATGCGTGTGTGCATCGACTATCGGCAACTGAATAAATTGACTATTAAGAATAAGTACCCCCTGCCGATGATCGATGATCTATTTGACCAGTTTTGAGGAGCTTCAGTCTTCTGTAAGATTGATCTCCAATCGGGGCACCATTAACTGATAGTCAAAGAGGCTGATGTTCACAAGACAGCGTTTAGGACTCGTTGTGGTCATTACGAGTTCCTTGTGATGCCGTTTCAACTGAAAAATGCAACTGTAGCTTTTATGGATCTGATGTACCGAGTGTTCCAACCTTATCTGGATCGGTTTGTAGTGGTGTTTATAGATGACATCTTGGTGTATACGAGAACTGAAGATGAACATGACGCATATCTCTGAGTTCTTTTACAGATTCTGAGGGAGAAACGATTATTCGCTAAGTTTAGCAAATGTGAATTTTGGCTATGAGAGGTGACATTTCTGGGTTCATGTGGTATCCACTGAAGGGATTAGAGTTGGTCCTCGGATAATTGAAGCAGTTTTGGATTGGAAGTCGCCTAAGACGGTATCTGAGATTTGAAGTTTTCTAGGTCTGGCAGGTTATTATAGACGTTTTGTTGAAGGGTTTTCGTTGATTGCTACACCTCTGACTAAATTGTTGCGTAAAGGGGTATCATTTGTCTGGATCGATAAGTAGCAAGAGAGTTTTGAGAAACTTAAAAAGGTTCTGACAGAGGCCCATGTCTTAATACAGCCAGAGTTTGGAAAAGAATTCACTGTCTACAGCGATGCATCACATGTCGGGTTGGGATGTGTGTTGATGCAAGAGGGCAAGGTAATGGCATATGCGTCTCACCAACTTAAGCCTCATGAGGCAAATTATCCGACGCATGACTTGGAGTTGACCGCGGTGGTATTCGCACTAAAAATCCGAAGGCATTACCTGTATGGTGAGTGTATCATTTACACAGATCACAAGAGCCTCAAATACCTCCTCACTCAGAAGGAGCTAAATCTTAGGCAGCGTAGATGGATTGAGCTGCTTAAGGATTACGACTGTTCGACTGAATACCTCCTGGTACGGCCAATGTGGTAGCTGACGCACTGAGCCGTAGGACAATGCCAGATCTGAGGGCAATTTTTGCTCATCTCAGCTTATTTGATGATGGTAGTTTGTTGGTTGAACTTCAAGTTAAAACATCGTGGATTGAACAGATTAAGGGTAAACAATTGGAGGATGGGTTCTCGGGTCCTCGATTCTGACAAATTAAGAGTGGGGAAACTTCAGATTTTGGTCTGAATAGCTGGAAACACGAAAATTTATATACTTTTTCATGCCCTTTTTAACTCAAATTTATGCAGTTTCGATTAAATTCTTGTCGGAAAATAATTAAATATTATAAAATAATTAAATTGTGCTAAAAATATGAACATGATGAATTTTAATTAATTTTATAGTTAATTTTGATTTATTTTGACTATTTTTGACAAATTTGCACAAAGGGCGAAAATTGGCTCGGCGGACACTGCTCGAGGAATAAACCCGAGAAACAATTTGAAGTAACCAGGCGAATTTATTTCCAGCCCAAGACGATCCAATTATGAATATTTATTTATAATTTAATTAATTTTAATTTATTCCCAATTTAATTTGGGCTAAATAAATTAATCTTAATTAATTATGAAAAAGGCCCAATTGAACCGCATCAGTTGAACCAAACCGGTTGAACCGAACCGATCAAGGAGTTGGGCAGCCCAAACCGTCCATATGCTTGCCCAAAATCAGCTTATTGGCTGATTAATTAAGCTTGCAAAGAAGCCCTTGAAGACTTTTCAAAGTTGCATTCAAACCCCTCCAAATTTAATGGCTTTGTAGATTTGCCCCATGCCATATTTAGCAAAGTTGAAACCATCAACTTTACCACATAGATGGCCGGCCAAGGGAGGTCTCTTTGGGTGCTACTATTTGCTATTTTTAGCAGCCACAATCAGCTATAAATACCACCCCTTGTTGATCATTCAAACCATCCCTCAATCATCCCTCAATACTTCATTTCTCATTCACTCTCTCATTCTCTCTTCTCTCCATTTCTCTCCTTTTCTCCACCAAAACCAAGCATTCTTGTGCTGATTTCCCCTCTTGGAACGCCGTTGATCACCGAGGACAACAGAGAACGAAGAATGGAGCAATTAGTCAAGCCACGGAGAAACACCGGATTTGCTCCTTGTTCCTTATCTCTTTAAATTTCGTTGTTGTTTTGACAAACATGTTTATGAATATTTATGCTATTGAAATGGTTATTTTAATCAACTTAGCTTGAATTTAATTTGTGTTGGGTTGATTGCATTTCGTCCTCTTAAATTATTAAAATTGTGTTTATGCTGTTATAGGCCTCGGTAAAATGTTTGATTAAGTAAAATCATGCTTAAGTTATTCTTGCATTATAATTTTTTAGATAACTAAAGAATTAATTATTTGAACACATTGAAATTGTAATTAGTGGACACAATACTTAATTTGTGCATGTTTAATTCTTCTAAAGTAGCTGAAGATTAAATTAGCATTGTATTTGGCAATACATATGCCTTGCATAACTTGCAAGATTTTTGTGATTAAATTGCTTCAAGGTAAGGATACTTCGTTACTTCACATGATCTTATATATGCTTATTAGGTTGAATTAATCGGTTGAATCACATAGGAATATGCGAGAGATTGTTTAATTTAATAGGTATGCATGTGCAATAACATGTAAATATGTTCATAAGTTAGCAAATTACCGAGTTGCCGTGATTTATTCGTAACAAGTATAAGCATAAGTTTAATAATTCTAAGGTAAGAAATGTAATTAATCCAACACAATTATATCATCTTGATTAATCAGCTTTTGAAATCGTGCATTAGAACTTTGTTTTATTTTATTTTTCTTTGTTTTTCTTTTAGTTTTTAAATATTTCTTAAATCCAAATATTTTCCCTTCACCAAAGTGTTTGAAATCATTTTCATAAATAATTCTTTTACGGTCCCTATGGGTATGATAACTCGACATTTACTTGTCACTTTATTACTTGTTACGATTGTGTACACTTGCACATTCCCACCGTTCCAAGTTTTTGGCGCCGTTACCGGGGACTATTTTTCAAAGCCATTATTTGTGAATCTGTTTTACATTTTGGTTTATTTATTTTTCGTATTGGAATTTTACTTAATTAATTTTTCTGTGAATATTTCAGGTGTTTATGAGTATTGACCAGATTATTGATTTACTCCCTGTGGACCCTGAAATAGAACGAACCTTTCGACAACGAAGAAGACAAGCAAACCAGAGAAGGACCGAAGGAATGAATTTTGAGAATATGAACCAAGGAAACGGAGCAAACTCTGCTCAGAATCCTATCCTTATTGCTGATGATAGGGATAGAGCCTTAAGACAATATGCTGTGCCAGTATTTAACGATCTTAATCTGGGTATTAGGAGACCCGGAATCGAGGCGCAACAATTCGAGTTGAAGCCAGTCATGTTCCAGATGCTTCAGACTGTGGGCCAATTCAGTGGAATGCCTACTGAAGATCCTCATCTTCACTTAAGACTATTTATGGAAGTGAGCGATTCTTTCAAGTTAGCCGGATTTTCTGAAGATGCCTTACAATTAAAGTTGATCCCATATTCGTTAAGGGACAGAGCTCGTGCCTGGTTGAATTCATTGCCACCGAACTCCATTTCTACATGGCAAGAGTTAGCTGAGAGATTCCTCATGAAGTATTTTCCGCCAAGCAAGAATGCTAAGCTGAGGAACGAGATCACTGCCTTCCACCAAATGGATGTCGAGTCCTTGTATGAGGCATGGGGAAGATTTAAAGAACTATAACAAAAATGCCCTCATCATGGAATCCCTCATTGCATTCAACTTGAGACATTCTATAATGGTCTCAACGCTCGCACAAGGATGGTAGTGGACGCCTCTACTAATGGTGCTCTCCTTTCTAAGTCTTATAACCAGGCTTATGAAATCCTTGAGAGGATTGCCAGCAACAATTATCAATGGCCAACCAATTGTGCAACGTCAGGAAGACGAGTCGCTGGAATTCATGAAGTAGACGCTCTTACTTCACTCGCATCTCAGGTATCATCAATATCCTCAATGCTTAAAAACCTTACTACTAATGGGTCTAATAGTTTTGCAGCAAATTCGCCTAATCAATTTGAGAATATAGCCTATGTTTATTGTGGGGAGGGACATTTGTTTGAAGAATGTCTGTCGAACCCAGAATCTGTATACTATATGGGTAATTAGAACCAAAATCGAGGAAGTCAAGGGTTGCAATCAAATTATTATAACCCATCGTGGGAAAACCACCCGAATTTCTCCTGGAGTAACCAAGGGGCTGGAGCCAGTACCACTTACACCCAATCCAGACCAACCCAACTACTTAGTTTTCCGCAACAAGTTCAAAAACCAGTTCAAGCTGAAGCGTACAATAGCTTGGAGTGTTTGCTAAAGACATACATGGCAAAGAATGATGCATTAATCCAGAGCCAAGCAGCTACATTGAAGAAGTTGGAGAACCAAGTGGGCCAGCTTGCTACTGAACTCAGGAACCGACCACAAGGTGCTTTACCTAGTGATACGGAGAACCCGAGAAATCTGGGGAAGGAACATTGCAACGCGTTGACATTGAGGAGCGGAAAGATCGTAGAGCCCAACACTGTTGAAGTTGAAAAGGAGCAAGCTGATGCTCAAGACTCAGAAGAAGTTCAACCAAGTGTTGAAACCCCAGTTTCACCGGAACCAAAATCTGCAAAACCCGACAAAGTAACCTCAGGACCAGTAAATTCTGATCAACCAACAACTTTGTTAGAAGCAGAATTACCGCCAAAGGCGAATCAACCAGAATCAGTTCCAGTAATGAAACCACCACCACCCTACTCTCGAAGACTTCAGAAGCCAAAGCAGGAGATTCAATTCAAGAAGTTCCTTGACGTACTCAAGCAACTTCACATCAACATCCCGTTGGTCGAAGCACTTGAGCAAATTTCAAACGACGCCAAGTTCATGAAAGGTAACTTCTCAAAGAAACGAAGACTTGGACAATTTGAGACGGTAGCTCTGACGAAGGAATGCAGTGCATATGTTCAGGACAAACTACCCCCAAAATTGAAGGATCCTGGATGTTTTACCATACCGTGCAACATCGGAGCAACATATTGTGGTAAGGCATTATGTCACTTAGGTGCAAGTATCAACTTGATGCCTATGTCAATATTTAGGAAGTTGGGGATAGGAGAGGTTTGACCAACTACGGTTACACTTCAACTAGTAGATCGATCCTTAGCACATCTAGAAGGAAAAATCGAGGACGTATTGGTACGTGTAAATAAATTTATCTTTGCTACTGACTTTGTAATTCTAGACTTTGAAGCAGAGAAAGAAGTGCCAATTATCCTAGGAAGACCATTCCTAGCAACCGGAAGGACCCTGATTGATGTGCAAAAGGGCGACCTGACTATGCGTGTTCAGGATGATTAGGTAATGTTTAATGTTTTTAAGTCAATCCGATTTCCTGACACAATGGATGATCGTTCTGCAGTAGCCGATTTAGAGGAATTAATAGTAGAAAATGAACTTAACTGTGTTGAGGACCCACTGGAAAGAATTTTGACATCAGATCCTCCATATGATGAAGAGGAGGATGAATACTTAGCTTTACTAGAAGCTAATCAAAAGGGATTTAATCCACTATCGCATTTTGAATCTTTGGAATTAGAGAAAAGAGATTACAACCAGCCAAAAGCATCAATCGAGGAGCCACCTAAATTAGAACTCAAGGTATTACCTTCACACTTAAAATATGTTTATTTATGTAACGCCTCTACTCTACCTGTTATTGTTTCAGCAGAATTAACTACTGAACAAGAAGAGAAACTTATCATAGTTTTGAAACAATTCAAGAAGGCTATCAGGTGGACCATAGCCGATATTCACGGTATTAGCCCATCTGTATACATGCACAAGATCATATTGGAAGATGGCCAGAGAGGAACGATTGATGGACAACGGAGACTGAACCCCATCATGAAAGATGTAGTGAAGAAGGAAATTATCAAGTCGTTGGATGCGGGTATAATTTACCCCATCTCAGACAGTTCATGGGTGAGTCCAGTCCAGTGCGTGCCGAAGAAAGGAGGCATCATGGTCGTGGAGAACGAGAACAATAAGTTGAACCAACAAGAACAGTTACAGGATGGAGAATCTGCATCGATTACCGGAAGCTGAAAAAAGCGACTAGGAAAGATCACTTTCCTCTGCCGTTTTTGGACCAGATGCTGGATAGACTCGCAGGACGAGATTACTACTGTTTTCTCGACGGATACTCAGGGTATAATCAGATTACAGTAGCACTGGAAGATCAACACAAAATGACATTCTCCTGCCTGTACGGAACATTTGTATTCAGACACATGCCCTTTGGTTTATTTAATGCACCAGCTACATTTCAAAGATGTATGCTGTCTATTTTCACTAACATGGTTGAAAAGTACTTGGAAGTTTTCATGGACAATTTCTCAATATTCGGAGATACTTACGAGGATTGCTTAGCCAATCTAGCTAAGGTACTGAGGCGATGCGAAGAAACAAATCTCGTACTCAACTGGGAAAAATGCCATTTTATGGTATGAGAAGGAATTGTTCTGGGGCATCGAATAACGAGACATGCGATCGAGGTGGACAAAGCAAAAGTAGACGTTATTGAGAAACTCCCACCTCCAACATCTGTAAAAGGTGTTAGGAGCTTTTTGGGTCACGCCGGTTTTTATCGAAAATTTATCAAGGACTTCTTCAAAGTGGCTAAACCCTTATGCAAGCTATTGGAGAAAGGCTCAGTATTCAAGTTTGATGAGGAATGCTTAAAAGCCTTCGACGATCTAAAGAGTCGATTACTCACTGTACCCATAATCGTCACACCAGACTGGGATTCGCCATTCGTGTTGATGTGTGACGCAAGTGACTTCACCATTGGAGCTGTCTTGGGCTAGCGAATGAACAAAGTTTTTCATCCCATCTACTATGCAAGTAGAACTCTAACCAGAGCTCAACTGAACTATACGGTAATAGAAAAAGAGTTACTTTCCATTGTGTTTGCTTTCCACAAGTTTCGATCTTATCTTGTAGGTACCAAAGTGATTGTCTATATGGACCACTCCGCAATTAAGTACTTATTAGCCAAGAAAGATGCTAAGCCAAGATTGATCCAGTGTGTGCTTCTACTTCAAGAGTTCGATCTAGAAATTCAAGATCGAAGGGGAGTAGAAAACCAAGTAGTAGATCACTTATCCAGATTGGAGCCGCAAGAGGGAAATTCTCCACTTGTACCGATCCAAGAGACATTTCCAGATGAACATATACTGAAGGTAAATCATGTCCATAATATTCCTTGGTTTGCTGATTTTGCTAACTATTTAGCTTGTGGTTTGATGTCGATCGATAAAACGTATCAGCAAAGGAAAAAGTTTCTTCACAATGTGATGTACTATTTTTGGGAAGAGCCATATTTGTTTAAAAAGTGTGCAGATCAGATTATTAGGAGATGGTGACAGAAGATGAAATAGCGAAGATTTTATACCACTATCATTTAGCTCCGAGTGGGGGACACTTCGGAGGTACTCGTACAGCGGCCAAAGTATTGCAAGCCGGATTCTTTTGGCCAACACTATTCAAGGATGCATATGCTTATTTAAAGAGATGTGATCGATGACAGAGGGTTGGAAACTTCACCAACAGAAATGAGATACCTCGAACAAATATAATTGAGGCAGAATTGTTCGATGTTTGGGGTATTGACTTTTTTGGTCCTTTCCCTCCGTCTTTTGGTCACAAGTACATATTGGTAGCAGTAGATTATGTATCCAAGTGGGTCGAGGCTGAAGCTTATCCAACGAATGATGCCAAATTTGTGATGAAGTTCTTGCAGAAACATGTGTTCACAAGGTTCGGAACCCCAAGAGCTATTATCAGCGATGAAGGGACCATTTTGTGAACAAGTGGTTAAAATGGTTGTTAGATAATCATGGAGTGAAACTTAAGGTTGCTACAGCTTACCATCCGCAGAAAAATGGGCAAGCTGAGCTAGCAAATAAGGAGATCTAAGGCATACTTGAGAAGGTAGTTTGCCCGAACCGACGAGATTGGTCCAAGAGACTAGATGATGCTTTATGGGCTTACAGAACAGTATACAAGACACCCTTAGGAATGTCACCCTATAGGTTGGTCTTTGGGAAAGCCTATCATCTACCTCTGGAGTTAAAGCACAGAGCTTACTGGGCTCTTCGACAACTCAATTTGGATCTCAAGCTGGCTAAAGAGAAATGAATGCTCCAACTCAACGAGCTAGAGGAATTTCAAATGTTCTCATACGAAAACGCCAAATTACTTAAAGAAAGACTCAAGAAATGGCATGACAAGCATATTTGAGTTCAAGAGTTTGAAGCAGGTCAGCAAGTCTTGTTATTTAATTCGAGATTGAAGTTCTTCCCTGGTAAGTTAAAATCATGTTGGTCCGGTGCATTTACGATTCATCGCGTCTATCCATACGGGGTTGTTGAACTCCAATGTAAGGGAGGTACTTTTCAAGTCAATGCTCAGCGTTTGAAACATTACTACGGAGAAAGACCTGAACGGGATCAAATCTTGTTCAGTTTCTCTGATCTTTAGATTTTCTTGTTTTCAATAATTTATTTAGAGTATATTTTCGGGTTTATTCTGTTTAAATAAATTCTATCTAGGATATTGGAACTTAAGCGGGACCGCTTGTGACCCCTCCAATCTTTCCTGGAAATTGATTTCTACATAATTTTCCAAGAAATTAGCCCCTAAATGACAAAATAAATCTTTGGTTTTTTCAAATAAAAAGGTCAATTTTGACCCAAGTCTTAAATTGCAACTCAATTTCAAATTTTCATTAAGTTTAGGACTAAATTGAATTATTTTTAAAATTTGGTTGCTATGTAACATCCTAGATTAGGGGTTATGCGTTCGTGCGTAATTCATGAGATAGTGGGCTCAGTGGGTGTGTTGGATGTGTTCTGAGGAGTTTTAGGAACCCTAAGATATGAGGGAATGCATTGGAAATGATTTAGAAATGTTAAGTTTCAAAAGAGGAAAGTGAACATTTTTGGAAATGTCTTGTATTGGAAATGTAAGGAAATGTCTTGTCTTGGAAATGTAGGGAAATGTATTGGAAATGTAAGGAAATGTCTTGTCTTGGAAATGTGAGGAAATGTCCTAGAAATGTAAGGAAATGATTTAGAAATGTTGAGTTTAAAGGAGGCAAACGAACATTTTTGGAAACTTGGAAATGTAAGGAAATGATAAGTTTTAAAGTTTAAAAAGAGGAAATTAAGGCAAGGTGGCCTTAAGAAAATTTATGAAGGAAATATGACATGAAATTGGGCTTGTAAAAGTGGCCTGGAAATGCCACTTAAAGGCTTAGCATGTGACGCCACCTACATGTGCAATTGGGCCAGGGTTCGAATCACTTAGGAAGCAGAAGAAAGCTTTTATTTTTGCGGCAACAAGAGGAAGAGATGGACGGCTTGGGGAGTCTTTGGGAGGAGTTTAAGATGAGGTTTTATTCTTATTAAAATTCGGCTAAAAGGGGTGATAAATGTGGATATTATTTCTTTTATTTTGATAGATAAGAAAGAGATAAAAGAGGATTATTATTAGTATTATTTTTATTAGGAGATAAGAGATAAATATTGGATTAAGCTTTGTTGATAATTAAAGTGATAAATCAAGGGATAAAGTTATCAAAATAGAAGAGTGGTGGCCAAGTAAGGGACTCTAGCCTAGTAAATTCGGCTATAAAAGGAAAAGAGAGGCCATTCTGCATTATTTTCTGTTCTTTGAAAGCCTCTGCCGAATTCTCTTCACCAAATCCTCTTCTTCTTTTATTTTTGCCAAGCCAAAATACCTTGTGTGCTAGCCGAATCCTCCATCTTTATTCTTCCTTCTCTTTTCTTTCTAATCCCTCCAAAAGCCGAAAGTTGTGAGAGCATCATTTAGCCATAGCCGAATCTCTGAAGGTTGAAGTGAAGGTGCAATCAATTTCTTCAAATAAGGGTAAGATCCAAGTTTGGTTTCCATTCTTTTATATTTTAGACTTATCGAAATTTAGGGACTAATTCCTATTATTGATCTTGGCCGAATCATGGAAGGAAAGTTTTGGGATTTGGCCCAGTGTCGACTACAAGGAAGGAGAAGTTCTTTTCCCGAAGGTACACCATAGGCTGCGTGTTCCCTAGTTATTCGGTGAATTTCGGGATTTAAAATCCACAAGGTAAGTGTTTAAGACATTCGGCCAAGGCCTTAATTTATGATTAAGATCTATTCCTTATTTGTTTAAAAACCGAAACTAACCTATGATGAGATTTAGTGCCTAGCCGAATACAAGAAGGGACATAGCAAGGTTTCGGGACTTGATTCTCAAGTCAATTGGCAACAAGGTAGGTTTTAAGTATACAAATCCTAGTAGGATTTGGTCTTATAGCCGAATAGGCTTTATGCTAATATATTAAGGTTAACCGAATGTAGGAACTTGAGATCTAAGGCAGTAGATCAGATTTCGGGATTTCAGTGAAGTTGTTAAGTTAATCAGGTGTGTACCCACACTTCTTCTTAATAAAATTTATGGCTATAATTAGTATGTGTATGTTTATAAGAATGTGAATATGGCTAAGTACCATGTAATGGTACAAAAGTACTCAGGTACGTTTCCTACTCCTATTAGGATTATGAAATATGTTATATGTAACATGTGAATAAAGATAAGAATGTGAAAGTTGGCATGTTAATGCATAATATTTATGATATGGGGCATATGGGTTATTGAAAAGGGGAAGTGAATGTGGTGACCTAAGACCACGCTATCTGAATGCGGTGACCTAAGACCGCGATATCTGAATGTGGTGACCTAAGACCACAATATCTGAACGTGGTGACCTAAGACCACGAGACTATAAGGGCGATGAGTACGTCGACTGCAGCGACTGCCTTCGATGGAGTGTAGCGGATGGAGGGTTGACTTATTAGTCCCCGCGGTGTGCAGGTTGGTACGGGGGAAGTGTAGCGGATGGTTAACTAGGTTTGGGTTTTGGGTTGCTTCATTATCGTAAATTATTATGTGAATATGATATGTATGTTATGCCTAAATTTATTTGGATTTAGTGTTGTGTACACATTGAGTCGGTTGACTCACCCCGTTGAGGGAACTATTTTCAGGTGACGAACAGTAATGGACCGGGCTCGGCAGAAGCTTAGGGATGGCCATGCACAACAAGAAATTTACGATTTGGACTTTTATTTTATTTTAAGTATTTTAAGTTCATTTTGGGAATTATTTGATGTAATAAGGCCATAAGGCCATAGTTGAATTTCTTCCTTTCTTTTTTACTTTTATTTATTATGTTTACAAACTATTATTTATGGATCAAACAAATTTATTTTAAAAATAAACTCCAAGTGTTTTGTCACCTTAATTAAAAAAGAAAAAGAGATTTAATATATTATTAATACATTTTCAACTCAAGCCCAACCCAAACAAACTTTCTTTCTAAACACACAAGTTTTTTTCCTAAGTAATAAAAGAGTTTTGAATTGGTTTACATCGAGGAACATACCAGATCCGGTCACGGCTCGTGGGCCGGGTTTGGGGTGTTTCAATTTGGTATCAGAGCCCAGTTTCAAACCCTCGGCCTGGGGTTTAAGGCCCAAAACGTTTTCAAATCGAGCCCAAATGAGTTTTTGAAGATAAGTAGGTTTTCTGGCATGGCACCTAAGTCTCCGACCCGAAGTCCACCAGGTAAGTACCCCTAACCTTTGTGTGAATTATACTATGAATTGTAGAAGGGTAGAACTGGAATGGCACGTAGAGTAGTATGATAAGTATTTGGAACCCTAGGACTAGTTTACCCCAACTATTACATAAGACTTAATGCTTAATAAAACAAACCTGTGTCTAAGTCGCCGAGTTAGGGTGTGGCAACCATTGTGCGCATGTCTAGGATTGGATCCGAAAGAGCCTGGTATTTAAGCAGTCTTAGTGACTCACCTCCTCTTCGCAGGAATCCTACCTGGTGCGTAGCTTTAGTTCACCCTAACCAAGAGGACTTATTCATAGGCTAAACCCCTAACTAAAACCCGAAAGGGATTAGCCACATTTTTATGGAAACCCTAGTTTTAAAATGACTAAATTACCCTTTTGATTTATACAAGCTATCCCATAAAATTTTTCTGAAATATTTCTTGATTTACAAAATTACTAAAATACCCCTAGTGGTAAAATTACAAAAATGCCCTTGGTTTATGAAATTTCCAAAATACCCACAGTTCTTATTAAAAAAATTCATTACTTTATAACAAGTCCAAAACCCTAATTTGCAAAATATCAAAATACTTTGATTTTGGAAAATTACGAAATTGCCCCTAACTTACAAAATTACCAAAATGACCCTGATTTCCAAATTTTTGCAACATCACCATTTTGAAAAGTACAATTCTCAAAAAGAACTCTCAAAGTTTTGCAAAATTTGGACATACCCCGAAAATATTAAACTTTACAAATTTATCCTGGTTTATTACCAAAATACCCCGAGCTCCAAAATTACCGAAATACCCCTGAATTTCAAAAATTTTCCAAAATACCCCGGGAATTTAAAAAAATTTCAAAATACTTTTGACAAAATCACCAAGGAACCTTATTTTGACAAATTACGAAAATACCCCTGTAGGGCAAATTACCAAAATACCCCTGGGTAGTGGAAAAACAGCAACAATGAAAACTACAACATTTCTCTGAATGAACGAAAGTTCATAATTGATTGATGAATGTATGAATGTAAAGACTGTGTGCATGTATGAATACGAAAGAACCACGTCTAAAATTCTTCTCATAAAACTTCTTCGCGAATAATCAGTGAAACAAGAACTAATGCATAAAATTTCTTAATCAGATTAAAGCGCAGTCGTTAGAAATGAGTTCTAGAGGATAGTGATGTGCCAACAGGTAAGTTTTTGTTTCTAGAATGCCATTATTGCCTTGGTCATTGTAAAATCAGTTCGTTATTAGGTGCTAGTAAGGTGTATGGAACCTTGATGGTGAACTAAGAGAATGTGCCTAGAAAGTATGATGGTTCTATTAAGATCAGAGTGCGCAGCGTAAGCATAGTGCGGTGAGAAGAATTGTACGACTGTTAATAAGTAATTTCGAGGACGAAATTATTTTTAAGGAGGGTAGAACTGTAACATCCTAGATTAGGGGTTATGCGTTCATGCGTAATTCATGAGATAGTGGGCTCAGTGGGTGTGTTGGATGTGTTCTGAGGAGTTTTAGGAACCCTAAGATATGAGGGAATGCATTGGAAATGATTTAGAAATGTTAAGTTTCAAAAGAGGAAAGTGAACATTTTTGGAAATGTCTTGTATTGGAAATGTAAGGAAATGTCTTGTCTTGGAAATGTAGGGAAATGTATTGGAAATGTAAGGAAATGTCTTGTCTTGGAAATGTGAGGAAATGTCCTGGAAATGTAAGGAAATGATTTAGAAATGTTGAGTTTAAAGGAGGCAAACGAACATTTTTGGAAACTTGGAAATGTAAGGAAATGATAAGTTTTAAAGTTTAAAAAGAGGAAATTAAGGCAAGGTGGCCTTAAGAAAATTTATGGAGGAAATATGACATGAAATTGGGCTTGTAAAAGTGGCCTGTAAATGCCACTTAAAGGCTTAGCATGTGACGCCACCTACATGTGCAATTGGGCCAGGGTTCGAATCACTTAGGAAGCAGAAGAAAGCTTTTATTTTTGCGGCAACAAGAGGAAGAGATGGACGGCTTGGGGAGTCTTTGGGAGGAGTTTAAGATGAGGTTTTATTCTTATTAAAATTCGGCTAAAAGGGGTGATAAATGTGGATATTATTTCTTTTATTTTGATAGATAAGGAAGAGATAAAATAGGATTATTATCAGTATTATTTTTATTAGGAGATAAGAGATAAATATTGGATTAAGCTTTGTTGATAATTAAAGTGATAAATCAAGGGATAAAGTTATCAAAATAGAAGAGTGGTGGCCAAGTAAGGGACTCTAGCCTAGTAAATTCGGCTATAAAAGGAAAAGAGAGGCCATTCTACATTGTTTTCTGTTCTTTGAAAGCCTCTGCCGAATTCTCTTAACCAAATCCTCTTCTTCTTTTATTTTTGCCAAGCCAAAATACCTTGTGTGCTAGCCGAATCCTCCATCTTTATTCTTCCTTCTCTTTTCTTTCTAATCCCTCCAAAAGCCGAAAGTTGTGAGAGCATCATTAAGCCATAGCCGAATCTCTGAAGGTTGAAGTGAAGGTGCAATCGATTTCTTCAAATAAGGGTAAGATCCAAGTTTGGTTTCCATTCTTTTATATTTTAGACTTATCGAAATTTAGGGACTAATTCCTATTATTGATCTTGGCCGAATCATGGAAGGAAAGTTTCGGGATTTGGCCCAGTGTCGACTACAAGGAAGGAGAAGTTCTTTTCCCGAAGGTACACCATAGGCTGCGTGTTCCCTAGTTATTCGGTGAATTTCGGGATTTAAAATCCACAGGGTAAGTGTTTAAGACATTCGGCCAAGGCCTTAATTTATGATTAAGATCTATTCCTTATTTGTTTAAAAACCGAAACTAACCTATGATGAGATTTAGTGCCTAGCCGAATACAAGAAGGGACATAGCAAGGTTTCGGGACTTGATTCTCAAGTCAATTGGCAACAAGGTAGGTTTTAAGTGTACAAATCCTACTAGGATTTGGTCTTATAGCCGAATAGGCTTTATGCTAATATATTAAGGTTAACCGAATGTAGGAACTTGAGATCTAAGGCAGTAGATCAGATTTCGGGATTTCAGTGAAGTTGTTAAGTTAATCAGGTGTGTACCCACACTTCTTCTTAATAAAATTTATGGCTATAATTAGTAAGTGTATGTTTATAAGAATGTGAATATGGCTAAGTACCATGTAATGGTACAAAAGTACTCAGGTACGTTTCCTACTCCTATTAGGATTATGAAATATGTTATATGTAACATGTGAATAAAGATAAGAATGTGAAAGTTGGCATGTTAATGCATAATATTTATGATATGGGGCATATGGGTTATTGAAAAGGGGAAGTGAATGTGGTGACCTAAGACCACGCTATCTGAATGCGGTGACCTAAGACCGCGATATCTGAATGTGGTGACCTAAGACCACAATATCTGAACGTGGTGACCTAAGACCACGAGACTATAAGGGCGATGAGTACGTCGACTGCAGCGACTGCCTTTGATGGAGTGTAGCGGATGGAGGGTTGACTTATTAGTCCCCGCGGTGTGCAGGTTGGTACGGGGGAGGTGTAGCGGATGGTTAACTAGGTTTGGGTTTTGGGTTGCATCATTATCGTAAATTATTATGTGAATATGATATGTATGTTATGCCTAAATTTATTTGGATTTAGTGTTGTGTACACATTGAGTCGGTTGACTCACCCCGTTGAGGGAACTATTTTCAGGTGACGAACAGTAATGGACCGGGCTCGGCAGAAGCTTAGGGATGGCCATGCACAGCAAGAAATTTACGATTTGGACTTTTATTTTATTTTAAGTATTTTAAGTTCATTTTGGGAATTATTTGATGTAATAAGGCCATAAGGCCATAGTTGAATTTCTTCCTTTCTTTTTTTACTTTTATTTATTATGTTTACAAACTATTATTTATGGATCAAACAAATTTATTTTAAAAATAAACTCCAAGTGTTTTGTCACCTTAATTAAAAAAGAAAAAGAGATTTAATATATTATTAATACATTTTCAACTCAAGCCCAACCCAAACAAACTTTCTTTCTAAACACACAAGTTTTTTTCCTAAGTAATAAAAGAGTTTTGAATTGGTTTACATCGAGGAACATACCAGATCCGGTCACGGCTCATGGGCCGGGTTTGGGGTGTTTCATGCTATTTTCGTAAATAATAAAAATTAGGTGCCTCTCTTTGTAAATATTTTTAAAAGGCATCTAGAATAAGTATTTTTACTTGATACCATATTTATAAATCATTGATAAACTTTAATATATAATTATATTCATTATAATAATATATTAATTTTTATCAATTTAACTTAGCTTAGGATTAATTTTATTTTATGTTTATCTTAAATAATTTAATAGCAATTGATAATTTCATATGTGTATATTTAATTATTAATTGTTGCTAATCTTGAGTAAAATTAGAAGTTGACTCTTGTTTTCAATTCTTTAATTGTTCTAAGAGTTCTACTCTAATTCCTACTTCTCCCTCTATAAATTGCACCCTTGTTCTCCCCATTCATTCATCACCCAAAACCCCAAACACCAACCCCTCAAAGTGCCGCAAGCCCCTAGCCACAACAAGCATTCGGCCAGCAGCTCCAGCACATATCGCCGCCCCAGCAGCTGCTCAGGTTTTGGCTCACGCCTCCTACCTCCAGCTCACGCTGCTTGTGCGCACCATCTCCTCGCACACCCAACTAGCCCGTGGCCTACCTGCCGCAAGGCCATGCGCGCC
Organism: Gossypium australe; assembly: GCA_005393395.2. Lineage (NCBI taxonomy): Eukaryota > Viridiplantae > Streptophyta > Magnoliopsida > Malvales > Malvaceae > Gossypium > Gossypium australe. Next base: position 122,760,013 of record CM016626.1, read on the forward strand.
ATCTGCTTACAGCCCCCTCGCATCAGCCGTGTGCCTTGCTTCCTTGTGTGCTTAGGCAGCACTCTTCCTTAACCCAACCTAAGCCAAAAGCCTTCAACCGTTCCTTTTAAATTTCCATCTTTTGTTCATTAGTTTATTCTATTTTAGGAGTTCTTAATTTTTATGAGGAAAGTGGTAAGAACAATTTTCTCCTTAAGTTTAATTTTTATTCAATTATTTAATTTTTCAATTTATTGAAATATTAGTAATTTTTATTAATTAATTTTTTGAGAAAATAATTTTTCTATATTATGTTCAGGTTAATCATGCCTCGCAAGAGAACTCATGCCTCCACCCAAATTGACGAAGCACAAAACAAATTTCACTGTGAAGAAGCCAAAGTAAGATACGAAAGTATCTTCAAAAATCAACAGATGCATCCAGAGAAAGGCTTCACATTGAAGGAAAGCAACTACAGAGACTTTATGGCATGTATTCATCAAGTTGTTGAAGCCCTCAATTGGGAATTGTTTTGTGAAAATAGACCAAGGGTGGATGAGGAACTTAACCTCAAACGAATTGACTAAAGTTCCAGTCTGCGGAATCAAGGTACCAATAAATTCGAATGCTATTAATGAATTCTTTGAATTACCTAATTTCGACAACGATGAATATTCTTCTCTGTTGAGCGACATTAAGCCTGAAAATTTGCAAAAGATTCTCGAGGAACTTACAGTTCCAGGTTCTAAGTGGACTGTGTTAAAGCAAGGAATCCACATGTGTCGAAGAGAGTATTTGACACCACTTGCGAAGGTATGGTTCTATTTCATTCGTTTCAGCCTTATGCCTAGTTCGCACCGGACTACAATCTCATTAGAGCGCATGGTCTTATTATACTAGATTCTAACAGGAAAGACCATTAATGTGGGCAAAATCATCCTGAGAGAAATGTGAACTTGTGCCTTTAGACGTTCTGGCCCTGCCTATTTCCCTTTTACAATAACAATTCTATGCTTAAAAGCAAAACTCATTGCGGACGTGAAGGGGACAGAGTATAGTCAAGGCACAATCACCGATTGAGACCTCTACAAAGTAGCCGGAGATTCTGTTCTACAGCAACGAGTTGAAGAGAGCAAGGATACCGAAGAAGCAGAAGATGAGCCTGCCGAAATCTCGCCAGAACAATCAACTGAAGTCTCTAATGAGGCAAAATCAATGGAACCAAAAGTTGTACCTGATATCAAAACCTCAATGTTTGGAGCTCCACCGCCCAGCCCAGATCTTCGTGATGAGCTGTTAAAGCTGATGGACTTAATACAACTGATCGCTGGAATCAGAGTCTTAAAATTTATAAAAAGCATGATCGAACCTGCAAACTAACTCTGACAAAGATTAAAGGCAAGTGTACCTATCGAACAGTAGTATAGCTTAGGCAAGACTAGATTGTCGAACCCAAAGGAACTAAAAGTACTAATACTAACCTTCTTTTTTATTGTCTAGCCTAAAATAAGTGAATTTGTTTAAATCTACTACTAAGCTAAAGACGCAAAGACAAAAGGAATGAATTGGGAAATAACTTAAAGAAAGACTCAGTTGATTTAAGATGATACCCTCAGGAAGAATCCACCTAGACTTCACTTGTTATTTAGCCCTTAACCATACGATTTATTCACTTGACTTGGTCTGTAGGATTCCCTAATTTATATTAAACCCTCTCTCGAGGCAAATAACGTCTAACCCTAGGTTAATTAATTAAAATCTCTTTCTCATTAATAACCCCCTAGAATAGCAGTAAATCGATCTATGGATTCCCATATTAGGTTTCACCCTAATCCGAAAAAATCTCGTCACCCTATCTCTAGGCACGCGAACGACTCCGCTTTAATTATGCTAGATCTATTCCTAAGCAGGGACTTTTGCTCCTCCACCTAAGAACATCTGACTTGAATCAATATCCCGGAAACATTAACATAAGAATTAAGCGCACATAATTAAGAACAAATCAAGTATTTATCTTATAGTTTAGAAAACAATAACAATATTCATCTAGGTTTCATCCCCTTCAGGTATCTAAAGGGTTTAGTTCATATCAAATAAAGAAAACATCTCAGAAGAAAAGATAAAACAAAACATAAGAAATCCCTAAAACTCCCTGAAGGAATTGAAGGAGAGATCTGCTGTCTTGAGTAGAATTTCGACTTCTAGAGATGGATCAACTAGCTATCTTCGAGTGATTCCCACAACTCTAACCTTTTTGGCTTGGCCCCTTGGCCTAGCTAACCGCCCTCCTTTTAGGTAACACTTAGGGGGTTTATATAGGCTCTTGGAATGTGTTTCTTTGCCCCAAAGTATCCAAATCCGAATGAAATTGCTCTTTGCCACGACAGGGACACAGCCATGTCACACGCCCGTGTGACTAGTCTTCAAGCCGTGTTTGGACTTCTTTAATGAGGCACGGCCGTGTGAATCGGGGGTAAGGCTGTGTTCTAGATGATCAATGCGGCACGACCGTGTGGGCTTAAGTCCAGGCCGTGTGGATTTCGTGATATGGCCCATTTTCTCTGTTTTGGGCCCGTTTTATGTTCTTTTCATCCTCGGGTTCTTTCCTGGGTATAAAACATGAAAAGAAAGGATTAAGAGCACCTTTTTACATAAATCGAGGCTTAAATCATCCAAAAGCATACTAAATGTGGGATTAAAATATGTTATTTTTACGGTTTATCAAATACCCCCACACCTAAGCTTTTGCTTATCCTCAAGCAAAATTCTCAACTTACAATTAAAACAAACTTTCCATGATTCATAATTCCTATCAACAATGTCTCATCATAATTCATAGATAATTTATACATGGATGATTTAACTCGAAGAGTCCTAAAGATTCGAACAGTCATACATTTGTAGCATAAAAACGTAGGTGTCTCCCCTTATCTAAATAATTACATTTGATTCAAAATCGACAAGGATTGATATCCTCACTGAAGATTCACTCAAATCACTCGAGGTAAGGTTCAAAATTAAGCTATCAAAAGTCGAACCTGAAAAGTTAATCCCATAGGCTTGCCTAAAAATCAAATCTCCACCATTGTAAAATGAGATGATACACAAATCAAAAAGTCTTTATCAGGGTTGTAATGGGGCTAGGGTTAAAGGTGTGGATAAAGGCTGAATTAGAAGGTTAGAATCGAGATTGAATTGATAAGTACATAACTTTAGAAAAAATGAACTAATCCTAAATAATTACATCAATTGAAAACTAATAATACGAGCTTTTTCCTCAAGATGTGGAATTTCAACATGTAAGCTCACTTAGTAGAACTAATAATGAATATACTTTGTTTTTTTTTCGTTTTTTTAAGAACAATAATAAAAGATTAATTCAACTACTGAACTAATTTAATTAGGTAACTTAATCAAATCGTATCTCGATCAAAGGGTAGTCTAAAGGAATAGTGATAACAAATACAAAGGGGTTTTGGGTTATTAGTAAGTGAGTCAATAAAAAGGGTTGTTAGGATCAACGGGGTTCACTAGGGGTTAATTATGAAGGTAAGGTATTTAGTGGAGTGAGTGGGTTAAAACCTAGGTGCCTTTATCATCTCAATATATCAAATCATATGTGTGGTCTCAACATGTATAATCGAGGCAAGTTCTAGAATAACAGTTCATAGTTGACACACTCATAATCAATAAAGTGAGCATGGACAAGAATATCTACTGTAATAGGCTCAAAATCTCACAAAAATTATGGGTGTTTTGACATCAACATTGTAAATTTCAAACTTCCAGATAATATTCAGATTCAGCTCAACAACCTAGCAAAGATTTTAATTCTGAAAAATAGACTTATCATGCTTGATTCTCTAATATTCTTCTAAATTAATCATTAATGCACAATTAACTATGACTTAATCTAAAACATATCAATAAAACTCATAAACCATCAGAAATTTCATCCTAATTAGTAATATGAGGAAATTACTTAAAAACAAGACTAAATTCAGGGATTTGAGAATAATGAAGAAAGTTAGGCCGGATTTGAGAATAATGCAAAAAGTTAGGCCCTTTCTTCAAATAAATATTCACCCCTACCTACACTTAAGATGTACATTGCCCTCAATGTACAAAGATCTATATAAAATTTAAGAGAGAGGCAGAGGTGAAACTTCCTGAATTTGGATGGTTTCCCGGAGTTGGAAGTCGATAGGGGTGGTGGCTGCTGTCGAGCTCTGCGCTAGATGAAGAAATTGGGGAGCTCATAGAGAATTAGCCAGAATTTATTAAGACACATTTAAAATAAACGAAATATATAACTAAAAATAAGAAAGAAACAGAAAAGGAGACTAAGAAGGAAACTAAACTAAGACTGGAAGATAAAAGGGCTTGGGAATCCTTATTGGTAGATGGTTCGTGAGGTGGGTGTGACTTCTAAGGTGACGGAGGTGCTGGCGGTGGCAGAAGTGGCGTGATTCCCAAGCAGCCTTTAGAACTCCTCGGGCTGCGGTGGTGGTGGTCGTGATTCCCAAGAAGTGATTCCCTTGCAGCCAGACGAACCTGACACTTAGAAACTAAAATATATTAAACTAAATTAAGCATAAGATTGTCAAAGAGAAGGAAATTGAAGCAAAAGAGAAAAGAAAAGTAAAAACTATATGGTCTCAAAGACCCTTGGCTTGTTGTTTGGATAAAGCGGCCAACATGAGCTTATGTATAGGGGTCACCCTGGGTGAGATTATGCTTGGCTTCTTCCGTTTCTTCGGCATGGCTTTGGTGTGGCTCAAGAGTTATTGAGACTTGTTATGGAGAGGGAAATCCACGCCCGTGGGCCGAGGGCGTGTCGATGCACATAGCCACTTTGCACGGCCGTGTGTCTAGGCGTGTTGTTTCTCCATGCCCGTTTTCCAGCCAGCCACGCCTATTGGTGACAAGTCAGTATGTTGGCACGGTTGGGAGGCACGGGCGTGTTCTGCTCGTGGTTTGCAAGTCAGTAGCTTCACACGGCCGTCGGGCACGGCCATGCCACTTTGTCGGTGCCTGTGGGGGAGTGGTTGAGTCCGTGAATTCAAAAGTTAGTTGGGACTGATTCGTACCGCCTCTGCTATGTCAGTAAGGAGATTTTGGTGGTCCACACGGCCACGGCCACAGCCGTGTACAAGGCCGTGTAGCTTGGAAATCTGCACTTTTGTGTTAGTTTAAAAACTAAATTTTCAGAACTAAGGAAAGAAAAGTAACTGAAAATAAATGCAACAGTAAATAGGGTTAGTGCTCGGGTTGCCTCCCGAGAAGCGCTCGTTTATAGTCTTAAGTTAGAATTTCCTTGTATTTGAGAAAAAGAATTAGGGAGGTTTAAAAGTTTGAATATCTTCCTTCATGCTTACAGTTCTATTTTCTTGATAAAGTTTAAGTCGAGAAGCGTTTACCTTAAAAGTGCCGAATGTTGGATTACTTACCTCGACTGTTTCGTGTGGGAAGATATTGTGTACCTTTAGAGGAATTTCTTCATTTGTTTTCAGGCCTGATGTGGTGATGTGAGGGTCGACTTTGTCTAACAGTACCTGGTCTCCTATTTTGACGTGGTTTGATGTTCCTATAAGCTCTTCTGGGGGCTCCTTCAGCTTTACTTCGTGCGGTTCCTGTTCCTCTTTGATTTGTGTTTTCTACTCTTTTAGTTTGTCGATCTTAAGGCTTTATTCCTTATGTGATTCTTCTTTGTTGTTATTAGGTCCATGATTCGGCTTAAGTTTGTATCCTTGTGGTGTTTCCTGCGATGAAGGTTGCACGAATTGATTATCAACTGAATTGTCTTTCTTACCTTCATCGATTGTTGTCCTGGCCGAGTCAAGAGCTTGAAGACTGATTGATTCGTCACCTACACAAAGTATGAGTTCTCTGTGGCAATGTCAATTTTATTCTTGGCAGTTGCTAGGAAGGGTCTTCCTAAAATTAAGCGAATTGAATTATCCTCATCCATGTCAAAGACAACAAAATCTACTGGGAAAACGAATTTATCAATTTTTACAAGAACATCTTCGATAATATTCCTAAGAATTCTAACATTTTTATCAGCTAATTGAATGTTCATCCTAGTCTGTTTGGGTTTCCTTAGACCTAGTTGTTTAAACATTTTGTAAGGCATGACATTTATGCTTGCCCCTAAATCAGCTAACGCATTATCAACAGTTAAACTACCAATTAAACATGGAATTGTAAAACTCCCTGGATCTTTTTGCTTTCGCGGTAGTCTATTCTGTGACATTGCTGAGCATACTGCAATTAATTCCACATGTGGTTCCTCGTCTCATTTGCGCTTGTTCGTCAAGAGCTGTTTTAGAAATTTTCTCGAGTCTAGCATCTGAAAAAGAGCTTCAAGAAGAGGTAAGCTGATATGTAATTTCTTTAAAAGTTTAAGAAACTTACTGAACTGTTCTTCTGTATCATCTCTTTCCATTGCTTCGGGGTAAGGTATGAGAGGTTGGTATTCTTTGATTACCGGTTTTGGCTTTTCCCGTGTTACCTCTACTTTACCTTCTTCTACCTCGTTTTCTTGTATTGGGTTGGGCTCATCTACCCCTTTACTATCATGAGCTGTGATGGCTTGAATTTGCTCCTTTGGGTTAATTTTCGTATTACTTGGTAGACGTCCTTGCGGTCGTTCGGGCATTAACTTTGCAAGTTGTCCGACTGCTTTACTGACTTCCCCTACTGACTTAGTAAGTTCCCGGACTCGGTTCTTGGTCTCTTCAACCGATGTTTGTTGACTTTTAAGTGTTTTCTCAGTATCTTGGAGACGGTTTTCTGTGGCTGCCATGAATTTTGTCACCATCTCTTCTAGGTTTGGCTTCTTCTCTTGCGGATATGGCTGATTTTGGAAATTTTGAGGAGGTTGTTGTCTTTGATTTCCTTGATTTCTTTGACCTCCCCATGAAAAATTTGGGTGGTTCCGCCAACCTGGATTGTAAGTTTTACTATAAGGAGTATTATTGGATCTGAAATTATTACCTATATAGTTCATCTGTTCGCTATCTGGGCTCGGTTGGCAGGGTGGGTACTCAGGATTCACCACAGTTCCACTTGCGTCGCACTATATGACTGGGTGTGCCTGCGAAGAACACAAACTATCAAGCTTTTTATTTATCATCTCTATCTGTGTTGATAGTGTGGTCACTGCATCGAGGTTGTAAACTCCGGCTGATTTTGTCGGTTTAGTCCTTGTAACTTGCCACTGATAGTTATTCAGTGACATCTCTTCAATGAACTCGTAGGCTGCTTCAGGAGTTTTGTTGTTCAGGGATCTACCGGCGGCTGAATCAATTATTGCCTCGTTGAGGGGTTTACACCGTTATAGAAGGTTTGGACTTGTAGCCATAAGGGTAAACCATGGTGCGAACACCTTCTCAGGAGATCCTTGTATCTCCCCCATGCGTCGTATAATGTCTCTAAATCCATCTGCACAAAAGAAGAGATATCATTCCGTAATTTGGCCGTTTTGGCAGGTGGGAAATATTTTAATAGAAATTTTTCGGTCATTTGTTCCCATGTAGTGATTGAACCTCGTGGTAACGAGTTTAACCACTGTTTTGGCTTTATTTCTTAATAAAAAGGGAAATAACCAAGACGTAGGGCATCATCAGAAACGCCATTTATTTTGAAGGTATCACAGAACTCTAAAAATTAGCTATATGAGTGTTTGGGTCTTCGTCCTGTAAACCATCAAATTGAACAAATTGTTGAATCATTTGAATTGTGTTAGGCTTTAATTCAAAATTATTAGCAGCTATAGCAGGCCTAACAATACTCGATTCTGCTCCTGTTAAATGCGGTTTAGCATAATCAAACATAGTTCGTGGAGCATTGTTTTCTCCCACGTCATGTGGTTGTGGATTATTCTCGGTCATCCGTTCAGTAGGATTGGATCTGCCTTCTCGATTTTCCTCTATGTAATTTAGGGCTTGCCTGATTTCTCTGTGATTTCTTCGAGCGGTAGCTTCAATATCACTGTCGTATACTAAAGGCCCTCTCGGGTTCCTTCTAGTCATAAACTAGAGGTACCTGCTGGAAAAGAAAGAGATTTTAGCAAAATCAAATTTTAACCTAAAATAAAAGTAAATTGCGAAAAATAAAAATAATGGCTAAAGTAATAAAAATAGAGCTTTCTTAATATTTTAGTTCCCCGGCAACGGCGCCAAAAACTTGATCGTTGGAATCAGAGTCTTAAAATTTATAAAGAGAATGATCGAACCTGCAAACTAACTCTGCCAACGATTAAAGGCAAGTGTACCTATCGAACAGTAGTATACCTTAGGCAAGACCGGATTGTCGAACCCAAAGGAACTAAAAGTACTAGTACTAACCTTCTTTTTATTATCTAGCCTAAAATAAGTGAAGTTGTTTAAATTTACTACTAAGCTAAAGACGCAAAGACAAAAAGAATGAATTGGAAAATAACTTGAAGGAAGACTCAGTTGATTTAAGACGATACCCTCAGGAAGAATCCACCTAGACTTCACTTGTTATTTAACCCTAAACCATACGATTTATTCACTTGACTTGATCCGTAGGATTCCCTAATTTATATTAAACCCTCTCTCGAGGCGAATAACATCTAACCCTAGGTTAATTAATTGAAATCTCTTTCTAATTAATAACCCCCTAAAATAGCAGTAAATCGATCTATGGATTCCCATATTAGGTTTCACCCTAATCTGGAAAAATCTCGTCACACTATCTCTAGACGCACGAACGACTCCGTTTTAATTATGCTAGATCTATTCCTAAACAGAGACTTTTGCTCCTTCACCTAAGGACATCTGACTTGAATCAATGTCCCGGAAACATTAACACAAGAATTAAGTGCACATAATTAAGAACAAATCAAGTATTTATTTTATAGTTCAGAAAACAATAACAATATTCATCTAGGTTTCATCCCCTTCAGGTATCTAAAGGGTTTAGTTCATATCAAATAAAGAAAACATCTCAGAAGAAAAGATAAAACAAAACATAAGAAATCCCTAAAACTCCCTGAAGGAATTGAAGGAGAGATCCGCCGTCTTGAGTAGAATTCCGGCTTCTAAAGATGGATCAACTAGCTATCTTCGAGTGATTCCCACAACTCTGACCTTTTCGGCTTGGCTCCTTGGCCTGGCTAACCGCCCTCTTTCATGTAACACTTAGGGGGTTTATATAGGCTCTTGGAATGTGTTTCTTCGCCCCAAAGTATCCAAATCCGAATGAAATTGCTCTTTGCCACGACAGGGACACAGCCATGTCACACGCCCGTGTGACTAGTCTTCAAGCCGTGTTCAGACTTCTTTAATGAGGCATGGCCATGTGAATCGGGGGTAAGGCTGTGTTCCAGATGATCAATATGGCACAGCCGTGTGGGCTTAAGTCCAGGCCGTGTGGATTTCGTGATATGGCCCATTTTTTCTGTTTTGTGCCCGTTTTATGTTCTTTTCATCCTCGGGTGCTTTCCTGGGTGTAAGACATGAAAGGAAAGGATTAAGAGCAACTTTTTACATAAATCAAGGCTTAAATCATCCGAAAGCATACTAAATGTGGGATTAAAATCTGTTATTTTTATGGTTTATCAGCAGCACATGTAATGGCAGCAACAAGCCTACTAGAGATACTCAAAAATAAGAGATGACTCGATGAGGAGTGCCCTCAAGAAAATTTATAATGACCCATTTATTTTTGTGCCTGAGTTTCCAGATTTCATATTTGAACCATGGACGTCATCATCAAAGAAGGAGCAAGGCGATTCGTGTAAAGGCAATACTGATGGAGCAAAAGATGAGTCGAATTCGGAAGGATCGGCAAACAAATAAAAAAAGGGAGGACTTCAACTTTAGTTTATTTTTATCTTTAAGTTATTTTAGGATTAGGTTAATTAGGAATTTTTATTTTTGCACAATAAAACAAGAGATAGGAATCATGAATAAAATCTGAACAAGTCACAAAAGCTAAAGTGTGGCAATAGATATATTCATGTCTAGGATTGGATTTTAGAGAGAGCTTGGTACTTAAGCAGTCAATTTGACTCATCTCCTTTTTTCTAAATATCCTACCTGGTGTATAGTATCTATTCACTTTAAACAATGAGGACATTGTTCACTTTAAGTAGGGGGACCGAAAATTTCAATTAATTCCACTCAGAATAAAATTTTCTTTTAATTATGATTAGGATATATTTTGTTCAATAATTTGAAACTTTGTTAAGTATGCTGAACTTCAGTATTAATAAAGTTCTATTATTTCAATAAGTTATTATGTTAGCTTAATGATGATATGAATGTATTTTTAATAAAACATGCAAATTCGTACCATAAAATTTTTAATTCCCTACGAAAAATTAGGCATGCATGAAAGTTTAAGTCTTTAGAATTGACTTAGTAATTTCTTGAGGCGAAATCCTAGGAAGCATGGAATATTGAAAATGATTTAGGCAACTATTGTTTGGATCGTTTGAGCCTTTCAAGCCGACCCTGATAAAATTATCCTTTGAAACCCAATTTTGAGACTATATGGCCTAATTTTATTTGGACCTATGCAATATGTAGCCATCAATTTTTCTCTTTACTTTTAAAATTGTCCCAAACACTAGACTCAGTACTATTCAAAATATCGTTTAAAAATAAGTTTAGGGGAGTTGAAAAGAAGTATCAATTGCTCGGAAAATTGTAGTACATGAAGCAACTGCTCGAATTTGAGCTTGAATTTAAAAAAAAAACATGTACTCAAAATAAATGGTTGAAAGAGCAAAAGTCGGTGTATCAAGGGTGAGAATTCTGAAGGTTTGATTTTAAGCTGAGTCTAGGGTTTTTAAGCCAAAAATTTGTTTATCTTTTATCTACCCCTAAGCCCAGCCACGTTACAACCTTATTAAAGACCTATTGATTCAATGTTCCAATGTTACCTACATTAGTGGAGAGAAATTGCTCTGTTCAACATATGAAGACATCAGTTAAGCTTAATGATTGCAGTTTAATTTTGAATAAGGAATTAAAATCAACTTGGTACTGAGTAACATGTCTTTATTAAGAAACATTTAGTCTAATTTTGCTAGTATAATAATTGTTGGAGGTAATTTGAACGATATGTATACTTAAGTAGCATAACTATCAAATTTCTTATTTTTGAGCATGAGTATATTACATTCATAATTTTGAGAAGAAAGTTGTTCTGAAGGAGTTTTACAAAGGTGTTTCCGAGAAAATTCTTTTCAAATTTGTGCATTACTCGGGACGAGCAATGAATTAAGTTTGGGGGTGTGGAAACACAGAAATTTATATACTTTTTCATGCCCTTTTTAACTCAACTTTATGCAGTTTCGATTAAATTCTTGTCGGAAAATAATTAAATATTATAAAATAATTAAATTGTGCTAAAAATATGAACATGATGAATTTTAATTAATTTTATAGTTAATTTTGATTTATTTTGACTATTTTTGACAGATTTGCACAAAGGGCGAAAATTGGCTCGGCAGACACTGCTCGAAGAATAAACCCGAGAAACAATTTGAAGTATCAAGGAGAATTTATTTCCAGCCCAAGACGGTCCAATTATGAATATTTATTTATAATTTAATCAATTTTAATTTATTCCCAATTTAATTTGGGCTAAATAAATTAATCTTAATTAATTATGAAAAAGGCCCAGTTGAACCGCATCAGTTGAACCGAACCGAGCAAGGAGTTGGGCAGCCCAAACCATCCATATGCTGGCCCAAAATCAGCTTATTAGCTGACTAATTAAGATTGCAAAGAAGCCCTTGAAGACTTTTCAAAGTTGCATTCAAACCCCTCCAAATTTAGTGGCTTTGTAGATTTGCCCCATGCCATATTTAGCAAAGTTGAAGCCATCAACTTTGCCACATAGATGGCCGGCCAAGGGAGGTCTCTTTGGCTTCTACTATTTGATATTTTTAGCAGCCACAATCATCTATAAATACCACCCCTTGCTGATCATTCAAACCATCCCTCAATCATCCCTCAATCCTTCATTTCTCATTCACTCTCCCATTCTCTCTTCTCTCCATTTCTCTCCTTTTCTCCACCAAAACCAAGCCTTCTTGTGCCGATTTCCCCTCTTGGAAAAGATGTTTTTTCTCAGCCATTTGGAGCAGCAAGTGGAGTGTTCATAAGCCACCTTGATTGCCGAGGACAACGGAGAACGAAGAACGGAGCAATCAGTCAAGCCACGGAGAAACACCGGATTTACTTCTTGTTCCTTATCTCTTTAAATTTCGTTGTTGTTTTGACAAACATGTTTATGAATATTTATGCTATTGAAATGGTTATTTTAATCAGCTTAGCTTGAATTTAATTCGTTTTGGATTGTTGCATTTCGTCCTCTTAAATTATTAAAATTGTGTTTATGCTGTTATAGGCCTCGGTAAAATGTTTGATTAAGTAAAATCATGCTTAAGTTATTCTGGCATTATAATTGTTTAGATAACTAAAGAATTAATTATTTAAACACATTGAAATTGTAATTAATGGACACAATATTTAATCTGTGCATGTTTAATTCTTCTAAGGTAGCTAAAGGTTAAATTAGCATTGTATTTGGCAATACATATGTCTTGCATAACTTGCAAGATTTTTGTGATTAAATTGTTTCAAGGTAAGGATACTTTGTTACTTCACATGATCTTTTATATGCTTATTAGGTTGAATTAATCGGTTGAATCACATAGAAATATGCGAGAGATTGTTTAGTTTAATAGGTATGTATGTGCAATAACCTGTAAATATGTTCATAAGTTAGCAAATTACCGAGTTGCCGTGATTTATTCGTAACAAGTATAAGCAAAGTTTAATAATTCTAAGGTAAGAAATGTGATTAATCCAACACAATTATATCATCTTGATTAATCAGCTTTTGAAACTGTGCATTAGAACTTTGTTTTATTTTATTTTACTTTGTTTTTCTTTTAGTTTTTAAATATTTCTTAAATCCAAATATTTTCCCTTCACCAAAGTGTTTGGAATCATTTTCATAAATAATTCTTTTACAGTCCCTGTGGGTACGATAACTCGACATTTACTTGTCACTTTATTACTTGTTACGATTGTGTACACTTGCACATTTCCACCGTTCCAATAGCGAAGGGGTACTGTGTTTCCATGGGAGAGCCTGTGTACCAAGGGATACTGATTTGAGGCAGTCTATACTGTGAGAGGTGCATAGTAGTCCTTATGCTATGCATCCCAGAAGGAATAAAATGTATTGAGACCTTCATGAGTTATATTGGTGGCCAAGCCTTAAGCATGAAGTTACCGGCTTTGTGAGTAAGTGTCTGACTTGCCAGCAGGTTAAGGCTGAACATCAGTTACCTTCACGGATGTTTCAGCCAGTCAAAATTCCACTTTGGAAGTGGGAGAGAGTAACTATGGACTTCGTTAGTGGGCTGCCCCTAACGCCTACTAAGAAGAATGCTGTGTGGGTCATAGTGGATCGATTGACCAAGTCAGCCCATTTCATACCAGTTCATACTAATTACTCTTTGCAGAAGCTGGCTAAACTGTATGTGGCTGAGATAGTGAGACTGCATGGGGTACCGATTTCCATCATATCAGATAGAGATCCTCGCTTCACGTCTCGCTTCTGGAAGAAGTTACACAAGGCTTTGGGTACAAGATTGGACTTCAGTACTGCGTTTCACCCCCAGACAGATGGTCAATCAGAAAGGTTTATTCAAATACTGGAAGATATGTTAAGGTGTTGTGTAATAGATTTCCAAGGCTATTGGGAAGACTATTTGCCGTTGGCAGAGTTTGCGTATAACAATAGCTACCAGTCTAGCATACAGATAGCACTGTATGAGTCACTATATGGCCGTAGGTGTCGTACCCCTTCATGTTGGACTGAGTTGGGCGAGCGGCGTGTTTTGAGGCCTGAATTGGTTTTGGATATCGAGGACAAATTTAGATTAATTCGGGATCGATTGAAGGCGGTATCAGACAGACAAAAGTCGTATGCGGATTTGAAGTGTAAGGAGATTGAGTATTCTGTGGGGGACTTCGTTTTTCTTAAGGTCTCGTCATGGAAGAAGGTACTAAGATTTGGACGGAAGGGCAAGTTAAGCCATAGATTTATTAGGCCTTATCGCATACTAAAACGTGTGGGACCAGTTGCCTATCAACTTGAGTTACCTCCAGAGTTGGATCAGATTCATGATGTGTTCCACGTCTCTATGCTGAGGCGTTATCGCTCTGATCCCACACACGTGATTTTGACTGAGGAGATTGAGGTTAGACCGGACCTAACTTTTGAGGAGGAACCGGTTTAGATTTTAGATCGTCATGTAAAAGTTTTGAGGAAGAAGTCTATCCCACTGGTTAAGGTACTTTGGCGCAATCACGGCTCAGAGGAGGCCACGTGGAAACCCGAAGAGGCGATGCGTCAACAATACCCTCATCTGTTTTGATCAGGTTAATTTCGAGGCCGAAATTTACTTTTAGGGGGTAGAGTTGTAATGCCCCAAAAATTTAAGTATTTATTTTTGCATGTTTGTAACACAAATACATGTTGCTTCAATGGTTAAGTGATTTGGGTGTGTTTGGAAGTGTCTGAGAAGTCTTGGGTTCAAGTCTGGGCTTGTGCAAAAATTTTGTTTTTAAGGAATAAAACCCTTTCCTATAGTTAGTAGGCTTTTAAATTATTATGGGTAAAGCATGACATAAAAAGCCTGCTGGTCTAGAGGGTAAGTGGCGTGTTACCTATGCCAGAGGACTGGTGTTCGAATCTTGGTGGGAGCAGTGGAGTATTTATTTTGCTGTTGTTTCGTGGAGGTGTTGGAGTTTGACTGAAACACTAAAGTGGTTGAGGAGAATTCAAATTGAGTGGTTGAGGGGAGTCGTGATCAAATAGAGAGATTTGAGAAAGGATTTTAGGAGGAAATCAAGGGAGATGAGGGAAGAGGGAGAGTTATGCCGAAAATGGACTCTGGCACTCAAGAATTTCGGCCAGAGTGGTACTCCTCATTTGGTATGCCTCATTTCGGTTTTGTAGTGTTTTTCTCTCTTTGGCCGATTGTGGCAGGAGTTTTTGGCATATTCTTCTGTTCACTTTTCTTTGTTTTTGACAACCTTCCTTTTGGACGAAATTACTCCAAGTGCCTCCTTTCTTTTCTCTCGTTTGCAATTGCTTTCTCTGCTCAAGTCTACCGTATCTCTTTTTCTTTCTTCTTGTTTTTCTGAATTGTGTAAGGTGTGTGTTCGGCTAGTCATCTTCTCTTCTTTTTTTTTTTTGTTTTTGGTCGAATATACCTTCTGCCCTTCCTTCGTTTTCTTTTCTCTTTCTCCCTTAAACCGATTTCTGTTATCATCTTGGTATTCAAGCAGATTACTTTATTCCTCTCTCGCTACTGTGTCTTTGGTGTAGCGACTATACTCTGGCACTGCCCAAATCGGAAATCGGCAAAAGCCGGAAAATATGACAATTGACACTACACGAGCGTGCGCTCACTCGTGTGGTAACCGAAACACGTAAAACGTGGGCGTTCGACTGTTGAGGCCACCATGAGCGATTTCATGGTCTTGGGCCGTTTTGGGCCAAGTTAGGCCGAAATGGGCCGTGTGGGCCCAACGGGCTTGTGGGCCCCACACAGGTAAACCACACAAATGTATGGAGAATATTGGGCCAAGATGTGTAATTTTCATGACTGAGACCAATTTTGGGCTATGTGGGCCACACGAGCGTGTGGGCCGACATGGGCCCGCATTATGGGCCTTAGGCCCATTTTCACTGTTTGACTGGTAAGGTTGCAAGGGTCGCCCGAGACGACTATGGAGCTACTGATGGGTCGATAAGTATACCTAGACCCCAAACTGGTAAAATGACTGTTATGCCCCTATGGTAAAATGACCGTTATGCCCTATGATATTAATTGATTGTATGCCTTATATTATGTATGACTGTATATGAGCATGCCATGATATATATATGTTGCATACATGTGATATATGTTGCATGGGGATGGGATTATTATGATTGGAGGAAGTGTACTGTACTAGCAGCTCTGCTGCAAATACTATTTAATGTCACAACCGGTGCTAATTTTGGAGTGTAGGGATGGGTGGGTGATTTTATCCCCACATGGAGTGTAGGGCTGGACAGAGTGGAGTGTAGAGGCTGGTTGGGTAGGATCTCTGTTTGCATGATTGAACTACTACTGTCACTAAAATGGGCTAAGGCCCACACTGATACTGATATTGTAATGGGCTAAGGCCCAACTGATCTGAACTGTTATCGTTTTGGGCATAGGCCAAGACTTTACTTACCTACGGCATGTTTGGCCATTTTGCTTATAAAGGGTTACACACTAAGTTTTCGTAAACTCACCCTCTGTTTATCCGTACAGGTAATCCCCAGTCTTAGGCGGATCGGTGCTGCGAGGGATTCGGAGGTGGCCACACAACCCTGCCTGCTTTTATATTTGAGTTTGATTTCTAATAAATTTAATCTGGGTATTTGTTATGTAATAAGGCCTCTTTAAATTTTAACTTTTAATTTGGGGATTTTATTCATTTTAATTCACATCTGAGAGTAGTAGGACGCGGATTTTCAAAAGATAAATGCTTTTCAAAACACCACGTTTTCGTAACGTACTATAAGAGCTTCCGTATCAAACATTGTTTTAAAATATAGTAACAAACTAACATGATCAACATTTTGCTAAAACTAACTTGAGTTTTAAATGAACAGATACCTTACAATTTCTGATAAGATCAAAACGAGATTTAATTCAGAACGGGTTTTCCAATGAAACTATGTTTTCAAAAAACACTTCAATGTGATATCGCCAGATTCGGCCATAATGTCTAGGCCGGGTTTGGGGTGTTACAGCATTCTTGTACGAAGCTATAGATATCGGTGAAGTTCCCGGAACTAACTCAATAGCAAACTCAACCTCTCTGACCAGTGGCAACCTAGGTAATTCTTCTAGAAATACATTCGAATATTCACAAACTATAGGCACCGATTCAATCTTCTTTTCAGACACTTTAGTCCTAAAACATATGCTAAATACGCATCGCAACCTTTTCTCACATATCTTTGAACCGACATTGACGATATCACTATAGGCAATCCACTCGACTCATCAGATTCAATCCTAAGAATTTCATTATTCTGACATTTCAATTCTATATTCTTTCATCTATGGTTCACAACGGCATCATGTAGAGTCAACCAATCTATACCCAGAATCACATCGAACTAATTAAATGGTAAAAGCATCAAGTCAGCCAGAGAACGATAACCCCAAGTCATTAAAGGACAATTCTTGTATACTTTATCAACTAGAACATACTTGCCTAAGGGTTCGATACTTTAATCACAAATTCAGTAGACTCAACAGGAAAACTCTTATTAAACACTAAATTCTCATAAATATACGAATGTGTCGATCCAGGATCAATTAAAACAATCACATTAGTGTCGTAAAGAGAAAATGTACTGGTAATAACATCTGAGGACGACGCCGCTTCGCGAGCACAACTAGCATAGGCTTTAGAAGGTGCTCTAGCTTCGAATCTCACAGCGGAATCCCTAGTCACACCTCTACCACTAGACACATTTCCCGTATTTCTCGAAGGTCGCCCTCTCGCAGTTGTATTACTCGGTCTTGCATACTGAAATTTATCCTTCTTGGATAGCTCTGGGCAATCTCAAATAAAATGATCTGGCGAGCCACATTTGAAACAAGCTTTAACACTCTTATTCCAACACTCTCCAAAATTTCATCTCCCACACTGTTGACACTCAGGTTTGTTGTTTTTCACACTGCCAACGGTCGAGATGGAGATTGCTTGAGCTTTAGGACTCACATATTGATTTCCAGAATCTCCATTCTAGTATCCCACTGATGCATTTGATCAAATATACAAATATTGGGAATTCTTTAGTGTAGAATGATAAGATTTATTCAACGGTCTTTTTTTCGAATCTCTAGCCTCTGAATCAGCTTTCCTCTTTTCTCAGCTAAAGTCTTCAGCTTTGCAAGCCCTGTCAACTAACACAACAAATTCTTTCAAATCTAAAATCCTGACCAGAAGTTTAATGTCATCGTTCAACCTGTCAACAAACCGCTTGCACATGATCTCTTCGGTAGAAATATACTCTCAAGCATATTTACTCAACCTCACAAATTCTCTCTCGTACTCGATTACGATCATGCAGCCCTGTTTCAGTTTTAGAAACTCTTTATACTTTTGATCTAGAAATTGTTGGCTTATATATTTCTTCCTGAGCTCGGTCTGAAAAAACTCCCAGGTGACTCTCTCTCTCGGCACCACTGATACTAGCGTATTCCACCGCTGATACACTGTGTCCCTCAACAGTGATATAGCACATTTTAAACATTCAGCCGGTGTACAAGAAAGTTCATCAATTGTATTCTCACGCCAAAATTCAGCTCTCTTAGGATTGTCATCAACATTAGCTCTAAACTCCTCAGCCCCATGTTTACGGATCACGTCAACTGGAGGTTTATTCAATCTCAAAAGCTCGACACCTTGAAGAGCTACGGGAACCGGTTGGGGATTAACAGGGGGTGGAGGTTGTTGAGAAGCCGGGTTTGTCTGGATATACTATGTGAACCATTCGTTCATCATTTGGAAGAAGGCTTCTCTAGCCTCTCCCCCTGGGCTACCCGATATGGGTCTAGAATCAGAAGGCGATGTCCCTTGAGCGGGAGCTGGTGCATTACTTTCAACCTAGTCAGCTATAGCTCGATTGGGATCTATTTACTATATGAAAACACATTTTAAAATGTTAGGAGTCATCACACTATCACAGTTTATATATGGCATGTATAGCTAGACTCTCACATATGCTATGTTAGTCCTAGAATCAACTAAATCGTAGCTCTGATACCAATAAATGTAACACCCCTTGCCCGTATTCAAAGCTAGAATAAGGTTACGGAGCATTACTGAACTTACAACATATATATACATACTTTTCACATACATTTAATCAATTCATACAATCATAATTCAATCTCAATCAATTTGTCCTTAATACGAGCCTACGAGGCCCTAAACATACATTGCAAGTGGTTCAGGACTAAACCGATAGCTAGAGCGATTTTTACGAGACATAGAATTTTTTTCACAAAACAGGGGACACACGCCCGTGTGGCCCAGTCGTGTCTCTCACATGGCCAACAGACACGCCCATATGGACATTCGAAATGGGAGCACATGGCCGTGTCCCAGCCAGTGTACAAACCCGTGTAACTCTCTGAATTGGGTCACACGACCAACACACACGACCGTGTAGCTAGCTTGTGTACCCTAAAAATGGCTGCACACACTCGTGTGCCAGGCCGTGTACTAAGTCGTGCCAAACATATAAAGTATACTAACTTATGCCACACGGCCAAGTCACACGCCTGTGTGTGAGGCCGTGTGGAGCATACTGACTTAATTTCAAAATCAACACAAGGGGACACACGTCCTTGTACTTGACCGTTTGTCACACACGGTTGAGACACACGCTCGTGTCTCTGCCCGTGTGGACAAAAATAGGCTATTTACCAAGCCAATTTGCCACCCCGAATTTGCATGCACCAACACAACTCAAATGGCACCAATTCATAGCTTAAATGAACATCTATTTTAGCCATAATCAAGGCTAATTCATACCTTTTTCAAAACTAACAACCAACATGCTTATAACTTATGTTTTACTCAATCAAAACATACCAAAACACATATACAAATCAACTAACTAAACCTTTACCAAATATACATCATTTTGCACCATTTCACAAGCACAATTCAAATCTAATATCAACCATTTAATGTTTAATACATCAATATCTAAAAGCATCATAATATAATCTATTCACATATCTATTTATGAGCTCACCATAACAACCATATATATTCATATATGCACATAACCAAAATCCACCAAATTAAGCCAAATCTCATTGATATATTTACAAACCAAACATAAACATTTACAATGCCAATTCATATGGAAAAATTCATTAACAAGTTATAACCAAAATCATTATCAGCCCATATTCAAAATAACTCAAAATACCTATACATGCCATATACTTAAATACCAAATTTCATAGGTACCAAAGTGAAAAGTGGTACCAAAATGAAAGGTGGATAGTGTGAAGTGATCTTTGACGATTCCCGAATCCGAGCTAGCTTTGAATTCACTATAAAACATAGAAAAATAAACAATGTAAGCTATAAAGCTTAGTAAGCTCGTATAACATAAATTCAAAGCTTAGTAAGCTCGAATAATATAAATTCAATATAAACATAAACACATAATTCATCAATTGATCATAAGTATAAGAATTCACATCAACTAACAAACCTCTCAATTACTCATTCACAAAATTATATACTTTCTTCACCATTTCTTCAATTCAAAGCTAATATGGTTTATGCATATACCTGTATCATCTCGTACTAATCTCATACACATTTTCGTCTTTCATTTACCCGTTGAACCATTCAGAATAGAATTCGAATACTTAAAGGTTTCACATGATAGGTACATATACCATGGCCCGTAGCCAAATCAAGGTAACTTATCTCCGAAGTACTGATATCATGGCCCGAAGCCAAATCAGTATAACTCGTACCCGAAGTGCTAATATCATGGCCCGAAGCCAACTAATTATATCTCCTCATGACATGTCACTAGCATCCTAAACTATTCCTAAGGTTCAACCGGGATTTTGAATGTCGAATCGTCGTCGAATCACTATCATTCATACCCATAGTCTCGTATTCGCAATTTATGCAATATCAAAGCATATAAATTACATTTGTATTGAAATTTATCACATACGAACTTGCCTCAGGTTCGTAAACGATGAAATTAGTCGATTAAACGAGCACTTTAGTTTTCCCCCGATCTAGATCCAAATTTCGCTTTTCTTGATCAAATATATTAAAAATTAACTCATTTAATATTCTCTCTATTCAATTTAATCCAAAACACACATTTAAGCACATTTACACTTTCATCCCTAGAATTTCACCACTTTTACAATTTAGTCCTTATTACACAAAATAACAAATTCATGCAAATTTCAAAACACCCATGCTTGGCCGAATTACTATTATGCCCTAGCAGTACATATTTTTCATTTAATTTACATTTCAACCACAAAGTTTCAACATTTCTCAATTTAATCCCTATTTTGCATTTTCACTAAAAATCACTTAACAGAACTTGTATAACTCATAATAAATATTCATAACCTATCATCAAACATCAAAACTCATACATATTCATCAATGGAAACTTTCAAAATCTTTAATGGTTTTTCAAAATAGTCCCTGGGCTAGCTAGTTCTAGTTGCAACAATCTCAAAAAACATAGAAATCATTAAAAATAGGACAAAAATCTTACCTAAATGAGCGTGAGAAGCTTGGCTGAATGTAAACATAACAATGGCTTCTTCTCCTTTCAATTTTCGGTCAAAGAAACTTTGAAGATGATGACTTTAAATTTTGTTTTATTATAATTAACCTTAATTGCTTAATTACCTATTTAACCTTATTAGTAATTCAAATTTTCAATTATGCCATGCCATTATCATCCACTATCATAATAATGGTCTAATTACTACTTAAGGACCTTAACTTTAAGGTTCTATAGCTATTAAAACTCAAGTTTTTTGCTTTACGCAATTTAGTCCTTTTTATTGAATTAACATTCAAACAATAAAATTAATTCACGAAACTTTCACACAATCGCTCAATCATGTTGTAAAAATTATAATAATAATAAATTAAATATTTGACCTCAAATTTGTGGTCCCAAAACCACTGTTCCGATTTGACTAAAAACGGGCTGTTACATTAGTCATAGCAATCCATTTCAAATATGAAATTTATACATATCAAGAATAATCCTATACCAATACCGTAGGATTCATGAAACCATAATCAATAACTCACAAAGTGAATAAAATCACAGCATCGCATATACATATCATCCTTAGCATAGTAGGATTTTATAAAACTTTAAACCCTTTCCAATTTTCTTATTTTCATTTGCATTTCATTACTTTCCACTGCATTTACTTTCTTTACCTTAAACAACAACATCAATTCAACTCATCATTCCCTTTTTCATCATTTTACATTTCAAGTATGAACTTACTATTTCATTATCTTTCCACACCTTTTTCATATGCATAACACACAAGCTAGTGCATTTAAACATAGCTCTTTTGGAATTAACCACATGATAAATCATTTCATAAGAAATTACATAATTTAAACCTTACCACTCTTTCATTAACACAAGCATATTTCCATTTGGGCACTTACCATTTCAATGCATAACTTATAAGTAAACATAATACAATCCAACTAATAGCTTGGCACATGCCTAAGCATCAAACAACAACACATGTTAGCATACTTGAACATATTTCACATGAATTCAACATGAATAACCATTATACTTGAATATGATTCAATTTGGATATAACATCCTTCATAACATAACATGCTTTCCATGTATCTCATCATTTCAATGTATTTCATGTATACTTGTATTTGCTCATATTGAAAATTTATCGTTTCCTTTCCAATTCATGCCCGTTGAACAGAATAGAATATCGTTAGATACTCGGGATAGCTCACACAAAGTGTGCTAACTCATATAACTGTAATGCGTCAATTCATGTACATATATGCTCACACGACCTAGGAATAACTATGCTCACACAAGCTATGAAAATGGGTCTGCTCACACGAGATGTAGGTCGGAATGTAGCTACACAATGTTGCTCACACGAGCTGTGGAGTATCCGCAACACATGCCAGACCTCAACCATCAGTAGGACATTCAAGACCAGCACTCGAATCATGTAAACCCTAATGACATGTCATTTGTATCCTACAAATCCCTAAGGTTCAAACAGGGCTCGGTAGTCATCGTACGTCGTTGAATTTCTATCGTCTCATGACATAATAAATTGCATAATAACATCTATATATTAATTCATGTCCAACAGAATAGAACATTAAACAGACAATTTAACTCACATTTAAGTGCTTGTAGTTCATACGAACTTACCTGGCTAAATTGCAGAAATGTCAAAGTACAAGGGCATTTTGGTAATTTTCTATTCTCCTCGATTTTCCACTCGATCTTGATCTAAATTAATAATTTCATTCAACCTATTAATTTAAAAAGTCAAACAAAGTATTTTAAGCAATTTAGTCATTTTTGACATTTTTACTAAATTGCCCCTAAAGTTTTACTTTTATTCAATTTAATCCATGAGCCTAAAACATGAAAATTAACCATTTTTACCCAAAATTGAGCCTAGCCAAATACTTATGGCATCCAATACAGCCCATTCATGCAACAATTTCACATCAACTCCTTGTACTTTTACTATTTTAACAATCGCTAATCAGAACATTCATCAAAAATCACTTAATAAAATACTTTTAAATAACAACTAATATTTCAAATTCACCATTTAACATCCAAAATCACAAGGTTCATCAATGGAAACATTCAAAATCTTTAACAGTTTCAAAATCGAAGGTACAGGCTAGCTGGACCTAGTTGCAATGATATCAAAAACATAAAAATAATTAAAAACAAGGCTAAAATGACATACCATGCTAGCTTCAAAGTGAAAGCCAAAGCTTCAAAACCTTCCTTGGAGTTTTTAATCTTTCAAATTCAGTGAAGGAAACATGAAAAAAGATGATAATGGATTTTGGTTTTGTTTTATTTTAATTTAATATACCAAATTACCATTTTAACCTTGGTTAATAAATAAATAAAACATCAATTTCATGCCCATAGTTGTCCAGTAACTCCTTGATTGGTCTAATTACCATTTCACTCCCTTTTCCTTTATTCAATTAACCATTTAATCACTCAAATCAAATTTTACATCTTTTACGATTTAGCCCTTTTTAATTAATTAACTATCGAAACGTTAAAATTTTTCAACGAAACTTTAATAGCACCTTAATGGCACTCCATAAATATTTATAAAAATATTTATGGCTCAGTTTATAGAAACGAGGTCTCGATACCTCATTTTTTAAAACCATTTTACCTTAGGGTCATACCATTTTAACTTAATAAATCGCTTATATAACATAAGTTATCAAATCAATAACCTTTTTAACACCATGTTTGACTCCTAAATATTAAATAATAATATTTACAAACTTACTCGTCGAATTTGGTGGCCCCGAAAGCCCCGAAACTACTATTTTCGACACCACTGAAAAACGGATTGTTACAATTCTCCCTTATGTAGTAAAAATCATGTGTTCGCATGCCTTAGGTTCTACGTTTAAAGTTATGTTATTCCATTGCACTGAAATGACTTAACTCATGTTTTATTTTGTAATTTTGTAGAGTGATGGAGGTTTGGTTTCAAGTTAAATGGAGGGTCATTCGCGTGGTGGCTAATATGACATGCCAGATTCGAGTTAATCCATCTCGGTCAGGTTCGAGGTGTTACAAAACAAGAGATAGTCCATCGGGACAATAAAATGGATTAGCCCATCAGGACGGTAAACACTAGAGTCACGAGAAGTGAGACCGTAGCTCGACTAGGGCAACCAATGGAGTCCGCCAAGACATTAAACATGGGATATTATTGTGTAAGACCATGGCTTATCTATGGCGGCATAAGATGGTCCGCCAGGAAAATAAACACGCTAGCATGATTAGGATAGTAATCATGGGACAACCCGCAAATAAGGAAAAATAGAAGTATGGACAAGCAACAATCCGCCAATAAATGAGAACATAATGGAAAATAGGGAAAGGTTGTGGGAATAGTAGTCATGTAAATTAGCATGGAATTATGATGTTAATCCAATAGGAAGTAGTCATGAAATTCAACGTACTAGTGGCGTCTAAGGTACGGGGTTAATCAAAAATGGTTTAACCAAGGATCACAGGTAATGATCTGTTGTTAAAATACGCCAAGGATGCTCTAAGAAACCCTATAGGCTAGTGGTTGGTCAAATGTACATATGTTAATCCTTAAGGAAAGGAAGGGTTAGATAGAACCTGTTGACGAAGAAGGTTGCATGAGATGACAGATATGTCTGTTAATACTATTCCTCTTAAAAGGGAACTCTTGAGGAAATATCATCCAAATGGCAAGTTATGTGCGAATGTAGTATAAACGAGAAAGAGAGAACTCAGATGGCCACTCAGCGGCACTTGGCGAAGTACTTAAAGCCATAGTGGTCTAAAGCAAAAGGGCATGTGACACCTAAAGGTAAGGTAACGAGACATAATAGGATTACAAGGAGTAATCCAACCACTATCTAAAATAAGCAGGATTTAGTTCGCCAAGGTGGCGTAAGCCCTTGTTAGAAATATTAATTTATGAAAGATGAGTAGATCGTATGGGATTAAAATAAGGGAAGAAACTGTCCGCCATGGCTTAAATAGATTTACAAGACTTGCCAAGAGCCTTTAAGAGGGTAAGCTGGAAGGTTGTACTAATAGGGTATGATGGAAGAATGAAACAATTCACATTGGGTTAAAAATGAGAGAAAAGGCAATCATAGGGAGGGTGTAGCTCTCGGGTATGAGGAGCCATTTGGGAAATCATAAAGTTAGAAATTAGATGGTTCAGGAAAGGAGTACTTAAGAACCTACTCGCCGACAGACAAGTCCTAAAATAAATCGAAAAGAAATGGATCGATTTGGGAAATTTTTCCCTATACAAGCAGGGAGTTATTTGTATTTTAGTATTATTTATTTAAATCCTCCAGCAAGGTGGGAGTATGTTTTGGTGTAACTTAGAAGCTCACTAAGTTCCTCGGAACTTACAAATTTTTGACTTGTGGTTGTAGGATTTGTGGGATAAGGAACTCAATGGGGGACCAAGCCAGATCGTGTGGAATCAAGGAATTATTAAAAGACAACGCATGCACATAGGAAGGGAGTCCTTTAGGAGCTTCGCCATGAGGGTGAACATGATGTATTGATGTAGTTCTCTTAAAATTCGAAGTTGTAAAAAATATATATATTTTTTAATTAAAATTTTGTCATTAAAGAATGTTGGAAATAGATACATATGTAGTTAAGCATTACAGTTTGTTTTAAATTAGCGAGACCCTTGCAAAAATAATAACCTGATTCAATTGTGACACTTGTACCTAACCTGATGATCAGGTTGGGTGAAGGTGTTACATAATGTATGCTTTTATTGCAAGTTTCTTTATTGGTGTGAGAATTTGTAAAAATTGTTAATGATTTATTTATTATTGTGTTTACATTTTGTTGTTTGAGATTTAAGAAATTTATTATTTTGTATTTGTCATTCTAGGAAGTTTTTTCTTTTCGTTCAATAAGAAAATAAATAATGAAAATAAAAAAAATTTAATCCTTGATTAATTGTACATTTTAGAACAAAGTTTTTACTTATTTGTAACCATATCTTGTGATTAATATTAAAATAATATTTTTTACTCTTTTTTTCTAGTTGGTATGAAGGCTTAGTGTCAACCTGTTAATCGCAATATTTGACTTTATGGATCATATGTTTTTAGCCAATTTTGATATTATTTAAGTGTGAAAACATGACATACTCTGGTTTAGAAACATGTCATACATTTTAGTTAATGGATACTCACGAAGAATAATAGGGCTCACGTATTCATTATTCATGCCTTTGGTGATTTTTTGCATGAATTTTCTAACTCCATCCTTAAAGGTAATGAAGCTCTCCATGTTGTTCTAAAAAATCTCTAGAGTTGCTAGAAAAGCCTGAAGGTGTGATTCATAGTTCATCCCTATTATTAGTGATGTTCTTATTGTTCAGTTTTCTATTTATATTCTTAATATTGTTTCTAAATCTTTTCACATACAACTAATTATATATGCACAGCTACCTTAAACTAAAAAAAAAACATACTAATAATCTCAATAACATATTTAAAACAAGCCTCTACCTTTGTGCCAACCTCTAAAGATTCCCATGCCAGTTGTATTTGCCTTCATATAGATCTCAATTGATTTGTATGTGGCATTCCTCAAGTTCAAGCAACATCAAGATTTTGTATTATAGGGACACCATCATTAACTATTGTAAGATTTTGTATTATAAGGCTACCTTGATCAGCATTGTCATCCTAATTTAACAAATCATCCCTCAATTCAAAAAGCTTTGCCTTTTTATAATTAATCTTAGTATCGCTATTTATGTCAATATAAACAACATGGTCAAAATAACCAAGAATCTCTTCTTCTTCTTCTTTTGTATATGACAGACATATTTGCATATCCTTCTTTAGAAAAAAATTATTTAATTCAGGTCGATAAATATCCTTTCTATATCTTGTCTTTACATACATGTCATTGCATACATTAATCCTTTTACGGGCCAAAACTTTCATAACATGGCAACATATAATCCCTCTAAACTCAAATAATTAGTAGCTGTTGTCCAAATATTGATCCTCATGCTTGTAATCTACTGTGAAGACAAATGCATTTCCATAGTAGTCATTCCTTATAAACTTATCTTTTATTCTAAATGTCCTTACACCAAGCTAATTAGCAATTGAATTTTTTGTGTCATCAATAGGAATCTTCAACTCACATTGAAAGAAATTTTAATAGTTTGTTACAAACCAACTTAAATATATTTAATGTAAGATCTTTTTTCAACTACTCCTCCCATAAGAATACAAATAGGCATCTAGCTTTATTGTACTTAGACTTAAACTCAGCTCTCAACTTTTTCTCATGCTTTCTCTTATAACCAACCTGTACTACTCTACAAAGTTCTTGAGAATGCTTCTGTTCTTTACAAACCTATTGAAGTAAGCATGCATCCCTTTCATCATATAACTTAAGTAGCCATTCATTTCCATCCAAGCTATGATTATTGAGAAAACACGTCCACCTAGCCCCAAGTTCAACTATTGATAGTGGACTTAAATACTTTCTTCACTTCCTTATAATTAGCAACACCCTTCAGTTTTTGTAGGAAGCTTAGTGTAAATGTGTCATATGCGTAATTTATGGGTTGTGGTAGGCATCACCCCATTGATCGTTGGCCTTATGCTCATACAATGGTCTACCAAAATGTAATAAGGTTGAATGTCTCCCATAACCAAGAGCCACATTGTAAAACAATCATCTAAAGGTTACTACATCTCCACAAAAAACCATAGCACACCCTAAGAGGATAAATTGACCATGGTGATTAATTCCAAGTAACAAAGCAAATGGCATCCTATATTTTTCACAAGATAAGTTGTGGCAAAACTAAAAACATCATGGAAGTCCTTGTTTTTCCTTTGCATTTCACAAAAAAAAAAAAAAACTTGCATAAAAACTCAAGATTCCTTTCTTACAAGATCAACCTCATATTACCATGAATAAAATTTCTACAATTCTCTAGTAAACCACTCATATCTTTTTTACTCCCTAATTAGGCTTGGACCAATTTACAATTCTTGTAAATTTAAAGGCTAATGCTTCTCCTTAACTAGTTAGACACATGCCTATATCCAGACATAAACCTAGACATTTTAGGAAGAAGTTCATGAGAATGGTTTATAACTACCTTTGTAACATGTCAAGTCCCATCATCATCTAATACAACATTAACCTTTGGCACCACAACAAATTCTCTTGTTACAACTTTTTTCATTAGATTTGCCACATATATCACAAGTTAAGAGAGCATACATGGGGACTTCACCTCTCTTTTTACATAACAAAATTTTCACCATATTGAATCCATTGGACATGGCATGTTTTTCATAAAATTTGAACAATGCATCAATTCTTGTGAGGCCCATAACTTTCCTTGGATGTGACCTTAATTCAAATCATGGAAATTTCACATCTCATCCTTAGCAACTATAGAATCTTCCACATTAGTATCATGAAAATATTGATTATGCACATCTTGGTCATCAATGTAACAACCCGTTTTTAGTCAAGCTGGAACAGTGATTTCGGAACCACAAATCAGAAATTAAAATATTTCTTTTATTATTATTTTAATGTCTACAGCATGATAAGATGTTTGTGCAAAAATTTCGTTAAGAAATTTTATCGTTTGATAAATCAATTTGATAAAAAGGACTAAATCGCGTAAAGTGCAAAAGTGATGTTCTAATAGTTAAATGTATTAAACAGCTATGGAATATTAAATTTAAGGTCCTTAAGTGGTAATTATACCATTATTAACTTGAGTGGACAATTATGGACAAGTATTAAGTGATTTTTATGTTTTATAATTAAGGTTATATTTGTAAATTAGTAATCAAATTTAAACTAAATAAAACAAAAGCCATTATAATCATAATCTTCTTCATCCAACCAATTTTAACAAATAAATGAACCATTTTTAGGGTTTTAACTTTGGAAACTTCAATCTTGGCAATTAGGTATGTATTTTGTCCCGTTTTTAATGATTTCTATGTTTTTGTGACAGTTGCAACTAGGTCTAGCTAGCCCAGGGACTATTTTGCAAAACTGTCAAAGATTTTGAATGTTGCCATTGATGAAAAAGCATGTGTTTTGATGTTTGATGATAGATTATGAATGTTTGTTGT
The DNA here is from genome assembly GCA_005393395.2 of Gossypium australe. Classification (NCBI taxonomy): domain Eukaryota; kingdom Viridiplantae; phylum Streptophyta; class Magnoliopsida; order Malvales; family Malvaceae; genus Gossypium; species Gossypium australe. Next base: position 122,789,574 of record CM016626.1, read on the forward strand.
GAATTATACAAGTTTTATTAAGTGATTTTTAGTGAAAATGCAAAATAGGGATTAAATTGTGAAATGTGGAAACTTTGTGGTTAAAATGTGAAATAAATGAAAAATATGGGCTGCTAGGGGCATAATAGTAATTCAAATAGCATGGGTTAGTCTTAAATTTCATGAATTTGTGATTTTATGAAATAATGACAAAATTGTAAAGGTTGTGAAACATTAGGGGCAAATGTGTAAAAGTGCTTTAATGTGAATTTTGGACTAAATTAAATAGAGAGATGATTAAATAAGTTAATTTTGATTATATTTAGATCAAGAAAGGCGAAAATAGACTTAGATCGGGGAAAGAACAGAGTTACGGAATAGTTGACTCGTTTCGTCGTTTTTAGCCTCCGAGGTAAGTTCATATGTAATAAGTTTCAGTATAAATGTGTTTTAAATGCTTTGATATTGCATAAACTGTTAATACAAGACTTCGGACATGTTCGACAATGATTCGATGATGATTCGACATTAGAAATCCTGGTTGAACCTTAGGAATAGATTTGGATTCTAGTGACATGTCATTAGCGGATTAATGTGATTATGTGATTTGGATGCTAGTCTTGTACGTCATACTGGTGGCTGATACCAGCATGTGTTGCGGATACTTGACAGCTTGTGTGAGCAGCATCGTGTAGCTACGTCTCAACTGAAAGCTTGTGTGAGCAGGCCCGTTGATAGCTCTAGTGGTGAAACACCCCAAACCCGGCCCACGAGCTTTGACCAGATTTGGTATGTTCCTCAAGTAAACCGGTTTCGAAATTCTTTTGTTACTTAGAGAAAAACTTGTGTGACTTAAAAAAAATATTGTTTGGGTTGGGTTTGAGTTGAAAACAAATTTATCTTATGTTAAAACCCATTTATTTAAGGTGATAAAACATTTAGAGTTAATTTTAAAAGGAATTTACTTAAACTTTAATTGATAAAAATCCATAAACATAATAAATAAAAGAAAAATAAAGTAAACCACAATGGCCTTATTATATCAATGATCCCAAAGTAAAACTTAAAATACTTAAAATAAATTGAAAGTCCAAATCATAAATTTCTTGCTATGCATGGCCACCTTTAAGCTCCTGCCGACCCGGTCCATTACTGCTCATCACCTGAAAAATATTCCCCAACGGGGTGAGTCAACAGACTCAATGTGTACACAACACTAAGTCATAATAGAATCAGGCATACAAATGATACACATTCAAATCATAGAATACAATTAATGATGCATTCCCAAACCCAAACCTAATTGTCCATCCGCTACACACCCCCGTACCTGCCAAACACACTGTGGGGACTACTAAGTCGACCCTCCTTCCGCTACACACCAATTTGCGGGCTTAAGGCTCCGCATCTGTGGTTTTAGGAAACCACTTTTCAGATTACTGTGGTCTTAGATCACCACTTTTCAGATTACTTTGGTCTTAGATCACCACTTTTCAGATTACTGTGGTCGTAAGTCACCACTTTTCAGATTACTGTGGTATTAAATCACCACTTTTCACTTCCCCTTTCAATATACAACCAAATGCCCCATAAACATTAATATGCATAATATACCATAGTTCACATTCTTATCATATTCTCATGTTATGAATAACATTTTTCATATTCCTAGTAGAAGTAGGAAACGTACCTGAGTACTTAGTACCTTAACATGGTACCTTAGCCATGCTCATATTTTCATTAACATATATTTTAATACATGCAACCATAATTCATATTACAAAGTAATGTGGAGTACACACATTCTAATAATACATTTAATTTAAACATAGCCATGAACCTATCAAACTTAGGGTAGGGTACACATCTGATTTGCTTAACGAATTCCTTGAAATCCCGAAATCTGATCTACTGCCTTAGATCTCAAATTCCTACATTTGATTAATCACTTACTACTTTAATAAAAAGCCATTCGGCCATAAATCCAAATCCTAGTAGGATTAGTATTCTTAAAACTTACCTTGAAATTCTCAAATCCCGAAATCCTTGTATCCCTCTGTCGAAATCCCTATAACTTCATGTTAGATCAATTTCTAACATTTATTCACAACAAATAACCCTTAGCCGTATGTTAAATATGACTTACCTTAGATTCTTAAATCCCGAAATTCACCGAATAACTAGAGAACACGCGGCTTATGGTGTACCTTCGGGAAAAGAACTTCTTCTTCCTTGTAGTCGACACTTAGTAAATCCCGAAAGATCTCCTTACTTTAGGAATCGACAATCCTTGCTTGAGCCTTTAACAATATTCGGCTATGGCCTTGATGTGGATTAAAATTTCGGCTTCTTGATGAACAGTAGAGGATTTTTGGTTTTCAAAGAAAGAAGAGGAAGATATAAAACTTAGGAAAATTTGGCAAGACTAGGGGGATTCTGCTTTCGGCTTTGTGAAGAATTGAAAAGAGAAAGAAGAACAATGACAGAGAGAATTCGGCAGAGAGAAAAGAATTTTCTTAAGAAATTCGGCAAAGGAAAAGTGAATGAATGAATGGCCTCTCTTTTCCTTTTATAGCCAAATTTACTAGGCTAGAGTCCCTTACTTGGCCACCACTCTTCTTTATTTGATAGCTTTATCTCTTTAATTTAAAATAATTAAAGAAATATCCTTTATTATCTCTTATCTCTTAATAAAAATAATACTAATAATAATCCTCTTTATCTCTTCCTTATCTATCAAAATAAAAGGGATAAATCCATATTTATCCATCTATTATCTCTTCAAAAAATAATCCAATAAAAATCCTTTATTATCACCTTATTAATCACATATTTATGAAAATAAAACATCTCCTTTTCTAGAAGCATGTGTCGTCCACCTCAGCCTTCTGGAAGCCAAAATAAAACCTTATTTATTTGCTTCCCAAGTGACTCGAACCCAGGCCCATTCCTCTTGCACATGGCGCCATTTCCATAGGCCCTAAGTGACACCTTCAGGCCACTTTTCCAAGCCTGTTTGTGTGTCAAATCTTACCAACTTTTTCTTTTAAGGCCTCCTTGCCCTAATTTCCTATTTTAAACTTTAAAATTCGACATTTCTAGGTCATTTCTAAGTTTCCTAAAATTTTCGATCGGCTCTGTATACTTGCCATTTTCTTACATTTCCAAGTTTCCAGAAATGTTCACTTTCCATTTTTGAATCATTTCCTTACATTTCCAGGTTTCCAAAAATGTTCATGTCCAATGCATTTCCAGGTTTCCAAAAATGTTCATTTCCAATTCATTTTCATACATTTCTGAGTTTCCAAAAATATCAAAAATTTATTCATAGTGCTTAAGACTTGTCATTTCGTACAGTTAGACTGAAAATGCATAGGCCCTTTCCAGGATGTTACAGTTCTACCCTCCTTAAAAATAATTTCGTCCTCGAAATTACTTATTAACAGTCGTACAATCCTTTTCACCGCACTATGCTTTCGCTGCGCACTCTGATCTTAATAGAACCATCATACTTTCTAGGCACAATCCCTAAGTTCACGTCCCCTAGAACTTATTTCTAACGTCGCGATTTAATCCGAGTAACAGTTTTATGAATTAGTCCTTGTTTCACTGATTATTCGCGAAGAATTTTTATGGAAAAAAATTTTAGGAGTGGTTCTTTTGTATTCATACATGCACACAGTCTTTACATTCATGCATCCATCAATCATTATGAACTTTCGTTCATTCAGAGAAACGTTGTAGTTTTCATTGTTGTTGTTTTCTCACTACCCAGGGGTATTTTCGTAATTTTCCCTATAGGGGTATTTTCGTAATTTGCCACAATAAGGTTCCTTGTGGATTTTGTCAATAAGGGTATTTTGGTAATTTTGCATTCCCAGGGTATTTTGGAAAATTTTTGAAGTCCGGGGGTATTTCGATAATTTTGGACCTTGGGGGTATTTTGGTAATAAACCAGAGTAAATTTGTAAAGCTTAATAAATCAAGGGTATTTCCAAAATTTGCAAAACTTGAGGGTTCTTTTTGAGAATTTGTTTCCAAATCGGTGATGTTGCAAAATTTTTGAAATTCAGGGTCATTTTGGAAATTTTATAAGTCAGGGGCAATTTTGTAATTTTCCAAAATCAAGGTATTTTGATATTTTGCAAATAAGGGTTTTTTGTTTTGAACATTTATAAAATAGTGAAATTTTGGAAAAACTGTTGGGTAATTGGACCTTTTATAAACCAAGGGCATTTTTGTAATTTTACCACTAGGGGCATTTTAGTAATTTTGTAAACTAGAAGTTTTTGGAAAATTTTCGAAAATAACAATTTTCTTAGTTCAAAAGAGTGATTTGTTGAAATATTTTTTTTAAAAAAAAAACTAGGGTTTCCATAAAAACACGGCTAGTTCCCTTTCGGGTTTTAGTTAGGGTTTAGCCCATGAATAAGTCCTCTTGATTAGGGTGAACCGAAGCTATGCACCAGGTAGGATTCCTGCGAAGAGGAGGTGAGTCACTAGGACTGCTTAAATACCAGGCTTTTCCGGATCCAATCCTAGACATGCGCACAATGGTTGCCACACCCTAACTCGGCGACTTAGCCATGGGTTTGTTTAATTAGTCATTAAGTCTTATGTAATAGTTGGGGTAAACTAGTCCTAGGGTTCAAGTTCCTATCATACTATTCTACGTTCCATTCCTTTTCTACCCTTCTATAATTCACATAATCACACAGATGGTTAGGGGTACTTACCTGGTGGACTGCGGGTCGGAGACTTAGGTGCCATGCCATAACTTGCCTATTTTCAGAAATACTTCCATAAAACTCATTTGGGCTCGATTTGAAAACATTTTAGGCCTTAGCCCACAAGCCGAGAGTTTAAAACTGGGCTCTGATACCAAACTGAAACACCCCAAACCCGGCCCACGAGCTTTGACCAGATTTAGTATGTTCCTCAAGTAAACCGGTTTCAAAATTCTTTTGTTACTTAGAGAAAAACTTGTGTGACTTAAAAAAAAATTGTTTGGGTTGGGCTTGAGTTGAAAACAAATTTATCTTATGTTAAAACCCATTTATTTAAGGTGATAAAACATTTAGAGTTAATTTTAAAAGGAATTTACTTAAACTTTAATTGATAAAAATCCATAAACATAATAAATAAAAGAAAAATAAAGTAAACCACAATGGCCTTATTATATCAATGATCCCAAAGTAAAACTTAAAATACTTAAAATAAATTGAAAGTCCAAATCATAAATTTCTTGCTATGCATGGCCACCTTTAAGCTCCTGCCGACCCGGTCCATTACTGCTCATCACCTGAAAAATATTCCCCAACGGGGTGAGTCAACAGACTCAATGTGTACACAACACTAAGTCATAATAGAATCAGGCATACAAATGATACACATTCGAATCATAGAATACAATTAATGATGCATTCCCAAACCCAAATCTAATTGTCCATCCGCTACACACCCCCGTACCTGCCAAACACACCGTGGGGACTACTAAGTCGACCCTCCTTCCGCTACACACCAATTTGCGGGCTTAAGGCTCCGCATCTGTGGTTTTAGGAAACCACTTTTTAGATTACTGTGGTCTTAGATCACCACTTTTCAGATTACTGTGGTCGTAAGTCACCACTTTTCAGATTACTGTGGTATTAAATCACCACTTTTCACTTCCCCTTTCAATATACAACCAAATGCCCCATAAACATTAATATGCATAATATACCATAGTTCACATTCTTATCATATTCTCATGTTATGAATAACATTTTTCATATTCCTAGTAGAAGTAGGAAACGTACCTGAGTACTTAGTACCTTAACATGGTACCTTAGCCATGCTCATATTTTCATTAACATATATTTTAATACATGCAACCATAATTCATATTACAAAGTAATGTGGAGTACACACATTCTTAATAATACATTTAATTTAAACATAGCCATGAACCTATCAAAACTTAGGGTAGGGTACACACCTGATTTGCTTAACGAATTCCTTGAAATCCCGAAATCTGATTTACTGCCTTAGATCTCAAATTCCTACATTTGATTAATCACTTACTACTTTAATAAAAAGCCATTCGGCCATAAATCCAAATCCTAGTAGGATTAGTATTCTTAAAACTTACCTTGAAATTCTCAAATCCTGAAATCCTTGTATCCCTCTGTCGAAATCCCTATAACTTCATGTTAGATCAATTTCTAACATTTATTCACAACAAATAACCCTTAGCCGTATGCTAAATATGACTTACCTTAGATGCTTAAATCCCGAAATTCACCGAATAACTAGGGAACACGCGGCTTATGGTGTACCTTCGGGAAAAGAACTTCTCCTTCCTTGTAGTCGACACTTAGTAAATCCCGAAAGATCTCCTTACTTTAGGAATCGACAATCCTTGCTTGAGCCTTTAACAATATTCAGCTATGGCCTTGATGTGGATTAAAATTTCGGCTTCTTGATGAACAGTAGAGGATTTTTGGTTTTTCAAAGAAAGAAGAGGAAGATATAAAACTTAGGAAAATTCGGCAAGACTCGGGGGATTCTGCTTTCGGCTTTGTGAAGAATTGAAAAGAGAAAGAAGAACAATGACAGAGAGAATTCGGCAGAGAGAAAAGAATTTTCTTAAGAAATTCGGCAAAGGAAAAGTGAATGAATGAATGGCCTCTCTTTTCCTTTTATAGCCAAATTTACTAGGCTAGAGTCCCTTACTTGGCCACCACTCTTCTTTATTTGATAGCTTTATCTCTTTAATTTAAAATAATTAAAGAAATATCCTTTATTATCTCTTATCTCTTAATAAAAATAATACTAATAATAATCCTCTTTTATCTCTTCCTTATCTATCAAAATAAAAGGGATAAATCCATATTTATCCATCTATTATCTCTTCAAAAAATAATCCAATAAAAATCCTTTATTATCACCTTATTAATCATATGTTTATGAAAATAAAACACCTCCTTTTCTAGAAGCATGTGCCGTCCACCTCAGCCTTCTGGAAGCCAAAATAAAACCTTATTTATTTGCTTCCCAAGTGACTCGAACCCAGGCCCATTCCTCTTGCACATGGCGCCATTTCCATAGGCCCTAAGTGACACCTTCAGGCCACTTTTCCAAGCCTGTTTGTGTGTCAAATCTTACCAACTTTTTCTTTTAAGGCCTCCTTGCCCTAATTTCCTATTTTAAACTTTAAAATTCGACATTTCTAGGTCATTTCTAAGTTTCCTAAAATTTTCGATCGGCTCTGTATACTTGCCATTTTCTTACATTTCCAAGTTTCCAGAAATGTTCACTTTCCATTTTTGAATCATTTCCTTACATTTCCAGGTTTCCAAAAATGTTCATGTCCAATGCATTTCCAGGTTTCCAAAAATGTTCATTTCCAATTCATTTTCATACATTTCTGAGTTTCCAAAAATATCAAAAATTTATTCATAGTGCTTAAGACTTGTCATTTCGTACATTTAGACTGAAAATGCATAGGCCCTTTCCAGGATGTTACAAGTGGGAACAGTATATGTGATACATTGAGTTGGCTTCGGGCCATGATATTGGCACTTAGTGTGCAAGATTCCCAAGTATCCAATAGTATTCTGAATAGTTCAACGGGTAAATGAAAGAAGTGGTTGTGTATGAGATTGACACGAGATGGTACAGGTATGTACATGAATCGTATAAGCTTAAATCGAAGAAGTTATGAAGTCCATGCATAGATTATGATAGAAAATGTGAATGGTTTGTTAATTATATGAATTACATGTTGATATGTTCAAATTGATGATTTGTGTAATTGCGTTAAGATTGACTTTATTTTATACGAGCTTACTAATCTATATAGCTTACTTTGTTTAATTTTTCCATGTTTATAGAGATCTCAAAGCTAGCTCGGACTCGGGGGTCGTCGGATACTGCATCACACTATCCAAATATTAATTTGGTACTTTTGAGCTTATGTTTTGAGTATATGGCATGTATAGGGATTTTGGTTATTTTGGTATATGTGTTGTTAATGAATTTAGTTATTCAAAATGTCTTGTAAATGTTAAATTTTGGTCTTGTGCATAGTTGGCTCATTTTGGTTGTTTTGGATGTATATATCTATATGCAACTGGTATTTGATGTATGCTTTATAATTTCCTTGTGAATGGCTTATTGAGATTTAGTATTGAAGTGATAATGGGTTGATATTAAGGATGTATTAGCATGTTATGTATAGGTAAAATATTGCATATGGTAAGTGAATTATTTATATAGTTTGGGTTGTGATTTTGGCATGTATTTCAAAATGGTCAATTGGTGTTTATAAGCTTTGTGGTTGATGATAATGAAATAGCATGATTTTGGACTTGTATATGGTTGGCTTGAATGAATATTTATGCCTTGTTTTGGTGCCAATTAGGTTGATGTAGTGTGCATAAGATAAGGTGGAAATATGGCTAGGTAAATAGCCTATTTTTGTCCACACGGGCAGAGACACGGGCGTGTGTCTCAGCCGTATGTGATACACGGTCATGTACACGGCCGTGTGTCCCCTGGTGTTGAAATTAAAATCAAGTCAATATGCTCCACACGGCCTCACACACGGGAGTGTGACTTGGCTGTGTGGCATAAGTCAGTATACCCTACAGGTTTGGCACGGCCTAGCACACTGTCTAATACACGGGCGTGTATGGACATTTTTAGCGCACACAGGCGTGTGTGTTGGCCGTATGACCCAAGTCAGAGAGTTACATGAGGTCAGACATAGGCTGGGACACGGCCATGTGTTTCCATTTCGAATGTCCACACGGCCTATGAGACGGGCATGTCTATTGGCCGTGTGAGACACACGGGCGTGTGTCCCCTATTTTTGAGAAAATTTTCTAAATACTTCAAAAGTTTCCAAAGTTATCAATTCAGTCCTGAACCACTCCCAATGCATGTTTAAGGCCTCGTAGTCTCATATTAGGGACAAAATGATTGATTGTTAATGAAATGTTTATGATTTGATTAATTGTATATGAAATGTATGTTTAAATGTGTTATAAGTCAGGTAATGCTTCGTAACCCTATTCCGACGTTGAATACGGGTAAGGGGTGTTACAACCAAGCTCATCAATAGGACTAGAACTTTCATCCATTCCATTTGATTCGAGAATGACTCATCGGTTCCTTTATTATCCATTATACTATCATTATCAAAGAATCCAAACAAATCATTCAAGGTTTGTTTTACAGTATGATTTTTATTTCCATTTGGGTTTTTCACCTCTCTATTTTTTTTTTTAAAAAATGATATTGATAGTTATAAAAGAATGTTAATTTAATATAGAATAAGGAAGAGTTTGAATTATGATAATGGAACTTTTCATAATCTTGGAATATCATGAAAAGTGAAACTTAAATATAGGCTAAATTAGCAAAATATGCTGATTTCTTTAATTAGGCCTTTAAGCCATTTTAAAATTTAACTAGAGAAATAGGTCGTTTTTAGGAGAGAGAAAGTGAAAGCGCGTCTAGCTAGGCGCGCTTTCCTGCTAGCTGTGCAAAAAGAGCGTCCAGCTAGACGCACTTTCCCTCAACGGTAAAATGCAACGGCTTTTTTACCATTGTTGCGCCAAATAGTACAAAAAATATTTATTCATTTAATATTTAATATTTATTTATATTTTCATTTTAAAATATTATTTTTTTAATTATATCGTATTTTATTCATTCAGATCAATTTCTCGAGAATGGACACCTTTCTAATCCATTTCGACGACAATCATTTTTCTGCCGCCCAATTAGCAATGGTAAGGCGAAACTTAAAATTTCATTATTTTTAATTATGTTAAAAAAATTTATAAATATAAATATTTTTTATGTTATAAATAGGCAGACAATCGTATGCTGGAGGCATTGATACATAATACGGGGGAGTCTCTGATCCCTGAAATTCATGGGTACCTGCAAGAGGCTGGGTTCTTGCGTGCGTCTTGCATGCAAGGGGGCTGCAAACTCGAGCCTACACTATTCAATGCATTGGTGGAAGGATAGAGGCCCGAAACACATACTGCCCACCTTACATGTAGTGAGCATACAATCACACTCGAGGACGTAGCATTCCAGCTTGGTTTGCCGGTGGATGGGCCAGTCATCACAAGATCAGCGGTGGTTCGAGGGAAAGTTGACCTTTGCACGGAAATGTTGGGAAAGGTCCCGAATAGGTTCGAAGGTTGATCAGTTATCGACAGTTTAACATATGTTTTTCATACGGAATTATCGGGTTTACTACCAAAGCAAGAAATTGAGTTTGCTATAGAATTTGTATCAGTAACTGATTCGATTTTAATTTCTCTATACTGAACAACTTCAACCAAGTTAAAAGAATTTAAAGCTTAGTTACAAGACTTAATTGAAAGAGGTTTTATTCGACTGAGTTTATCACTTTGGGCAACTTGTATTGGGTTATGAAAATAATAATAATAATAATAATAAATATGAGTTGATGAGTTTAAATTGCTGGTAGTTGAAGAAAGTCACGATAGAGAATAAACATTTGTTACTTCATATTGAAGACTATTCGATCAGTTGAAAGTGTGACTGTGTTTTTGAAGACAGGTTACTAATCTGGTTATTTTTAGTTGTGAGTTGCATATGTAAATGTACCGAAAACAGCACTCTGAACTTGTTACAAATATTGTGAGTTTTTAGTTATGTCTTTTGGATTAAATAATGCTCCTATAACATTTGAAGATCTAGTGAATCAGATTTCTTTTCAGTCACATTTTGACAGATTCATTGTTATTCTTTATTGATGGTATACTGATTTATTATAAAACTGATTCAGAGCATGCTCAGCATTTGAAAACTTGTATTATAGATAATTTATTAGAAACTTCTCGGTAATTGTATTATAGATAATCTGTTTCGTTCTGGTCAGTATGAATTTGAGATCATTATGCTCAGTATGCTCAGCATTTGAAAACTGAGACTCTTCAATTTCCCAAATTGAGAACAAATCCATAACGATTAGATCACTAATTTTAGTATGAACTTTGATAATAATCTATATTTTCGAAGTCGAATATGTGAGCTAAATAATTCTGGGAAGGTGCAAGATATTTTACATAAGGTTGGCAGCGATACAATTTGTAGTGACTTGAGACAGAGTTATTGATATTATGGAATAAAATGTGAAATTTCAGATTTTCTACCGAGACGTTTGGTATGACAACAGGTCAAAGTTAAATATTAAGTTTTGTATGAAATATTAAGGACTATTATGATTTTTAAATGGGATTGAAAGTGAGTCACGGTAGATTTTGTATTTGGATTGTCATTGACAACTATAAATAAAGACTTAATCTAAATTCTTACTATCAAGCTGATGAAATCGACTCATTTTGTTCTAGTCAAAATGAAATATCCACTGGAAAAGCTAGTTGAGTTGCATATGTTAGAGTTTATCTATAAATTCCAAAGTAAATTTCACGAAATCATGGCGCAAATAGATGAACAGTTGGAACGAGAAATTCAAATCCTAGAAGACATAATACAGTGTTACATCATCAAGTTCAAGGGTAATTGGAAATTATTTATATTGGGTTGCATTCGGTTTTTTATAATAACAGCTACTAGTCTTGTATTAAAATGACACTATCGAAGCTTTTCCCAGACGAAAGTACAGAACCCCGTTTTACTGACCAGAACGAAACAAATTCAATTTGGGAAATTGAAGAGTCTTCCAGAATGCTATAACCGAAACTATTTATAGGTGAAAAATTTCAAGGATGAAATTTTCTTAAGGGGGAGAGTTGTAATAGCCCATTTCTCAGTGGTGTCGAAAATAGTGGTTTCGGGGCCACAAATATAGTTTTATAATAAATTTTGACTTGATAAATTATGTTATTTGAATGAGTAATTAGGTTCAAGTGGTAAATCCTTAAAGTCGAATGGTTTTTAAAAAGGAGGTATCGGGACCTCGTTTTTATAAATTGAACCCGTAAATATTTTATTAAATATTTAAATATTTACAGAGTGTTATTAGGGTTACATTAAAATTTGGTTAGGAAATTTTAACGTTTAAATAGTTAATTAGGCGAAAAGGACTAAATCGTAAAAGGTGCAAAAGTTGAATTCTATATGTTAAAGGGGTCAAATGACTATGAAATTTTAAAGTAATGGAATTATATAGTAATTATACCAAATTTTTAGATGGTGGGTGATTTTGGACCTTAAATTGTTGAAATTTTAAAGATTTATCATAAAGGCAAAATGATAATTAAGCATTAAATTATTATAAACAAAAGAAACACACTTCATCTTCTTCATTTGGAAGCTTAGCCACCGAAAACACCATTTTTAAGGTGGAACACATTCGGCCAAGTTTGATTCTTCATGCATGATCAAGAAATGTCGTAATCGGATTTAAATCGAGGAAAAGCTAAAGTTTTGGACTAGTTGTCGACTTCGTTTTAGTAACCATTTCAGTTGAGGTAAGTTCGTAGAAGGATTGAAATCATTATTTTCTATTTTGAATGAATGTAAATAGATATTAATGCTATGTTTAAATTTAATTGATATAGGTGTGATAAATTATTATTATGGATCAACTAGAGAAATTAATCAAATTAAAGGATATGTGAACAATTATTAATGTGATTGGTGAAATCGTATTTGGTTATCAGGAATTATAGATTGCCTCTTTAAATGTTTACTTTGATTAAGGTAAGTTCATAGTGTTTGATATGTAAATTGTAAGTTTCTTGAGATTATATTATTGTTCTAGTTATTTGTATAAATGTATGTGAAATTTCATAGGTTATTTATATAGTATTGGATATTGGAATTAAATTCATATGAAAATGAATAATAAATGGTGTCAATCCCTTCAATTGCAGATTTTTGGCATGAATATATTGAATTACTTATAATGCTCGATTGAACGTAATAATCACTAGGATACGATTAGTATGCCAATAAGGTCAGTATGCGCGCTTGTACGGGATTGCACTTTGGTGCCCCTGTTACGCATCTACGATGCTTCTGGTGTGGTGTAGTTACCAGAGTATCCAAGTCAAGTTACTAGTTCATCGGGCTATGAAATAATGAGATTACATTCTATTTATGTGCTTATATATTATGGCATATTTATAGTATTGGTAAGTAAAAGATATTATAATGAGTTTCTTAGTTACATGTATGGATTGCTACTGAGTAAATGTGATTTATGGTATGAAATTTCCTTTGGAATGGAGGTTGTTTTGTTGTATTTGGATTGAAAAGGTAACATTTGAATTATGTGCACAAATGATTTATATAGTGAAATTTCTTTTCATGATATGAACGAGTAATTAAAGCTTTACAGAGTATGTGACCATATGAAATGATCTATGATTTAAAATAAGGCTATGGAATATATTATAAGTATAGTTAAAAGAAAATGAAAGTATATGGTTGTCATATGATAGAGGAATGGTGAAATTGAAATGTTTGATATGTTATATGCCTTGATTGGGTTGGATTTATATGTGCATTGCTTCACCTACTAACCTTGAGAGGTATGGTGTATAGAAAAAACAAATTTAGTCTATGACTAAATGGAATTAATCATGGTGGATTACTTTAATGCAATTGGTAAGTTCAAGTTCCTTTATATGAGCTTACTAAGCACTAGTTGCTTATATGGTTGTTTTATTTGTTTTGTAGATCATCGGAAAGCTTGAGTGGTTGGAATCTTCGTCGGAGCACAATCACACTATCCATCGATCCACTTTGGTAGCTTTTGAATATATATTGAAATGGTTATAAGTGGCATGTATAGGGTTGGTTGTATGTCTATTTGATATGTTTTGTATGTGTTTAAGGTGTGTTTTGGTCATATGAATGTGTATGTGAAAGGTAGGGGTGAGCATTCGATTGAATCGAATCGAATCGAATCAAAAATTTTCGAGTTAATCGAATTTTCGAATCGTATTTTATCATCCTAACTTAATTTGAAATTTTTTCGAATCGAATCGAGTGAGATGAAATTCGAATCGAATCGAATATATTTGTTCGAATTAAATATTAAAAAAAATGACTTTAGTGTTGTTTATTTTTATGTAATTTTTCAAAAAAATAATTTTCTTTAAAGTTTTTTAAACATGATCATACAACAAAAAATTGAAGTAAATAAGTGAATAAATAAAATGGGTCCAAATAAATGACAAAAACAATACAACAAGATTATAATAAAAAACATAAGTAAAAATCCAAGTAAACAACAATACAACATGATGTAAACAACAACATTATAATAAAAAAAACATAAGTAAAAGTCCAAAATGTAATAGAAACCTACACCAGTCCAAACAAACAAAAAAAAGAACACAACAAAAGTCCAATTAACCAACAACAATAGCAAACCAAACCAAACTAATAACAATAACACATCAGTTAGAAAACCATTATAGAATAGTTTAAGTTTATTCTTGTGCTTCAAACACCGTTGGCATTGATAATCTTTGTAATATCCAGGATTTTGGGCTTGTGCATTTTTGCTTAAATGTATGAAGTAGCATGCCTATGTATGTTGTGAATGTGTTTTATAAATTATGGGAACTTTAGAGTGTAGGTGAATGCCTTAGAAATTATTTGATTTTAAGTTTTAAAGGGGAGCTAAGCCTGATAGGCCTTAAGAGAAATTGTAAGGGAAATTGGACATAGAAATGGGCTTGTTAAAGTGGCAAGGAGGTGCCACTTAAAGCCTTAGGAGGTGACGCCATAATCAGTGTACAAGGGCTCAGGTTCGAGCAGCAAGGGAAGCAAAAAGGGGAGTTTTATTTTGCAGCAAGGATGAGCAGTGATGGACGGCAATGGGACACTTGATGGATGAGCTTTAGATGTGGTCTAATTCCTTTTAAAATTTCGGCTAAGGGCAAGGATAATGCTTGACTCATTTAGATTATTTTAAATGGGTAGATAAGAGATAAAATAGGAGAAAAGCAAGGAGAAGCTAGTGTTTGAATGCTAGCCGAATTCAAGGGAGAGGAGTGAGATGAGGCATTCGGTCATGTAGAGGGGGCTATGTGCCGAAAGTTTAAAGCTATCAAAGTGAAGTTTTGGCCATTTTCTTTTGCCGAAATTTGTTCCACTCTCTCATAAACTTTCAACCCTTTTTCTTTCATAATCAAACCTTACCAAAATTCACTCTTTTCCTCTCATTTAGACCTTGGCCGAATCATCCCAAGACCATTAGCGACAATTGCTTTTCTCATTTGTTTAAGGTAAGCCGAAACTACCATCTTTCCTTCTCATCTTTTCTTTCTATTCTACTTAGGCCGAATTTCTTCTCCCAAAAGTTCTTCATTGCCGAAATCCCTTGATCAAAACACCACCATTGCCGAACCCTTGTAAATCTCATCTCTTTTCCTTCCCAATTGTTAAGGCCGAATATCTCTGTGGGTTCAAGTAAAGGTGTAGTCGATTTCAGCAGCAAGGGTAAGGATTCAATTGTCATCGTTCTAGTTCTTTTCTTTTAGCCGAAACCGAGACTCTAATCCTATTAATGTTCTTTGGCCGAATGCTTGAAGGGGAATTTCGGGATTCCTATTGTAGCCGACTTCAAGAGGAGATCTTCGGGATTTCTAGATCTAAGGTAAGAAAAGTATGATCTTAGGCCGAAGGCCATTTATTAAGTTCAGTAAGTGATTGAAAATCGGATCTAACATGAGCCTATAGTTATTTCGACATCACCAGGAACAAGGATTAATTTTGGGATTTGAGTAGTAACCAAATCGGCAGCAAGGTAAGGATTTTTGGTTGCGATAATCCCTTGGGATTTGAATATGTAGCCGAATGGCTTTTTGCTAAAATGCTTAGTGTTGGCCGAATATAGGAACTAGGGATCTAGAGCATTAGATCGGGATTTTCGGGATTTCAGTGAACACGTTAGTACCAGGTGTGTAGCCCTACACTGATTCCTAATAAATTTATGGTATTAATTTAAAATATGTGTTAATAAGAATATGAAAGATGTGACTAAAGGTACCATTCAATGGTACGGCATATTCAGGTACGTTATCTTTTAAAGCTCTGTTAATAGCAGTATGAACACTGAATATGACATATATGAGAATTGGTTACGAATATGAAATAAGGCATATGGCATGATACTTGCATGATTTGTATGACATGGGGCATATGGGTGATATTGAAAAGGGGAAGTGATCTGGTGGTTTTTACCACAATATCTGGTGACTCATGTCACATAATCTGAATGTGGTGACTTATGTCACAAAATGTTATCTGGTGACTCTGTCACATTATTATCTGGTGGGTATGCCACAATTTATAAGGGCGATGTGCAAGTCGTCTGCAGCGACTGCCTTCGATGGTGTGTAGCGGATGGAGGGTCGATTTAGTAATCCCCACGGTGTGTTTGGTTGGTACGGGTGATGTGTAGAGGATGGTTAATAGGTTTGGGTTGGGTTTGCATCATTGCTTATATTTGCTATGTATGATTTGATATGCCTAAATCGATTGGGAATTTGTGTTAGTTGTTGCACATTGAGTCTGTTGACTCACCCCTTAGTGGGATATCTTTTCAAGTGACGCTCAGTAGATGGACCAGGTCGGCAGGAACTTAGGGGTGGCCATGCTCAGCTCAGCACTTATTTTATTTTAAAATCTTTCTATTTAAGTATTTTGGATTTATTTCGGGTTTTGTTTTGATGTAATAAGGCCATTACTATTAACTGTTTTATGCATGCATTTTATTTGATTTTACTATGATACAATATTTACTGAATCAAGGTTAAACAACTTTTCTTGAAAATAAATTTTTATAAGTATGACACCTAAACACAAATGATTTCCAATTTAAAGGTGAACTCTAAACCAACTCGGAAATTCTTTTAACTTATAGTTTTGAAATATAAAAATAAGGTCTCATAAATTCCAGACTTCAAGTAATAACACCGTTTTCAAATTGAACTCAAAACAAATTTGCTTTTCTTCGAAACTACCCAAACTTTCCAACGTGACAAATAAGTTTTTGAAATGTTTTACTCAAGGAACATACCAGATCCGGTCGAGGCTCGTGGGCTGGGTTTGGGGTGTTTCAATCTTGAAACATCAAGTAAAAGTATTGAATGAGTTAGTTAAATGATAAAAATGTTCGCAAAAATAAATTAAATAAACATTTAACTTTATAAACTAATGCTAAGTATATTACCTTCTTGATCTTCAGGTATTTTTGACAAATCTAGCAAATTTAAAAACAAAAGTGTTAGTTAAATTATGCTTACTAATATAAATAACACAAAAGCTTATTTTATAAATAAAAATTTATATATTACCATCTTCCATGGTTTGAAGTTCATCAACATAATCTTCAAGATTGATGGCATCATTAGATTTTCGAAGCCAATCTTGTGTGCAAACCAAAGCCTCGACCATGAGAGGAGTTAGAGAACTTCTAAAACTATCGAGAACACGTCCACCTGTGCTAAATGCACTTTCCGAGGCAACCGTTGAAATAGGAGTACCAAGAATATCTCGAGCCATTTGTGAAAGAATAGGGAATCTAGGACTGTTCATTTTCCACCACAACAGTAAATCAAATGAACTTGTATTGTTTACTTCTTCATCCTCACCCAAATATCTATCCAACTCAGATTTGCTTTCTAATCCAACTTGTTTCTTCTTCTGAAGGTATTTTTGTTTGGCCAAGCCCGTTTTCATTTCTGACTGATTTATTTCCATTGAACTACAAAGATTTGTCAAAGAACTAGATCTACCTTCAACCAGATGAATTCTCCCGGCATTAGAAGAATACTCGTTGAACAAACAATGCAATTCTCTATCAACCATTCTCATAATGTCATTAGCAACATTAGGAAAAAGTAAGTTGACCCCAAAGTCCAAAAAACTCATTTTACATCGTGGATCAAAGATGACCGCCAAGTAAACTAGCATGTTGTTCTTGTTTCCTTCACCCCAATACTTATTATATTTATCTCTCATTTTGGATGTCATAGAAATTATGTCTAGATCTCCACAACTTTGCCACCCATCAAAAAGACAATGCACATCCGTCAATACTTCAAAAAGTGAATGAGAAGTAACATGCAAAGATCCGGATACCTTCAGTGTAAGATGATAAAAAGGCTCTAATACTTTTATAACTCTTCGAACAATTTCCCAATCATCAAATGTAGGAACTCCATCTCCAGCAGTAAGGTCAAGAAAAAAATTATGGTCATCACGTACATATGATTCAAATGCAGGCTCATATTTTTCGGCCACCTTTAACATCATATATGTTGAGTTCCATCTAGTAGGCACATCTAAACAGAATTGAGCCTTACTATCTATCATTTCTTCTTTTACCCGTTGGTTGAATTTTATCAACCATGATTGATGTTCTATCAGTTCTAGGGGACGTGGTCGTAATGTGTGAGGGCGTGGTAGAGGCAGAATGACTGTGTCGGAACCTGTTAGGTCTGGTCAAGGGTCCGAAAATGAGGTACCACCACCACCACCAGCTGTTGAGGTTGAACATCAGGATCAGACGGGAGATGATGCAGTATCGCAGGCGATGCTGCGGGTTCTTGAGAGGGTGGCTGGAGTAGGTAGAGGTATGGGAGCTCGAAAATCTGTACCCGAGCGACTCCGAGCTAATGAAGCTGAGGTATTCCATGGTGTATCTGGCGTGGCGCCCAATACGGCTGAGTATTGGTTGGAGGCGACGGAGCGAATCATGGATGAGCTGGATCTGACTGCTGAGGAAAAGCTGAAAGGAGTGGTGTCGCTACTTCGCGATGAGTTATATCAATGGTGGCTTACAGTTCGGGATAGTGCTATAGCTGAGGATCTTACTTGGGAGTATTTTAAGGCGGCGTATCAGAAGAAGTATGTTGGGACTAGCTATATTGATGCACAGAGGAAGGCATTTCTGAGGCTGGTTCAGGGAAGTAAGTCCGTAGCGGAATATGAGGCAGAATTCTTAAGATTGAGCCGGTATGCTCGAGGAATTGTGGCTACGGAGCATGAACGATGTGTCCGATTTGAGGACAGTCTAAGGGATGACCTGAGGTTGTTGATAGCTCCACAACAGGAGCGGGAGTTTGCCGTGTTGGTGGAGAAGGCTAAGGTAGCCGAAGGAGTTAAGGAATCGGTGAGATAGAATACGGATAGGAATAGGCAGAAGAGAGGATTTGGATCATCAAGGTCATCTGGGAATGTGCAAAAGAGGCCTAGAGTTGATGGGCCGCGAGGGCAGCAGGTTGTTACAGGAGGGCAGTACCGTACTTGTGCTTAGTGTGGAAAGATGCATCTAGGGGAGTGTTGGAAGAAGACAGGGGGCTGTTTTAAGTGTGGGTCCAAGGATCACATGATTAAGGACTATCCTATGAAACCAGATGGGAATCGACCAGCAGGTCAGGGTTTGAATCAGGCTGGGAGAGGTTGACAGCAGCCACCGTGGGGTCGTGGTCCGAATGGAAGGGGTAATGGTGCTGGAAGAGGACGGGGAACACCGGGCAGAGGTGTTGGTAATACCGAGGCAAGACAGTAGGGCCTGGTGTATGCGGTTCGTCGGAGGGAGGATGGAGACGCACCGAACGTCATAACCGGTATGTTCCTCATAGCTGATAAGCCTTACTTTGCTTTAATTGATGTTGGCTCGACCCACTCTTATGTTGCATGTAGAGTAGTTGAAACGCTAGATGTAGCCTCTAAACTGTCTAATAGGGAGATGACTGTAGTAAGCCCGTTAGGTCAAACTGTAGTGGTGAATAAGATATTTCGGAATGTATCTCTAGAGATTCAGGGAGCAGTATTTCCTGCTGACTTGATGGAATTTCCTTTCGGAGAATTCGATCTCATTCTTGGCATGGATTGGCTAGTGGAACATCGGGCTAAGTTGGATTGCGCAGCTAAGCGAATGGAGTTAAGGACCCTGGAGGATGAGGAAATAATTATGATAGGAGAAAGGAGAAACTACTTGTCTAACGTAGTCTCCGCGTTAAAAGCTGATAAGATGGTTCGGAAAGGGTGCAAGGCATTTGTGGCTTTCGTTAGTGCGTTGGATGCGAAAGAAGAAGGAGTTAGTAGAGTTAGAACGGTAAGGGATTTTGTGGATGTTTTTCCGTAGGAGCTACCTGGGATACCCCCGGATAAGGAAGTGGAGTTCGGAATTGACTTGCTGCCGGGTACAGCTCCTGTGTCAATTGCTCCGTACAGAATGGCACCAAAGGAGTTGGTGGAGCTCAAGGCTCAAATCCAAGAGTTGCTGGATCGTGGGTTTATCCGACCCAGTGTGTCTCCATGGGGAGCACCGGTCTTGTTTGTGAAGAAGAAGGACGGAACTATGCGCATGTGCATAGATTATCGTCAATTGAATAAGCTGACCATCAAGAACAAGTATTCTTTGCCGAGGATAGACGACTTGTTCGATCAGCTTAAGGGGGCTGCGATTTTCTCAAAGATAGATTTACGGTCTGGATATCATCAACTTAAGGTGAAGGAGGTGGATATCCATAAGACAGCTTTCCGGACAAGGTACGGGCATTATGAGTTCTTAGTAATGCCGTTCGGATTGACGAACGCCTCAGCTGTGTTCATGGATATGATGAATCGGGTTTTTCAACCTTACCTGGATCGGTTCGTCGTTGTGTTCATAAACGACATCCTAGTGTATTCCAAGTCTGAGGAGGAACATGATGAGCATCTTCAGATAGTGTTGCAAGTGTTAAGGGAAAAGAAGCTCTATGCCAAATTCAGTAAGTGTGAATTTTGGCTGAAGGAGGTGACGTTTTTAGGGCATGTGGTGTCTGCAGAAGGAATAAGGGTGGACCCTCGGAAGATTGAAGCAGTGTTGGATTGGAAACCACCTAAGTCTGTGGCGGAGGTTTGTAGTTTCTTGGGGTTAGCAGGCTACTATAGAAGGTTCGTAGAAGGGTTTTCGTTGTTAGCCGCACCTTTGACGAAGTTGCTAAGGAAGGAAGTACCTTTTGTATGGACAGATAAGCAACAGGAGAGCTTTGAGAAGCTCAAGACGGTTTTGACTGAAGCTCCGATTTTGATTCAGCCAGAGGCAGGGAAGGATTTTGTGGTGTACTGTGACGCTTTTCATACGGGATTAGGATGTGTTCTGATGCAAGACGGGAAGGTAGTCGCTTATGCGTCTCGATAATTAAGGCCACATGAAGTTAATTATCCGACGCATGACTTGGAATTGGCGGCAGTGGTCTTTGCTCTTAAGGTGTGGAGGCACTATCTTTATGGAGAAAAGTTAATGATCTACACAGACCACAAGAGTCTTAAGTATCTGTTGACTCAGAAGGAGTTGAACCTGAGACAGCGAAGGTGGGTGGAGTTACTGAAGGACTATGATTGTTCGATAGAGTATCACCCGGGCAAGGTGAATGTAGTGGCTGATGCCCTAAGTCGGAAAGTAGTGGCAGATCTGAGGGCGATGTTTGCACATCTTAGCTTCTATGACGACGGAAGTTTGTTGGCGGAGCTGCAAGTTAAGCCGACGTGGTTGAATGAGGTGGAAGTGAGTCAGTTGACGAATGATGATTTAAGTGCTAAGTTGCGGCAAGTGCAGAATGGGGAGTTAGAGGATTATGGTGTTAACAGTGATGGAGTATTGTGTTTCAAGGGTAAGGTCTGTATGCCTAAGGATAAGGAGTTAAGGCGGAAAATTCTTCAGGAATCGCATAGTGGCCCTTATGCTATGCATCCTGGAGGTAGTAAGTTGTACAGGGATCTAAGGGAGCAGTTTTGGTGGCCTGGTCTTAAGCGGGAAGTTACAGAATTTGTAGGGAAGTGCCTAACGTGTCAGCAAGTCAAGGCTGAACACCAAGTTTCGTCAGGATTGCTTCAGCCGATAAAGATTCCACAATAGAAGTGAGAGAGAATCACCATGGACTTCGTTAGTGGGCTTCCCCTTACGCCTACTAAGAAGGACTCGGTATGGGTGATAGTGGATCAGTTGACAAAGTCTGCATATTTCATTCCAGTGCGGGTTGACCATCCGTTGCAGAAGTTGGCAAAGTTGTATGTGGCAGAGATTGTGAGGTTGCACGGAGTGCCGGTATCAATTATCTCAGATAGGGATCCAAGGTTTACATCCCGATTCTGGAAAGTGCTACATCAGGCTTTAGGCACCAGATTAGACTTTAGTACGGCTTTTCATCCACAGTCGGATGGCCAGTCTGAGCGAGTGATCCAAGTGTTAGAGGATATGCTGAGGGGCTATGTGATAAACTTCAGAGGAAGTTGGGAAGAATATTTGCCTTTAACGGAATTTGCGTATAATAACAGCTATCAAGCCAGTATTCGGATGGCACCATATGAAGCGCTGTATGGACGGAAGTGTCGCACTCCTATGTGTTGGACAGAATTGGGGGAACGTCGAGTTTTGGGTCCAGAGATTGTGGCAGAATCCGAAGAGAAGGTGGAGGTAATTCGGGCATGGTTGAAGGAAGCATCTGATAGGCAAAAGTCGTACGCAGATCTTAAGCGAAAGGAAATAGAGTTTGCTGTGGGAGATCAGGTGTTTCTTAAAGTATCGCCTTGGAAAAAGGTGATGAGATTTGGTCGCAAAAGGAAGTTAAGTCCCAGGTTTATAGGACCTTATCGAGTAGTGAGGCGAGTTGGACCAGTGGCATACCAGTTAGAGTTGCCTCCGGAGTTGAAGCAGATGCACGATGTATTCCATGTGTCTATGCTACGTCGTTATCGCTCAGATCCATCTCATGTAGTACCAGTGGAGGAGGTGTAACTAAGGCCAGATTTGTCCTACGAGGAAGAGCCGATTCAGATTTTAGAACGAGATGTGAAAGTATTGCGGAGGAAATCAGTTCCTCTACTTAAAATGTTATGGCGTAATTATGTATCGGAAGAAGCTTCTTTGGAACCGAAAGAAGCAGTGCGACAGCAATACCCTCACTTATTTTAGTCAGGTAATTTCGAGGTCGAAATTATTTTAAGGGGGTAGAACTATAATATCCAGGATTTTGGGCTTGTGCATTTTTGCTTAAATGTATGAAGTAGCATGCCTATGTATGTTGTGAATGTGTTTTATAAATTTTGGGAACTTTAGAGTGTAGGTGAATGCCTTAGAAATTATTTGATTTTAAGTTTTAAAGGGGAGCTAAGCCTGATAGGCCTTAAGAGAAATTGTAAGGGAAATTTGACATAGAAATGGGCTTGTTAAAGTGGCAAGGAGGTGCCACTTAAAGCCTTAGGAGGTGAGCCATAATCAGTGTACAATGGCTCAGGTTCGAGCAGCAAGGGAAGCAAAAAGGGGAGTTTTACTTTGCAGCAAGGATGAGCAGTGATGGACGGCAATGGGACACTTGATGGATGAGCTTTAGATGTGGTCTAATTCCTTTTAAAATTTCGGCTAAGGGCAAGGATAATGCTTGACTCATTTAGATTATTTTAAATGGGTAGATAAGAGATAAAATAGGAGAAAAGCAAGGAGAAGCTAGTGTTTGAATGCTAGCTGAATTCAAGGGAGGGGAGTGAGATGAGGCATTCGGTCATGTAGAGGGGGCTATGTGCTGAACGTTTAAAGCTATCAAAGTGAAGTTTTGGCCATTTTCTTTTGCCGAAATTTGTTCCACTCTCTCATAAACTTTCAACCCTTTTTCTTTCATAATCAAACCTCACCAAAATTCACTCTTTTCCTCTCATTTAGACCTTGGCCGAATCATCCCAAGACCATTAGGGACAATTGCTTTTCTCATTTGTTTAAGGTAAGCCGAAACTACCATCTTTCCTTCTCATCTTTTCTTTCTATTCTACTTAGGCCGAATTTCTTCTCCCAAAAGTTCTTCATTGCCGAAATCCCTTGATCAAAACACCACCATTGCCGAACCCTTGTAAATCTCATCTCTTTTCCTTCCCAATTGTTAAGGCCGAATATCTCTGTGGGTTCAAGTAAAGGTGTAGTCGATTTCAGCAGCAAGGGTAAGGATTCAATTGTCGTTGTTCTATTTCTTTTCTTTTAGCAGAAACCGAGACTCTAATCCTATTAATGTTCTTTGGCCGAATGCTTGAAGGGGAATTTCGGGATTCCTATTGTAGTCGACTTCAAGAGGAGATCTTCGGGATTTCTAGATCTAAGGTAAGAAAAGTATGATCTTAGGCCGAAGGCCATTTATTAAGTTCAGTAAGTGATTGAAAATCGGATCTAACATGAGCCTATAGTTATTTCGACATCACCAGGAACAAGGATTAATTTCGGGATTTGAGTAGTAACCAAATCGGCAGCAAGGTAAGGATTTTTGGTTGCGATAATCCCTTGGGATTTGAATATGTAGCCGAATGGCTTTTTGCTAAAATGCTTAGTGTTGGCCGAATATAGGAACTAGGGATCTAGAGCATTAGATCGGGATTTTCGGGATTTCAGTGAACACGTTAGTACCAGGTGTGTAGCCCTACACTGATTCCTAATAAATTTATGGTATTAATTTAAAATATGTGTTAATAAGAATATGAAAGATGTGACTAAAGGTACCATTCAATGGTACGGCATATTCAGGTACGTTATCTTTTAAAGCTCTGTTAGTAGCAGTATGAACACTGAATATGACATATATGAGAATTGGTTACGAATATGAAATAAGGCATATGGCATGATACTTGCATGATTTGTATGACATGGGGCATATGGGTGATATTGAAAAGGGGAAGTGATCTGGTGGTTTTTACCACAATATCTGGTGACTCATGTCACATAATCTGAATGTGGTGACTTATGTCACAAAATGTTATCTGGTGACTCTGTCACATTATTATCTGGTGGGTATGCCACAATTTATAAGGGCGATGTGCAAGTCGTCTGCAGCGACTGCCTTCGATGGTGTGTAGCGGATGGAGGGTCGATTTAGTAATCCCCACGGTGTGTTTGGTTGGTACGGGTGATGTGTAGAGGATGGTTAATAGGTTTGGGTTGGGTTTGCATCATTGCTTATATTTGCTATGTATGATTTGATATGCCTAAATCGATTGGGAATTTGTGTTAGTTGTTGCACATTGAGTCTGCTGACTCACCCCTTAGTGGGATATCTTTTCAAGTGACGCTCAGTAGATGGACTGGGTCGGCAGGAACTTAGGGGTGGCCATGCTCAGCTCAGCACTTATTTTATTTTAAAATCTTTCTATTTAAGTATTTTGGATTTATTTCGGGTTTTGTTTTGATGTAATAAGGCCATTACTATTAACTATTTTATGCATGCATTTTATTTGATTTTACTATGATACAATATTTATTGAATCAAGGTTAAACAACTTTTCTTGAAAATAAATTTTTATAAGTATGACACCTAAACACAAATGATTTCCAATTTAAAGGTGAACTCTAAACCAACTCGGAAATTCTTTTAACTTATAGTTTTGAAATATAAAAATAAGGTCTCATAAATTCCAGACTTCAAGTAATAACACCGTTTTCAAATTGAACTCAAAACAAATTAGCTTTTCTTCGAAACTACCCCCAAACTTTCCAACGTGACAAATAAGTTTTGAAATGTTTTTACTCAAGGAACATACCAGATCCGGTCGAGGCTCGTGGGCCGGGTTTGGGGTGTTTCAATCTTGAAACATCTAGTAAAAGTATTGAATGAGTTAGTTAAAATAAAAAATGTTCGCAAAAATAAATTAAATAAACATTTAACTTTATAAACTAATGCTAAGTATATTACCTTCTTGATCTTCAGGTATTTTTGACAAATCTAGCAAATTTAAAAACAAAAGTGTTAGTTAAATTATGCTTACTAATATAAATAACACAAAAGCTTATTTTATAAATTAAAATTTATATATTACCATCTTCCATGGTTTGAAGTTCATCAACATAATCTTCAAGATTGATGGCATCATTAGATTTTCGAAGCCAATCTTGTGTGCAAACCAAAGCCTCGACCATGAGAGGAGTTAGAGAACTTCTAAAACTATCGAGAACACGTCCACCCGTGCTAAATGCACTTTCCGAGGCAACTGTTGAAATAGGAGTAGCAAGAATATCTCGAGCCATTTGTGAAAGAATAGGGAATCTAGGACTGTTCATTTTCCACCACAACAGTAAATCAAATGAACTTGAATTGTTTACTTCTTCATCCTCACCCAAATATCTATCCAACTCAGATTTGCTTTCTAATCCAACTTGTTTCTTGTTCTGAAGGTATTTTTGTTTGGCCAAGCCCGTTTTCATTTCTGAATGATCTATTTCCATTGAACTACAAAGATTTGTCGAAGAACTAGATCTACCTTCAAACTGTTGAATTCTCCCGGCATTAGAAGAATACTCGTTGAACAAGCAATGCAATTCTTTATCAATCATTTTCATAATGTCATTAGCAACATTAGGAAAAAGCAAGTTGACCCCAAAGTTCAAAAAACTCATTTTACATCGTGGATCAAAGATGACCGCCAAGTAAACTAGCATGTTGATCTTGTTTCCTTCACCCCAATACTTATTATATTTATCTCTCATTTTGGAAGTCATAGAAACTATGTCTAGATCTCCACAACTTTGCCACCCATCAAAAAGACAATGCACATCCGTCAATACTTCAAAAAGTGAATGAGAGGTAACATGCAAAGATCCGGACACCTTCAGTGTAAGATGATAAAAAGGCTCTAATACTTTTATAACTCTTCGAACAATTTCCCAATCATCAAATGTAGGAACTCCATCTCCAGCAGTAAGGTCAAGAAAAAAATTATGGTCATCACGTACATATGATTCAAATGCACGCTCATATTTTTCGGCCACCTTTAACATCATATATGTTGAGTTCCATCTAGTAGGCACATCTAAACACAATTGAGCCTTACTATCTATCATTTCTTCTTTTACCCGTTGGTTGAATTTTATCAACCTCGATGGTGATGCTCTTATATACCTCACAGCACCTCTAACTCGATCCACAGACACAGAAACATCCTTAATACCGTATTGCACAATGAGATTAAGAATGTGTGCAACACATCTCATATGAATAAATTTTCCATTTGCAACAGAAGCATTTCGATGATTCAATTTCTTTCTCAAATATTCAATGGCAACACTATTGGCGGATGCATTATCAACAGTAATAGTGAAGACCCTCTCAATCCCCCAATCTCGAAGACATTTTTCAATAGCTTGACCTATGCTTTCACCTCTATGAGCGGATATTGGGCAAAAATTTATAATTCTTTTTTGCAACCTCCACTCATCATCCACCCAATGTGCTGTTAAAACCATGTAAGATATCCTCTGCAATGAAGTCCAAGTGTCTGTCGTCAAACAAACTCTACTTATATCTTTTTCAAAACAATTCTTCATCACACTCTTCATGGAGTTAAATAAATCAAGACAATCCCTTCTAATTGTCCAACGAGATGGAAGACTAAATCGTGGGCATGCTATAGAAAGAAAGTATTTAAAACCCTCTCCCTCTACAATTTTAAAAGGTAGTTCATCCACAATTATCATACGAACCAATGCTTTTCTAATAGCATCTTTATCAAACACCCAAGTTGATAAACCCGTTGTTTCTTGGCTAACATTCACAAATGTTAATTCTGATTGCTTCGGATCAGAAGTATTACCTCGAGGTCTTTTTAGGCATGTTTTCAAATGGTTATTCAAATTTGTTGTAGAACCCGAAGATGTTTCCATGGTGTAAGTAACATCACATGCATTGCACCTTGCTCTCTTCTCCCCCTCTTTAGTCACAAACTTGGTGAAATGGTTCCAACAAGCTGACCTTGGAGTAATCTTTTTTCGAACATTTTCCTTGGTGGTTGTTTGATCATCTCTACTTGGGGAAGAATTTTGTGAACTTTGAGTTGAACCATCTCGCTTTGGATCACTCATCTACAAGTAAACATTTGTTGCAATCACTAATGATGACCAATAATTGATTTAAAATCAAACTTAATAACATTTATGCTTTAATTCATTTTCTGAACCAAAGTTATCATCTAACTAATTCACCAGAAATGGAAAGCAAGTCAACTCCAACCATTTAAAAATAAACAAATATGAGTAAATAATCAATATGCAAATAGATCCGATTGCCTACCAAAAATAAAATTGAATTTGATCCTCGAGACTTGGTTTGGAGAAGACACCAGTGACAAGTTAAAAGAAGTACTTTGAGGACGCAGCTAGACTTACATGCATAGTGTGCGTCTTCCTACTACTAGTAACACCATAAGCGAAAACAGTTCCTATAATTCATACAAGCTAATATTAGTTCCCATTAGATACAGCATATAATTTCAGAATTGAAACAGACCTACATTTTCTAGCAACATGACAATAAATGACTTTGAATCAAATAAACTTTAGAACTTTTCAGTGAAGTGTCATGTGACATTAACTTTACATCAGTAGGTAAAACCTTGTACTAGCAAAATTAGCATAATAATAACAATAATAAATTAATCAACCCCACTGGCCAAAAAAAAATAAAAAATATCAACCCCCAAGTATTCAACTTAGATTGACCCCCAAAAATGCAAAGTTGAAGATAAAAATATTTGAAAATCCAAATCCTGTGAATTGAATAAAAATCCAAATTTTTATAATTAATGCCTTCTCTCTACTGAATTTGGAATAAAAGGAAAGCTCATAAATATCAATCCAACCTGAATCTACATAA
This sequence comes from Gossypium australe, assembly GCA_005393395.2. NCBI lineage: Eukaryota > Viridiplantae > Streptophyta > Magnoliopsida > Malvales > Malvaceae > Gossypium > Gossypium australe. Next base: position 122,818,178 of record CM016626.1, read on the forward strand.
AATTAAAATAATTAATAAAGTATATATATTAAGGTATATTAAACTTATAAAAAACCTCGTCTATGGGGTGGAGGGCCTCTGGTTTATATATATTAAGGTCAGTGGGAGGGGACGCTATTCTTCTTCTTCTTCTAATTCTCTCTTTCACTTTCCTTTGAGTTGTTTAGACCTAAAACAAAAACTCTCTTCTTCTTCTTCTTCTTCTTCTTCTTCTTTCTCTTCTTCTTCTTCTTCTTCTTCTTCTTCTTCTTCTTCTTCTTCTTCTTCTTCTTCTTCTTCTTCTTCTTCTCACTACCATCTCTCTCTACTGGAGAATTCGCCTGTTGAATTTTGCTTTCCTTTTTGTTGCATGTATGGATCCTTCTAGAGGACTACACCAGATATATACTGATATTTGATAACCAAAACATGTCTCTATTATTTTATATTGACATATGTATATATATGTTTTATGAAGTCACAAATTTACTTTTGGTTTTGTTGATTTTCTCTTGTCTGATATTCAAACGGGTTTGTAAAACTTCTAAACAAAGCCTAATGGATGATCTCTTGTGGAGGCTTTTTTTTGTCTATGAATATGTGTTCTTTTATCAATTAAGTAATTTTTTTTTTCCAGATTTGATATCGGCTTCTCATTAATTCATGCTTACGTTAGTCAATTTCTGTAATTTGAATTGAAATCCTCTTTAACTTTCTCTTCATCTCATACCAAATTTCTTCATTTATTTGCAATCGTTCTCAAAGATATATACTCAGAAAGACCAGATATTGACAATAAAATGTAGAAAGAAATTAGCATGATTTCATTCCTAAAAGTCAAAGATATATTCTGGAATTCCCTTTCACTATAGCCAGATAAAATAAAAATGAGCAAACAAACCAAATAAATTGCAATACCTGAAAATTAAAACTCCTACAACAATCAAATTGAAATTAGACAATTAGACAACTTACCAGTGCACGATAAAATTTTTGGGGTTTGGAGAAGAAAATCTGCAGCAGTGTACGATGAATTTTTTTACCTGCTTCTAGGTTTGAGGGTTTGCTTTGGGGAAGAATAAGAAAATAAGAATCGGGGGTTTGCTAATTGCTTTAGGGGAGGAAGAGGAATTGGGTTGGGAACTTGGGTTTTGGGAAAAAACAATTGGGCTGAGTGGTGATGGGCTTGGGGGGAATAGGTAAAAGCCTAAAATTTAAAAAAATATATAGTTTATATATATTCGGTTTATTCGAATTATTCGAATTCGAAAATTCAACTCGATTCGAACTCGAAATTCGAAATTCAAAATTCGAGTTGATTCAATTAACTTGATTAACTCGATTAACTCGATTCGAATAATTCGAAATTCGAATTTTTTTTTGAATTTTTCGAATCGAATCGAGTCTTGCTCACCCCTAGTGAAAGGTGTGTTTTGGTATGCAAGTATAGGTTTTGAAATGGCTTGTTTTAGGGGCTAAATTTGGAGCACATGGCCTGGGACACGTGCTATCACACGGCCAAGCGACCCCTGCTTTCTCAATTTTTCAGGTTTTTCCTAAAAAAATTATTTATTCAAAATGATCCCTATCATTTTTAAATTGTTTTTAGGACCCCGAAAGCTCGACTTAAGGCCCAAATGTGTATGTTTTCTATTATTGAAATGAGTTATTGGAAATCTATACTGAAGTTGAATTATTATTCTATTTTGAAGTTTAAGGTTTTGTACAGTAACGCTTTGTAACCCTAATCCAACGACGGAGATGGATTAGGGGTATTACAGCCCCGATTATACTCGAACTCGTGATCACATCACAGCCGCCGACTGGGACCTCCACCTAGACTTCCACCCCTGGTCGTATCAAGCATTATTACTCAAAAATCGAATTTCCCCACGATGGGTTCCTTAGGTGATGGTCCTATTCCACCATGACATATGAAATGAATGTGTGCTGAGGCGCGTTATCACATCCCCAACCCCTCAAAAGTATCTAAGAACTTCCGTCGTTTTAGTCGGAAACCCTGAACACTTTAAAATACCCTAATCCTAAAAAAACCAAAAGCCCTAACCCTACAAAAATAAAAAGCTCTAACTCTTGAGAGAGAAAGTGAAAGCGTATCTAGTTGAGCGCGCTTTCTACACTCTCCTAAAAACAACATATTTTCCTAATTAAAGTTTAAAACAACCTAAAGGGCTAATTAAAAATAAATTAGCATATTATGCTAATTAAAAATAAATTAGCATATTATGCTAATTTAGCTTGAATTATGGATAGTTAGCTAACATTAAAAATCATGCTAATTGTAGGGGTTTTGTGTAATTTGTGAGAATGTTTTTTTTGTTCTAGAAATCATATTTTTATTAATTAGTTATCGTATTTATTATTTATTTAAGATGAAAGTTTAAACATATGGATGAAATAAAGGATTAAAGCGATAAGTAAGTCTCCTATGTTTTAAGCTGGAACAAAAGGGTTTGAGATGAGAAAAGGCAGAAGCATTTCAATTTTCATGCGGGAAAATGAAAGAGGATGAGACGAGAGAAATAATAGAAAGAGGTTGGAATTTGGATATTGGAAATGTTATAAAAAGTACTAAATGAGTTGGTCCACACATAAAACGAAACAATAGGGAAAGGGCAGAAACAGAGCCCACAAAAACCAAAAGAGAAAAAGAAAAACAGCCTCAAAAAGATCGAATCTGACGTAAAAGTAGAGCTACCTACCAAATCTAGCTCCCCTATCTCTAACCACTTGTCTTTATTATCAACTTGGTCAAATCCCATCATGCTACCCGCTGCCCCTGCCCCTGCCCTCGCCCTCGACTCCCTCCCACTCAATTTGTTATTACATCTACATCCACATATAAATATTCACACATTACAAGCTTTATCCATTTTCCTACAACCACTAGTTACAGTTTCTCTTTTTTGCTCATTTGCATCATCCCCATGTCCCCTCTCCATGTTTTTCTAAATCTCTCCATCTAACCTACCTATAACACCCTTATTCTTTCTCTATTCTACCTGATTTGATTTGATTTGATTTTGTAACTGATGGGACGATCACCTTGTTGTGAAAAGGCTCATACCAACAAAGGTGCCTGGACCAAAGAGGAAGATCAACGCCTCATCAACTACATCCGTGTCCATGGTGAAGGCTGCTGGCGTTCCCTTCCCAAAGCTGCTGGTAACCCCTCATTTCCATGTTTTGCCTTTTTGGCTTTTTCTTCCTATTTTCCATCTTTCTCACTTGCCAATTTGGTGGCGCCGCAGGGCTGCTTAGATGTGGTAAGAGTTGCAGATTAAGATGGATAAACTACTTGAGGCCTGATCTTAAGAGAGGAAATTTCACTGAAGAAGAAGATGAGCTTATCATCAAGCTTCACAGTTTACTTGGAAACAAGTGAGTTTCCTCCTTGTATTATTTTCAGCTAAAGATGTTTCAAATTTCATCATATATTTTGACAAAATTCATGTTGTTGAATCTATTTCCAGATGGTCATTGATTGCTGGAAGATTACCAGGAAGAACAGATAATGAGATAAAGAACTACTGGAACACACACATCAAAAGAAAGCTTATAAGCAGAGGAATTGATCCCCAAACTCATCATCCTCTCAATCAAACCGCCAGTACCAACACAGTCACAGCCCCCACCGAATTGGATTTCAGAAACACGCCCACATCCGTTTCCAAATCCAGTTCCATCAAAAACCCGTCTCTGGATTTCAATTACAATGAATTTCAATTCAAGTCCAACACAGATTCCCTTGAAGAACCCAACTGTACAGCCAGCAGTGGCATGACTACAGATGAAGAACAACAAGAACAGCTGCACAAGAAGCAGCAATACGATCCAAGCAATGGGCAAGACTTAAATTTGGAGCTGTCGATTGGGATTGTTTCAACTGACTCATCTCGGGTATCAAGTGCCAACTCGGCCGAGTCGAAACCAAAGGTAGATAACAACAATTTCCAGTTTCTTGAACAAGCTATGGTGGCTAAGGCGGTATGTTTGTGTTGGCAATTAGGTTTTGGAACAAGTGAAATTTGTAGGAACTGTCAAAATTCAAATTCAAATGGCTTCTATAGTTATTGTAGACCCTTGGATTCATAGGGTCATCTTTTTCTTCTTTCTTTCTGTTTTTAGGAGATAAATTAATGCTTAATTATTATCTTTTTGCCTGCCTACTGTAATCAAAGCAAAATTATAAAACAAAGACTCTTTTTGATTTGTTCAATTTATAGGTTCAATGAACATGCTATTTTGGTATTATAAAACATAGTATTGGAACGTTACACAAATTAACCATCATTTGTACAACATGTGGAATGCATCCTGAGATGGTGAGTAATCAGTGAGTTTAGGCTAGCAGTGGCTGGCATATGTCATCAATTATTTATTACATTTAATGATTTTCAAATCATGGTTTTGTTTTTATTTTTAAGGTTTGGGGGGACTGACATTTCCTTCTGCACACCCACACACTGCGTCTGCGTTGGGAACAACAATTTGTTAAATAAATATCCCACTTCTTTTTTTGTCTTTCAACCTTCCCAATTAGATTTTTTAATTCTATTAATATTTTCTTACTTTAAATTTTAGTAAATATACTCCATCAAACATTCTACATAGAATTTAAATTCAAAATTATACTTTAAAATTTTTAAATAAAATCCTTCCACCCAACAAACATTGGTGAGTTACGTTTATATTTGAAAATTGTAATTCCACTCAAAACTCTAAAATACACACTTGTCAGGTTCTTATTTGCACGTGATAAAAATAATACTTAAATATTTAATATATTTTTTCATAACTAAAAATGAATATGTTTAATATATACATGATATAAAATGTTAATATAACTTATTAAATGAAAGCTTAGTAATATTGGTTTTTGGACTTCAACGAAATTATCTCCAATTCTTTTTATATTTATTTTTATTTAATTGATTTATAACTATAGTCGTAAACTTTTAAAAGAAATAATAATTTTCTCTCTCTCGAAAAACAATTTTGTTGTGTTTGTATTATCAGATTTCATTTTAACACTTTAACTACTTATTCCTTAAAATTCTTCCGACCTATATATTTTTCTTTAAATAAATAAATTAAATAGAAATGGAAGCTCACCACGTCAAACAATTGTTTTTAAGAGGATATGTTCGATTATTTTTTATAATAGGACTCTTTTGACACGATGAAGTCAATAAAAATTTTGGGATTTTGATGAGTATAAATTTAAAGTTACACAATTTTAAGTAGACTTAGACTATAAAATTTGTTGGAAAAAATGAAATTTTTGAAAATCTTGAGGCATATTCTCGATTAGTAAAGGTGGAGAGTTGAATTCATAAAATTATAGTTTTATATTCTGCTCCATGAGACTTTTACAACGGTATATCATATGCTCAAAATGGTTGAGTGGTGAATGAGAAATTGATGCTCAAAGTAAGCTACTTGTGAATTATGTTGAGAGAAAAGAAAAACTTAGATCCCATATTGATTAAACACCAACTGTGAGATATGTATATATATGAGAACTCACTTGAGAGTTATTGAATAACTAAGCTTAAAATTTTATCTTGCACACAATGGGGTGCAAATCTAAACCCACTAGGTTAGGGCCGCACTTGCACAACGTGGGTGACGCGCCGAGCTCAAAGAGGACTTGTGGATATTTTAGCTAATACGTAATTTATTTTTTTTCGTGCCAAACACTAGATGGCAATAGTCCAGTAGTCCGAAAGAACCACCTTGCAAAGGACTTGTGGAATCCCGTGTGAATTAGCAAAGGACCACCTTGCAAGGCTAAATACTTATGGGTGACTGATAGCGAAGTAGTACCGTGAGGGAAGGGTGAAAATAACCCCCGTCAGGGAGTGAAATAGAACATGAAACCGTAAGCTCCAAGCAGTGGGAGGAGCCCAAAGCTCTGATCGTGTGCTTGTTGAAGAATGAGTCGGCGACTCATAAGTAGTAGCTTGGTGATGGGCTCGAAACTAACTAATATTTCGACAAAGGCAAGCGCACCTATCGAACAGTAGTATAGTTGTGGTGAGTCCGGAATTTCGTATCCTCAAGGACTAAAATTACTAATAATTACTATCTTTTTATTATCTAGCCTAAGAATTGGAGTGATTTTGTTTAAACTAAAACTAATTAAAAACACGACTAAGAAAGAATTAGGAAAATACTTTTAGACAACTATATGAGATAGGCAATACCTAAGGAAAAATCCACCTAGACTTCACTTATTACTTTTGATTCATATGATTTATTCACTTGACGTAATCTGTAGAAATCCCTAATTTATGTTAATATCTCTTTCAAGACTAAAAATAACTGACTGTAGGTTGATTAATTGAAATCTCTTTCTAATTAAAACCTCTATTGTCGCATTAACTCAATGGATTCCCTTACTAGATTTGACTTTAATTCGGCAGGTTTTCGTCGCTCTATTTCTAGGGTTGCAATCAACTCCGCTTAATTGTGTTGATCTTCTCTTAAATAGGGATTTTTGCTCCACTAAATAAGCACACGACTTGAATCAATAACCTGAATTACCAAAACAAGAATAAGAACTCACAATTAAGAATAAGAACAAGTATTTATCTTATAAATCAAATAATAATAAGATTCGTCTTAGGTTTCATCCCCTTAGGTATTTAAGGGATTTAGTTCATACTAATAGAGAGAAACATCTTAAAATAGGAAAAACAACAAAACATATAAGAAAACCCAAAAAACTTCTAAAGAACTTGATGGGAGATCTTCAGTCTTGATGGAGATCCTTCTCCTAAGCTGTTCCCGACGGCTGTCTTGGAGTATTTTCCGCCTTCTACTCGGCGTCTACTCGACGTCCCCTTTTAGGTTGCACCCTAGGGTGTTTATATAGGCTTCGATATGCCTTTCTTGGCCCACAAGTAGCCTTTTCCGAATAGAATTAAACCTAGGGTCGGCAGGGACACGCCCGTGTGACACGCCAGTGCGTGATGGCTTGGGCCGTGCTCGACTCTGCTCGCCACACACTGTCGTGTGATCTGCCCATGGACGATTGTAACACCCCAAACCCGGTTAAAACGCTACAACCGAATCTGGCGTGCCACGAGAAGAAAACATTTGAAAACTGATTTGTTGACTTGACTGGAGAGAAAACCTTTGCATAGTTTTAAAGAAAACCGAAGTGGAATTTTGTAATGATCAAAACATTTCGGAAGTTGTTTTAGAAAAACTTGATAGCCTTATTGTTACTCCATATTTATTACTTAACCAGTGAACATTTCAGAAAACACATACTTATCGAAGTTTTAAAAACAACCAATTCGTAATTACCAGGTATGCTTATCGAAAATTATAGAAACAATCAAATAAAACATTCCAAAAAAATAAAAGTTAGGCGGCCTTATTACAACGCTGAAATCCCAAATTAAAGGAAATAACTAAGTCTAGATAGAACACTTTGAAATAAATGAAGGCTGAGCATGGCCACCTCGAGTCCACTCCGGCTCCATATCCACGATCTAAGTCTGATCTGCAAAATATAATGGAAAGGGGTGAGTCATCTAGACTCAGTGTATAAATCCCCATCCCAAGAGAAGTTATGCTCTTACACAAATTCATACAATAATATGCAAGTCATACAACCCATCCAACCTAAGTATCCATCCATGTCTCCCAAATCTACCCCTTGTGGTACCAAACCCCTGGTGGTGCCAAACCACTGGTAACCGAAGTTACAATAATAACATATGTGGTACCAAACCACTGGTGGTGCCAAACCACTGAGACTTAGTCACAATTTTTATAATATGTGGGGCCAACCCACTGTGTGATACCAAATCACTGGTGACAGTCTGATAGATCATAATTCCTCCCTCCTCTCATCACCCATAACGCAGAGTTATGCTAACAATATCAGTATGATCATGCTTAACATACAAAATTATATGTACAGGATATCATGCATTCATAGATCATAATCAGCGCAAGAAATTATAACAACTTACCTGGCATCCTCGCTTTTACCCACAAGGGTAAACCAATATTCACAGCCGACACTCCGGCTTTTAACAACACATAACATTTAACATATTAAGTGATGAAAGTGTGTGAGAGTTACACACTTGGTTTTCGTACTAACACTTTTACTGTTTCTACGCTACTGTCACTCACGACTACCACTATCGGCCCACGATCTACTTCCGATGTCGGCCCACACCCCAAAGGCCAATCTCGCACTCCCGATACTGATCGTTTCTTGTACTTTGGCATTGAATTTCCAAATCCAACCTCTTCTGCTTGACTGTTATTCGAGTCCATAATAATCCCTTAATCACTAAACCATTTAAACGATGAGATCTAATTACTCAAACAATTATAACATTAGAACGCAACCTTACCTAAACTGTCGAATCCCGAAAGTCTTCAAGAAAACGTCACCACCAATCTACCTACATTCGGCCAACACCAAAACATCAAACCAACCGATAACCACAACCCATCTATCACCTGATGCCATTCGGCCAAAAAGAAAAGAACAGGAAAGGGCCATTCGGCCGAACCTACCATCAACCACCTACCTTCGGCTTTTCCACAAATCGGCACAGGAGACTTTTAATGAGATAGATTCGGCTTCTAGGGGTAGAGAGTGAAATCGATAGGGCCTTTGAACAACCGATACAGTTTAGAACTTGATAAAAATAGAGAAATCGCAGAGGAAAGAAATCCCGAAACTCACCAGGTTACTAAGGAGTATGCGGCTTATGGGGCACCTTCGGGAAACAGAGAAACCACCTTGACGATTCGGCTATGGAGAAAGGAATATGCACAGGGAAAATTCGGCTTTTAGAAGTATAATAGAGAGGAGAAAAGAGATAGGGAGTTTTCAGCTAGAAGAGAAAAGCTAAGGCAAATGGAGAGAAAGAGTTTCGGCTAGATGTGTGTAAAGAAAGAAAGAATGGAAGCAAAAAGATGATAACTTGGCTAATAATTTCGGCACACTCACACACCTTAGAATTGGAGTTTCGGCCAACTCTCCCCCCTCTCCTGATAGCCTTTATCCCTTATCTCATCCATCTATTATCCATATAACCCTTATCTTTCCTTCCTTTTATCATCTTTTATCACTTCAAATAAAGAGAATTAAAGCTCCTAAAATGTAGCTCATGTGCCGTCCACCCCCTCCCCTCCTCAGTGCCAAAATTTGACCCAACAACCTTGGGCTCCAAGCGGCCATACTTGGCCCAAATGCCTCCCCCTTTTGACGTCATCTACATGCCCCTTACAGCATCACTAAATTTTAGGCCTCAAGCCCAACTTACTACCAAACACAGATACTAACTTAAATTATAAACTAACACTATTTATAAGCAATTTAACCCAGGTTTTAAGCCCAACCCGAGCCCAAAACACACCTCAAGGCCTTATCCTACTAATTATCCATGCAACAACCCAAATGCATAGCCCCACAAAATCAGGATATTACAGTTCTACCCCCTTAAAATAAATTTCGACCTCGAAATATACCTGGTCAAAAGAGTTGAGGGTATTGCTGTCGCATGATATCCTCCGGCTCCCATGTCGCTTCCTCCGGCTCCCATGTCGCTTCCTCCGATCCATGGTTCCGCCATAATACCTTCACCAAAGGGACTGATTTCCTACGCAAAACCTTAACATCCCGATCTAGGATCTGCACTAGTTCCTCCTCAAAAGATATGTAACACCCCCTACCCGTATCCATTGCTGGAATAAAGTATGAAGCATTACCGAGGAGTACGGAATACTCACAGACAATTTAAGCCATTTATCGCTCAAATACCGAAATTGACTATAAAAGTTTCTTTACACATACAGTGTACTTGAGATTCACCATTCCATAATTATGAATGAACACATTTATCAAACATATGTCATGTTTTTATATATATCATAGTCTCATATTTCCATGTATCAATTACCATCATTTCCTCGTATTTCGACAAATACGTGTAACAATTCATAAACATGCAATTCACTAACCCTTCCTACCAATCACAATTTAAATTGACAAATCACTTATTGAGCCCAATTTCAATGTTCACTACAATCTATCATGTAAATTTGGATGTACGTATCCACCAATAAATTCCATGTACAAGTATCATCATCTCATATTTCCACATACATTACTTTGCACATTATGAACTCAAATAACATATACAAGACATACCAATGTATTTCAAATACGTTTTCATAATATTTCATTTAGAATTAAGATTATTTCATATTAGAACTCTTCTCATTAATTCATTTGGAATACCAATTCATACAGATAATAGACTCAAGGATGTACAAATATATAATCACAAATGAACTCATTCGTCAACCAAGTTCTACGTTCATGTCTCATCAACTCGTATTTCCTTATATCACATAATATATACCATGATTTCCCATTCCTTTGATATTTTTCCATATTTATCCCGTTGAATTTCTTGGAATTTTCGATGGATTTTCAGAAGTACATTTTAGTGTACAAATCCAGGTCCGTCAATTCATGTTCATGTGAGCACATTTTCGTTTCAGAGAGCACACTCCCGCGAACCTCATCCTTACAGCGGGATTACCAGTCCAGGCTAAATCCCCTGTAATATAAACTCATAGAGTATTGTCGGGATTACCAGTCCAGGCTAAATCCCCTGCAACGACAATTACTCTAATGAGCTTGGATCTGAATTACTAGTCTAGGCTAAATTCAGACCCTAATTCGGATTACCCGTCCGGGCTAAATCCATTTTCCACATATTCTTCGGGAGGGCTATATCAGGATCACCCGTCCGGGGTAGATTCTTTTTACCGTCAATTCCTTTTCAGAGATCCATCGAATTTTCCTTTCATTCAACCGGGATTTTTTCCCCTTTTTATCAAATATATCAATGTTTCGTCAACTTTCATACAATGAACATTCAAATTATATTCATATCAATAACATACATTTCAAGCATTTAAGAATATAATTCAAGTTACACGAACTTACAATTCGATTTTTATACCATAACGATAATCTTAGTTTCATAATAAATATTTGAAATAAAACATTATATCATTTCTACCTCAACGTTTATCAATTATAATCGAGCATGTGATCAATTTATACACAAGTCATTCATTTATTATTTTTCCTCCCCCTCCTCTCCATCCACATCCTTAGTATAAACAACACACTTGTAAGTAACATTATCCATAATTTTCACTATTTACTTATGTGAATATTCAAGCTGTCCATCCGTGTCATAGTCACTAAATTATTTTTATCTTCAGCTACAGAACTCCAAATTAAGATCCGTTAATTTTATTTGAAACTAGACTCACATAGCTTCTTACCATAATGTTTTCAGAATTTTTGGTCTGGCCAATTAGTACATTTTATTAGTTAAGTTCTCTCCTGTTGCACAGTCCTACTGCTCTGACCTCTCTTCACTAAAAATCAATTATCTCTTAGTACAATTTTCATATAGTGTTTCCGATTATTTCTAATGAAAATAGGCTCACTAAGGAATACAGAAATATAAATTATAACTCATAATTCTTTTTGTACAATGTTTAGTGAATTTCTAAAGTAAGAATAGGGGCTCACGAAGTTATTCTAAACCAGTCTTACCAAAATTTAAATATCTCAAAATATAGACTTCCTTTGCTTTATCTATTTCTTTTATATGCAAATAGACTCAACAAGCTTTAATTCTATATCTCACTCAACTTCTAATTCAATTTATACCATTCTTGATGAGTTTTCAAAGTTAGCCAACTGCTGCTGTCCAAAACTGCTTTAGTATAACATGTTGATTTCTATTTTTCTCAAATTCCACATTTCATACAATTCAATCCTTGCTCAATTAACCCCTCAATTGAGCTAATTTTGTCATTTAATACTTCTCTCTATCATTTTAAACTACTTCACAACCTTTGAAAATCAGAATTTTAACACTAGGCCTTAATTTCAACTCTTTCACAATTAGGTCCTAAAACCAATTTCCATCAATTTTACTTGATAAAATCATCATATAACAAAATTAAAGCTTCAATTCAATATTTATTCATCATATTCTTCCAGCACTAAACCACATCAACTTTAAAAATTAGCCATAGAATCAAAAACTAATGACATAGTAAGTTGGACCCAATTGTAAAAGTCTAAAAACATAGAAATTTTAAGGAGAAAGCAAGAATTAAACTTACATGAAGCTTGAGTATGAAAACCAGCTTGAAACTCTCTCCCATGGCTGTTTTTCAGCTGAAGAAAATGAAGAGAAATGAAGAGAATTCTAGATATTCCAATTTGGTCCCATTTTTATTTAACTAATTTTGGTAATTTTCCAATTTTGCCCTTATTTCCCCCATTTCCTGATTTTTCTCAGCTATTGCCGCCCAAAATATCTCCTTTGGCTTATTTTCACTTTAGGCCCTTCCTCATTTGACAATTAATCTATTAAATCCTTCTAGCAACTTTTACACCTTTTTCAATTTAGTCCTTTTTATTTAATTAACCACCCAAAAGTCAAAATTTTCTAACGAAATTTTAATACTAACTTATTGACATTCCGTAAATATTCATAAAAATACTTATGACTCGGTTTATAACACTGAGATCTCGATACCTCTTTTTCTCGATTTCTTGACCAAATAAATCTTTATAAAACATAATTTACTATTTTAAAAATATTTTAAAAACTACATTTGACTTGTAAATATTAAATAATATGGTCTACGAGTTCATTTGTTAGATTTGGTGGTCTCGAACCACTATTTCTGACACCACTGAAATTTGGGCTATTACAACTCTCCCCCTCTTTAAGAATTTTCGTCCTCGAAAATTCCTTCAGTGGAGAGATTCAAATATTTTTCACTACTTATACCTTTTCCGATGTCAATTCCTTACACGAAAATTAGAGAAATTTAGATACCAGAATCACCACGTTTCTATGATCAAACCAAAAGTATAATCATAACAGACATATTTATCACAAGCTGAAGAACACACTTTAAAGATAAGCCATGATTAATAATTTACAAAGTATGAATTATAGGAAAACCAAGATAAGGAAATTTAAGATACAATACCATACCAGAAATCTGAGAACATAACTCATAAAAAAATAATAAAGATATTGATGATTCCTCAGAGAAAGCTAGAAGAAAAACACTGCTTACCGACTCTGGACTTCCATCATAACAGAGTTAATATATTTCCAAATATTTATATATACGACAGAATAATATCCAGTAAAAACGGAAGAATAGTCCAACAATTTTTTTTTACCATCGACTTTATTCCAACATAATAAAATAGAACTCCGAAGAGATAAAGAAATACCGATCATAAACTGACCTGACCAACAGGGCTTTCGTCTAACATCATATTCATCTCAACTATAACTATCACACACAAACATCTTTACTACTCAATTATTATTTCTCTAACTAATTCTGTCTTCATGTACCCTGTATCATTCCATTCACTAACGAAAACCAATTCAGGAAGAATCTTAGCAAACACATACTTTAGATTTCATACTCAATTGAGGCGAATAGTCGAGACTAACTTCTTCTTTATCCGTGACATTGCATAATCTGTGTAATCATTAAAATAATATGATATTTCTTCTAAAACTGAGTTCACTTTGTCACATTATACTCAACTCTTTTTTGCATTACTAATTATTCACCACTGAACTCTTTAGTTTCCCACTTATGAACTTATTCAACATAATTCTCGTGAACTTTCATCATAAAACAACATTGGTAAAGGGGTGAGGTCGTAAAGCCTCTAACTTGACTCTCATAAATACACACACATGACTTAGCATTCATCATCAACATAATATCATCATAATCACATAATTCACTCTAAGCAAATTTTCATACTTAGTCATGTTACACAAACTTTTCGATTATCTTATTTAAACAAGTGTACTTAAACATACATTCCATGAAATTTGAGTAAATTTACTCATAACACTCACTTAATCAAGCATGTTAGGCATATAATATCATATGAATACCAACATACATGGATGAGTTTATCACAACATAGACTTCCGTTTCATTCCACTTTTCCACATTTCTCAACTTATTGTTATCTCATTAAGAACATTAACAGATGCATATCATGAACTTCTATTCATACCTTTCCATATTTCAACATATTGTAAACACATTTCAATCATCTCAATATCATTTTTAGCATTATCGACAATAGCTCGGTTAGAAGTCATTTCTATCTTAAAAAAACAATTTCGTTAGAGTCGGGAGATATCACACTATCACAGTTCACATATGGCATGTATAGCTAGACTCATGCACACGCTATGTTAGTCCAAGAATCGACTAAACCATAGCTCTGATACCACTAAATGTAACACCCCCTACCTGTATCCATTTCTGGAATAAAGTATGAGGCATTACCGAGGAGTACGGAATACTCACAGACAATTTAAGCCATTTATCTCTCAAATACCGAAATTGACTATAAAAGTTTCTTTACACATATAGTGCACTTGAGATGCACCATTCCATAATTATGAATGAACACATTTATCAAATATATGTCATGTTTTTATATATATCATAGTCTCATATTTTCATGTATCAATTACCATCATTTTCTCGTATTTCGACAAATACGTGTAACAATTCATAAACATGCAATTCCCTAACCCTTCCTGCCAATCACAATTTAAATTGACAAATCACTTATTGAGCCCATTTTCAATGTTCACTACAATATATCATGTAAATTTGGATGTACGTATCCACCAATAAATTCCATGTACAAGTATCATCATCTCATATTTCCACATACATTACTTTGCACATTATGAACTCAAATAACATATACAAGACATACCAATGTATTTCAAATACGTTTTCATAATATTTCATTTAGAATTAAGATTATTTCATATTAGAACTCTTCTCATTAATTCATTTGGAATACCAATTCATACAGATAATAGACTCAAGGATGTACAAATATATAATCACAAATGAACTCATTCGTCAACCAAATTCTACGTTCATGTCTCATCAACTCGTATTTCCTTATATCACATAATATATACCATGATTTCCATTCCCTTGATATTTTTCCATATTTATCCCGTTGAATTTCTTGGAATTTTTGATGGATTTTCAGAAGTACACTTTAGTGTACAAATCCAGGTCCGTCAATTCATGTTCATGTGCGCACATTTTCGTTTCAGAGAGCACACTCCCGCGAACCTCATCCTTACAGCGGGATTACCATTCCAGGCTAAATCCCCTGTAATATAAACTCATAGAGTATTGTCGGGATTACCAGTCCAGGCTAAATCCCCTGCAACGACAATTACTCTAATGAGCTTGGATCTGAATTACCAGTCTAGGCTAAATTCAGACCCTAATTCGGATTACCCGTCCGGGCTAAATCCATTTTCCACATATTCTTCGGGAGGGCTATATCAGGATCACCCGTCCGGGCTAGATCTTTTTTACCGTCAATTCCTTTTCAGAGATCCATCGAATTTTCCTTTCATTCAACCGGGATTTTTTCCCCTTTTTATCAAATATATCAATGTTTCGTCAACTTTCATTCAATGAACATTCAAATTATATTCATATCAATAACATACATTTCAAGCATTTAAGAATATAATTCAATTTACACGAAATTACAATTCGATTTTTATACCATAACGATAATCTTAGTTTCATAATAAATATTTGAAATAAAACATTATATCATTTCTACCTCAACGTTTATCAATTATAATCGAGCATGTGATCAATTTATACACAAGTCATTCATTTATTATTTTTCCTCCCCCTCCTCTCCATCCACATCCTTAGTATAAACAACACACTTGTAAGTAACATTATCTATAATTTTCACTATTTACTTATGTGAATATTCAAGCTGTCCATCCGTGTCATAGTCACTAAATTATTTTTATCTTGAGCTACAGAACTCTAAATTAAGATCCGTTAATTTTATTTGAAACTAGACTCACAGATATTCTTACCATAATTTTTCCAGAATTTTTGGTGAGGTCAATTAGTACAGTTTATTAGTTAAGTTCTCTCCTATTACACAGTCCTACTGCTCTGACCTCTCTTCACTAAAAATCAATTATCTCATAGTACAATTTTCATATAGTGTTTCCGATTATTGCTAATGAAAATAGGCTTACTAAGGAATACAGAAATATAAATTATAACTCATAATTCTTTTTGTACAATGTTTAGTGAATTTCTAAAGTAAGAACAGGGGCTCACGAAGTTATTCTAAACCAGTCTTACCAAAATTTAAATATCTCAAAATATAGACTTCCTTTGCTTTATCTGTTTCTTTTATATGCAAATAGACTCAACAAGCTTTAATTCTATATCTCACTCAACTTATAATTCAATTTATACCATTTTTTATGATTTTTCAAAGTTAGACAACTGCTGCTGTCCAAAACTGCTTTAGTATAACATGTTGATTTCTATTTTTCTCAAATTCCACATTTCATACAATTCAATCCTTGCTCAATTAACCCCTCAATTGAGCTAATTTTGTCATTTAATACTTCTCTCTATCATTTTAAACTACTTCATAACCTTTGAAAATAAGAATTTTTACACTAGGCCTTAATTTCAACTCTTTCACAATTAGGTCCTAAAACCAATTTCCTTCAATTTTACTTGATAAAATCATCATATAACAAAATTAAAGCTTTAATTCAATATTTATTCATCATATTCTTCCAGCACTAATCCATATCAACTTTAAAAATTAGCCATAGAATCAAAAACTAATGACATAGTAAGTTGGACCCAATTGTAAAAGTCTAAAAACATAGAAATTTAAGGAGAAAGCAAGAATTAAACTTACATGAAGCTTGAGTATGAAAACCAGCTTGAAACTCTCTCCCATGGTTGTTTTTCAGCTGAAGAAAATGAAGAGAAATGAAGAGAATTCTAGATATTCCAATTTGGTCCCATTTTTATTTAACTAATTTTGGCAATTTTCCAATTTTGCCCTTATTTCACCCATTTCCTGATTTTTCTCAGCTATTGCCACCCAAAATATCTCCTTTGGCTTATTTTCACTTTAGGTCCTTCCTCATTTGACAATTAATCTATTTAATCCTTCTAGCAACTTTTACACCTTTTTCAATTTAGTCCTTTTTATTTAATTAACCACCCAAAAGTCAAAATTTTCTAACGAAATTTTAATACTAAATTATTGACATTCCGTAAATATTCATAAAAATACTTATGACTCGGTTTATAACACCGAGATCTCGATACCTCTTTTTCTCGATTTCTTGACCAAATAAATCTTTATAAAACATAATTTACTATTTTAAAAATATTTTAAAAACTACATTTGACTTGTAAATATTAAATAATATGGTCTACGAGTTCATTTGTTAGATTTGGTGGTCTCGAACCACTATTTCTGACACCACTGAAATTTGGGCTATTACAAGATAAGTCTGGATTCACCTCTATCTCCTCCACTGGCACAACATGTGATGGATCCGAGCGATAGCGTCTAAGCATGGAAACATGAAACACATCGTGGATTTGACTCAACTCTGGTGGCAACTCAAGCTGGTACGCCACTGGTCCTACTCGCTTCAACACCCGATAGGGCCCAATAAATCTAGGGCTCAACTTGCCTTTCCTACCAAACCTCAGAACCTTTTTCCACGGCGACATCTTCAAGAAAACCTTGTCACCTTCAGCAAACTCTATATCCTTTCGTTTAAGATCAGCATAAGACTTTTGTCTGTCCGAGGCTTCTTTCAAACGAGCTCGAATCACCTGCACCTTATATTCTGTTTCAGATACCAACTCTGGACCCAACAACTGCCGCTTTCCCAACTCCGTCCAACACGTAGGGGTACGACACTTCCGATCATATAAAGCTTCATATGGAGCCATTTTAATATTCGCCTGATAACTATTGTTATACGTGAATTCCGCCAACGGTAAAAATTCTTCCCAACTGCCCTTGAAATCCAAGACACAACCCCTTAGCATATCCTCCAAGACTTGAATTACCCTCTCCGACTGTCCATCTGACTGGGGATGGAACATCGTACTAAAATCCAACTTTGTACCCAATGCCTGATGCAAAGCCTTCCAGAACCTTGACGTAAATCTAGGGTCTCTGTCCGAAATAATCGACACTGGCACCCCATGCAACCTCACAATCTCTGCTATATATAGTCTTGCCAACTTTTGAAGAGAATAATCCATACGTACAGGCATAAAATGAGCAGACTTTGTTAAACAGTCCACAATCACCCAAACTGAATCCTTTCTTGTGGGTGTATGGGGTAGCCCACTCACAAAATCCATTGTAATCCTTTCCCACTTCCATTGTGGAATCTTAATCGGTTGCAACAATCCCGAGGGTAGCTGATGTTCAGCCTTGACTTGCTGACATGTCAGGCACTTACTCACAAATTCTGTTACCTTCCGCTTAAGACCCGGCCACCAAAACTGTTCCCGCAAATCCCGATACATCTTACTACCTCCTGGATGCATAGCATATAAACTGCTATGTGCCTCCTGCAAAATCTTCTGCCTTAACTCCACATCCTTAGGCATACACATTTTTCCCTGAAAACATAACACTTCATCGCTGCTCAGACTATACCCCTCCAATCCACCATTCTGTACTTGCAAACAACAAGCACTTAAAACTTCATCTACCAGCTGTTTTTCCTTAACCTCGTCAATCCATGTTGGCTTCACTTGCAATTCCGCTAATAGGCTTCCATCCTCATACAGACTAAGGTGAGCAAACATGGCTCTTAAATCTGCCACTACCTTACGGCTCAAGGCATCCGCTACCACGTTAGCCTTTCCCGGGTGGTACTCGATCGAGCAGTCATAGTCCTTTAACAGCTCAATCCATCTTCTTTGCCTCAAATTTAACTTCTTCTGGGTAATGAGGTACTTCAAACTCTTGTGATCTGTATACACCACCGACTTCTCTCCATACAAGTAATGTCTCCAAATTTTCAGCGCAAAACTACCGCAGCCAATTCCAGATCATGCGTCGGGTAGTTCCCTTCGTGAGGTCTTAACTGTCGGGAAGCATACGCTACTACCTTCCCCGCCTGCATCAGCACACATCCCAATCCTATATAGGACGCATCACAATAAACCGTAAATTATTTTCTGGCTTCCGGTTGAATCAATACCGGAGCTTCCGTCAAAATCCTCTTTAGCTTCTCGAAACTTTCCTGTTGCTTGCCTGACCATACAAACGGAACCCCTTTCCTCAGCAACTTGGTCAATGGTGCTGCAATCAGAGAAAACCCTTCCACAAAACCTCCGCTAATATCCTGCTAGCCCCAGAAAACTCCGAATCTCCGCCACAGACTTCGGTGGCTTCCAGTCTAAAACTGCCTCAATCTTCCGAAGGTCCACTCTAATCCCCTCAGCTGACACCACATGCCCCAAGAAAGTAACCTCCTTCAGCTAGAACTCGCACTTATTGAACTTGGTGTATAAATGCTTTTCCCTAAGAATCTGCAACACTACTCGCAGATGTGCGTCATGCTCCTCCTCCGATTTCAAGTACACCAGAATATCGTCGATAAACACTACGACGAACCGATCCAAATACGGGTGAAACACCCGGTTCATCATATCCATAAACGCTGCCGGTGCGTTCATCAACCCGAACGGCATAACCAAGAATTCATAGTGCCCGTATCGAGTACGAAACGCCGTCTTATGGATATCTGCCTCTTTTACCTTAAGTTGGTGATACCCCAACCTTAAATCTATCTTGGAGAAGACCGATGCTCCTTTCAACTGGTCGAACAAGTCATCTATCCTAGACAATGGATACTTGTTCTTAATCGTCAATTTATTCAACTGACGGTAGTCTATACACATTCGCATCGACCCATTCTTTTTCTTAACGAAGAGTACCGGCGCTCCCCACGGAGACACACTTGGCCGGATAAAACCCCGATCCAGTAACTCCTGGATCTGTGCTTTCAACTCTACAAATTCCTTTGGTGCCATCCTATACGGAGCAATAGACACTGGTGCTGTTCCCGGTAAAAGATCTATACCGAACTCTACTTCGCGATCCGGGGGCAAACCCGGAAGCTCTTCTGGAAAAACATCAATAAATTTATTTACTGTTCGAACATCTCCTATAGCCAGCTCCTTACCTTCCAAAGCACAAACACAAGCCACAAACGCCTCACATCCTTTCCTTACCATCTTCTTCGCTTTCAGCGCAGACATCACATTAGATAGGTAATTCCTTCTCTCACCTATCATCACCACCTCTACCCCCTCAACCGATTTCAGCACCATGCGCTTAGCTGCACAGTCCAGTTCTGCCTGGTACTTAACCAACCAATCCATTCCTACGATTAAATCGAACTCCCCAAAGGGTAGTTCCATCAAATCCACTTGAAACACTACCCTTTGAAGTTCTAGGGGTACATCCTTATACAATTTGTCTACTACCACAAAGTGTCCTAGAGGGCTAACTACCGTCATCTTCTTAGCAGAAATCTCATGGGCTAAGTTCAAAGTTTCCACTATACTACTAGCAACATATGAGTGTGTTGATCCAAAATCAATTAATGTAGTATAAGGCAACCCAGAAATTAAAAACGTACCGGTTATAACGTCTGGTGCGTCGCCCTCCTCCCGACGTTTGGCTGCACAGACCAACCCAGGCTGTCTAGCATCAGTACCTCCAGCACCTCGGCCAGGTGCTCCTCGGCCTCGCCCGTTACCATTACCACCCCTAGCTACACCTCGGCCCCTCTGTGGCTGCTGACCATCCCTCCTGAATTGACCACGTCCTTGACCCTCAGCTTGAGTCCTAGCTAGCTTCCGCGGACAATCCCTTACCCGGTGCTCCATTGACCCACACTCAAAGCACCCTCTATTACCAGCCCAACACTCTCCCGAATGAGACTTCCCACATCTAGCACACTGAGGTGGCCACTGAGCACCAGCAGGCTTTGCAGCTCGATCCGGTCCACCAAATCTAGCCATTTTCTGAGAACTTCCAGCCAACCCAGATGGCCCAATACTCCTTTTATCCTTGCCTCTATCCTGATTCCGTTTCTCGGTTCGCTTCACCTCCTTAGCTACCTTGGCCTTTTCCATGAGAACGGCAAATTCCCTTTCACACTGAGGTGCAATTAACACCCGCAGCTCATCTCTTAACCCGTCCTCAAACCTAACACAGTGCTCATGTTCCGTAGCCACCATACCCCGAGCATACCTACTCAACCTCAAGAATTCAGCTTCGTACTCGGGTACCGACTTATTCCCCTGAACCAAGTTCAAGAACGACCTACGTTGTGCATCAGTATAACCAGCTCCCACATACTTCCTCTGATAGGCTGCCTTAAAATAATCCCAGGTGATATCATCAGCCACTGCACTATCCCTGACCGTGAGCCACCACTGGTAAGACTCATCCCGGAGAAGAGACACTATCCCTTTAACTTCTCCTCAGCCGAGAAGTCCAAATCATCCATTATACGTTCAGTTGCCTCTAACCAGTACTCAGCCGTGTTGGGAGCCACTCCAGAAACTCCCCTAAACACTTCTGCTCCGTTAGCCCGGAGTCGCTCAGCCACGGATTTTCTAGCTCCTGCACCCACGCCTGCCCCGGCAACTCGTTCCAAAACTCGCAGTACAGCCTGAGATACTGCATCGTTACCCCCAGTCTGATCCTGAAACTCAGCTTCTGCCGCTGGTAGATCCGGCATCACATTTCCGGACCCATGGCCAGACCCTGCTGGTTTCGACAAGGTCATCCTACCCCTACCACGGCCACGCGGCGGACGTCTATGACCTCGTGTACTCATGCTTCTTGTTCACGTTTATCTGGTTAAGAATTTTATGGATTATTAATTCTGTTCACTATTTATCCACGAGCAATTTTATGGAAGATAGTTTTATAAGTGATTCTTTCGAATTCGAATCTATCTAAAGTTTCAGTTTCAGGCTTATCACCTAATTCTAAGTACATTCATCACACAGACAGCATCCACAAACCACATTCAACGTGCAGGGGTATTTTTGTCATTTCACTACCCGAGGGTATTTTCGTAATTTTAACCTACAGGGGTATTTTCGTAAATTTTCAAAATAAAGTTTCGGGTGATTTTTCAAAATAAGGGTATTTTGGTAATTTTGTGAAATAGGGGTAATTTGGTAATTTTACAACTCGGGGGTATTTCGGTAATTTTGTAAGTCAGGGGTAATTTAGTAATTGTACAAACCAGGGGTACTTTGGTTATTTTTCCAAATTCAGGGTAGTTTTTACAAATCAAGGGGGTAATTCGGTAATTTTCAAAACTAGAGATTTTACAAACAGTGTGGCTGGTCCCGTTCGGGTTTTAATTATCGAATTTAGCCTGTGAATAAGTCCTCTTGGTTAGGGTGAACCATCACTACGCACCAGGTAGGGTTCGAGCGAAGAGGAGGTGAGTCACTTGGACTGCTTAAATACCAAGCTCTTCCTAAACCCAATCCTAGACATGCGCATGACCGTTGCCACACCCTAACTCGGCGACTTACTCACAGGGTTGTTTAATTAAACTTAAGTCTTATGTAATTCCAAAAGTTGTGTAAGCTAGCCCTAGGGTCCATCAGTACTATCATGCTTAACTACGTCTATGTCTAAAGCCCACAAAGCCCAACATGTAAATATCACAGCAAAAGTTAGGGTACTTACCTGGGTGGATCGGCGCCGGAGACTCAGGTGCCATGCTTTCCGAAAAAATAATCATTTTACAAACTTTTTAAAACATATTTTGGGCCCTAAGCCCACAACCGAGCTTTTGAACTTGGCTCTGATACCAAAATGTAACACCGCAAACCCGGTTAAAACGCTACAATCGAATCTGGCGTGCCACGAGAAGAAAACATTTGAAAACTGATTTGTTGACTTGACTGGAGAGAAAACCTTTGCATAGTTTTAAAGAAAACCGAAGTGGAATTTTGTAATGATCAAAACATTTCGGAAGTTGTTTTAGAAAAACTTGATAGCCTTATTGTTACTCCATATTTATTACTTAACCAGTGAACATTTCAGAAAACACATACTTATCGAAGTTTTAAAAACAACCAATTCGTAATTACCAGGTATGCTTATCGAAAATTATAGAAACAACCAAATAAAACATTCCAAAAAAATAAAAGTTAGGCGGCCTTATTACAACGCTGATATCCCAAATTAAAGGAAATAACTAAGTTCAGATAGAACACTTTGAAATAAATGAAGGCTGAGCATGGCCACCTCGAGTCCACTCCGGCTCCATATCCACGATCTAAGTCTGATCTGCAAAATATAACGGAAAGGGATGAGTCACCTAGACTCAGTGCATAAATCCCCATCCCAAGAGAAGTTATGCTCTTACACAAATTCATATAATAATATGCAAGTCATGCAACCCATCCAACCTAAGTATCCATCCATGTCTCCCAAATCTACCCCTTGTGGTACCAAACCACTAGTGGTGCCAAACCACTGGTAACCAAAGTTACAATAATAACATATGTGGTACCAAACCACTGGTGGTGCCAAACCACTGAGACTTAGTCACAATTTTTATAATATGTGGGGCCAACCCACTGTGTGATACCAAATCACTGATGATAGTCTGATAGATCACACTTCCCCCCTCCTCTCATCACCCATAACGCAGAGTTATGCTAACAATATCAATATGATCATGCTTAACATACAAAATTATGTGTACAGGATATCATGCATTCATAGATCACAATCAGCGCAAGAAACTATAACAACTTACCTGGCATCCTCGCTTTTACCCACAAGGGTAAACCAATATTCACAGCCGACACTCTGGCTTTTAACAACACATAACATTTAACATATTAAGTGATGAAAGTGTGTGAGAGTTACACACCTGGTTTTCATACTAACACTTTTACTGTTTCTACGCTACTGTCACTCACGACTACCACTATCGGCCCACGATCTACTTCCGATGTCGGCCCACACCCCAAAGGCCAATCTCGCACTCCCGATACTGATCGTTTCTTTTACTTTGGCGTTGAATTTCCAAATCCAACCTCTTCTGCTTGACTGTTATTCGAGTCCATAATAATCCCTTAATCACTAAACCATTTAAACGATGAGATCTAATTACTTAAACAATTATAACACTAAAACGCAACCTTACCTAAATTGTCGAATCCCGAAAGTCTTCAAGAAAACGTCACCACCAATCTACCTACATTCAGCCAACACCAAAACATCAAACCAACCGATAACCACAACCCATCTATCACCTGATGCCATTCGGCCAAAAAGAAAAGAATAGGAAAGGGCCATTCGGCCG
Source organism: Gossypium australe (assembly GCA_005393395.2). Classification (NCBI taxonomy): domain Eukaryota; kingdom Viridiplantae; phylum Streptophyta; class Magnoliopsida; order Malvales; family Malvaceae; genus Gossypium; species Gossypium australe. Next base: position 122,842,543 of record CM016626.1, read on the forward strand.
AACCTACCATCAACCACCTACCTTCGGCTTTTCCACAAATCGGCACAGGAGACTTTTAATGAGATAGATTCGACTTCTAGGGGTAGAGAGTGAAATCGATAGGGCCTTTGAACAACCGATACAGCTTAGAACTTGATAAAAATAGAGAAATCGCAGAGGAAAGAAATCCCGAAACTCACCAGATTACTAAGGAGTATGCGGCTTATGGTGCACCTTCGGGAAACAGAGAAACCACCTTGACGATTCGGCTATGGAGAAAGGAATATGCACAGGGAAAATTTGGCTTTTAGAAGTATAATGGAGAGGAGAAAAGAGATAGGGAGTTTTCGGCTAGAAGAGAAAAGCTAAGGCAAATGGAGAGAAAGAGTTTCGGCTAGATGTGTGAAAAGAAAGAAAGAATGGAAGCAGAAAGATGATAACTTGGCTAATAATTTTGGCACACTCACACACCTTAGAGTTGGAGTTTCGGCCAACTCTCCCCCCTCTCCTGATAGCCTTTATCCCTTATCTCATCCATCTATTATCCATATAATCCTTATCTTTCCTTCCTTTTATCATCTTTTATCACTTAAAATAAAGAGAATTAAAGCTCCTAAAATGTAGCTCATGTGCCGTCCACCCCCTCCCCTTCTCAGTGCCGAAACTTGACCCAACAACCTTGGGCTCCAAGCGGCCATACTTGGCCCAAATGCCTCCCCCTTTTGACGTCATCTACATGCCCCTTACAGCATCACTAAATTTTGGGCCTCAAGCCCAACTTTCTACCAAACACAGGTACTTACTTAAATTATAAACTAACACTATTTATAAGCAATTTAACCCAGGTTTTAAGCCCAACCTGAGCCCAATACACACCTCAAGGCCTTATCCTACTAATTAGCCATGCAACAACCCAAATGCATAGCCCCACAAAATCAGGATATTACAACGATAGTCTAGGCCGTGGTTGATCCTGCTCGTAACACACGGCCGTGTCCAATGGTCCAGGCCATGTTGGTTTCCTAGGTAGGCCCATTTTACCCCTTTTTGGCCCGTTTCTCGTTCTTTTCAACTTCCTAATCTCTCCTGAGTATAAAACGTGAAATTAAGAGCGAATTCATCAAATTCAATTAAAAATCATCCAAAATTAAGCCAAGCATGGGGTTAAAATATGTGTAAAATATGGTTTATCACTTGGTTAAGGGAAGCCACCGCAGCCGTAGCGAAAACGAGTCTTCATAGGGCAATTGTCATTGCTTATGGACCCAAACCTGGGTGATCAATCTATGACCAGGATGAAGCTTGGGTGAAACTAAGTGGAGGTCTGAACCGACTCATGGAAATTTCTAAAATTCCTCCATGTTGAACGCCTATAAAAGCCTAATGAATACTGTAGAATTCTTTAGAGACACAAAGACACATAATGAATTTTTCACTCTCAAAATTTCTTTTCTTTTTCCTCTCCAAATTTTCAAATGTTTCGGTGATAGAAGAAGGCAAGGTTTGTTCGTTGATCACTATAAAGGTACTACTACTACCGTGATTATTTTGTTGTTGTATCTTGGAAGACAGTCGACCAACGTTTCTCCAAGACCATAAGAGAGGCCAAATCAGTCTTAAGGAAACTGTGAAAACAGGTCTCAGCATTTAGTAAAACTCAATTCTCTTATTCGATTTTTGGTTTTTCAAAATCTTGTTTATTTAATTGTTTTCAAATCTGATGTTTTAAATAATTATAAATATTTATTTAATTTGTTTTATTTAAATCTGGTGTTTTTACATAAATATAAATATTTGTTTATATAAATATTTGCATATATTAATTTGTTTTATTTGTATATATAATTATTTATATATATATTTGTTCGCTAAAGTGTTTTGTCCAACAAAATTATCATTTTTTAATGTTAAAATTAAATTATAAAATTATCGTTAAATTTTGGAATGATAAACTATCGTGCTCTATCAAGAACGGTGATGAAAAATCAAAGAATGGCCACAGTGAAATCCGAAAGAGTTATTGCCACGAGATTCAAAGAGGGGGTGATGAGCCTATTGTTAGTCTCAACTATCCGTGTTCCGCAACTCATAGAGAGATGAAAATTTTGCTACTATGTCGTGGTTTGCTCGCTAAACATCACAAATATGAGTTTAGCATCTTGAAAAGGTCGTATCATCTAAGTGAAGTTTTTTGGCCCAAATTCTACTAGTAGAAAGTTCAGGTTCTACCTCCCGCAGTTTCTTCTTGAAGCGGGTTTTACCCTTCCCTTTCCAAATTTCATTCAAGATGTTTTGTACGACTTCTATGTGGCATCGGGTTAGCCGACATGTCTTTCTTGGTGACTACTGATAGAACCATGGCGTGTGTGCACTGGGGCTATGAATCAACACAAATACTAATAACAATTTAGTTGTGTACTGCAAGTGTGACAGGTCGAGTTGTAATATTTGTAGTGTTACAATGGAATACTCGAGTATTCCAAGGATCAAACCCAAGAGAGTTCGAGGACAAAGTGATTCCTATGCAACAAGCATTCAACCAAGAAATCTAGTTAACTACTCACTAATTGTTATATTACGACAATTCATAATCGAGGTTAAATTACACTAATTGGCTATCAACATTAAAAAGGACCAAATTGTAAAACAGTAAAAAATTAAGCAATTAACAATTCAATAAAAAAAGCGATTGGTTGACTTCTATGTTGCTAATTAGTCTTTGGATTAGGGATCTAAAAGGCTTAAACTTTTAATTGGCTCAATTTTACCTGTCGATCACCATTTTACCAAATTAAACGATTTAGTCTTGTTTATCTCTCGACCTCACCAAACTAACTCGGGACAACCAAATTGATGCTCAATAGGATCTCCTCTCGTTATCACCTATCTATGATTTTCCTAGAGGCGTCAATTCTAAGTTTTGAAATTTATTCAATTTAGTCCAGTTTCTACGATTTAGTCTCTGTATCAAAAACTAACCAAGCAACATTTCCATCAACCAACTACCATAAATTTATTACCTAGCATAATTTCCATACAAACAACCCAACATACGTTCAAAGCATATATTAAAATAAGCACAAAAACTAGCATTAAAAAAGCTTAGTGGTTTCTTGATGGTTGCTTGAGGAAGATGAAGGTAGCAACAATGGAGATGAAAAATACCAATAAACTTTAGATTTTTAACCAAGAAAAAGGAATTAGAGCTGAGCTATATTAAAAGCTGCGAATTAAAATGAAAATTAGAAAAAAAGAATATTGAGCATCAAACTGCAATTTACACCCCAAAAGGTTAAAAATTTGATTTAATCCTTTAAGACTATATAAAATTTTCTGGCTTCACCCTTGATAGTATATATTTCTTATATTTGAATCATCCAAATTATAAATTAAATGATGCAATATAAATTTATATTCAATAATAAAAAGCTAAAATAATTTCAATAAACTGCTAGGACAAAAATTTAAGGAAAAAAAATCAATAGTTAGGTGATAATATTATATAGCTTCCTTTAAAAATACAATTTCATTGTATATATAAAAAAACATTTTAAATTTAATTAACTTATTAAAAATATTAGAATAAAATTAATAATTAATTTGTTTACAAAATATTTAACGTTTATTTTATTTTTAGTATAAAAATTTTGAGTTCAATCAATCTCAAATTTAATTTTTTTTCAATTCAAAACTATTCTAACTTTCAATCTATTTCGATTTTAGCTCATTTCAATGCTTCAAACTCCATTTTTCAAATTGATGATATAAATTGGGACCCATTTTGCCACCAAGACTTACGGGCAGCAATAAAAGCATAAGCCGACTGCTAACGATGGGATGGATTATAAATTTGTTGTGTTATACGATATTAGAATTTTAGTCTAACAAATCACCTGGTTTTAAATGGTTTCTTTGTTTTAAATTTGTCTAAGTAATTTTATATCTCAAAAAGGTGAAAATTCTTAAGGAAAATTCTTTAAGGTTCTAAAATAAAACAAACTCTCAAGTGAAGAAGCAAAAAGTGAGGGAATTAAGCACACCAAATGTTTGAGTAAATGCTCTCAAAGTAATTTCTATTATTTTGAAGAATTACAACTGAGTGATTACAAATGGGGGGAATGTCTCTATTTATAATTGAGCTCTCCCAAATCTAACGATACAGTTTAAATTACATCAACGGTCGATATTAAAACCTATCTACAGTATGAAGTCCAAAGGAATTTAAACTCTATACAATCTTATATCTTATGATTTCCAATATTCACCATGATAACTCTAGTTTTACTGGAGTGTTCTATTAGGCCACCAAAATTTTAAATAGATTAATTTTTCCATTTATTTTACGAATTGTACCAATTCAAGTTATTCAAATATGCTTTATTTAATCAATTAATTTTTAAAGATATTTCGTATATATTCGTCACATGCTTTAAACTGTGACATGTAAGGTATTAAATTAAGGGAAGTCATCGGCATTGGAACGACGATAAGATTGGGTTTTAAATTAATTAAATGCTAGTTTAACAAAAATAATTGTAGTGAAAGGGAATTAAAGCATATGGGATTGGTTGGATGAAACAGGTGACATGTGACATATGAAGTGGGAAAGGAGGCATGTGAGAAGTTTGGCGTTAGGAAGGTGAGGTAGGTAAGGTTAAGGTAACCCAATCTTCTACTTCTGCATTAAATAATAACAATAATTAAAAGAGAAGTTAGTTAATGGTTGGTAGGGTATGGGGTGGGATTTCCATTAGGAAATGTTGGAAGAAGATACGTAGAATAGATAGCGACTCATCTCATCCCATGTGCCACTACAGTAGGGAATGGGATTCCCACTCTCACCCTGCAATTATGTTAACACAAAAGTACTTAAAAACTCATTTTAAGGTTTAATAAAAAGAATCACTTACTTATACAATAAAACGTATTCATTATTTTTCGATAAAAGTTCACTTGTTCAGGAATGGTTTGAAAAATAGGGGTTTTTTTTTTACGAAAGTAATATTAAAATAATAATTATTTATAGACTCATTTTTATTTATCTAAGTGATATGTTTTGAATAATAAAAGAAATTTAATGGGAAATTAAATTCTTTTTGAGAAATTGATTGTTTTTAGTTTAAAAATGAATAAAATTTTTAATTTTTTTAAAAATAAAAATAGTTTTTAAAAAATTTGAAATATAAAAGAATTTAAAATTCAATGATATCGAACCAAGCTAAAAAAATCGATTGAACTAGCAATTGAATTAATTTCAAACTGATCTGACCAATTGATAACAATTGGCCTGACCGATTCAAAGTAAATAAATTATAAAATTTAAAAATTTAAAAAATATAAAAAAAAACGTTTTAACTGCCAAATTTACTAATTTTTTAGCTTGATTCAATCAATTTATACTGATTCATGGGTCAACCGGTTTTTCAAATTTTAAAATTTTTTTAGCTTTCAACATTTACAATTTTTTTTTGTCAATTTAGTCCATACCCTTTAAAAGTACATAAAAAATTTAAAATGGATACACAAATTTAAACCCTAAACACTCCACTATAGGCACTAAAGTGTTGATCAGACAAATATTCATTGCCTCCCCTAACACTCCACAATAATAATAGCACAGAAGTGCTAGTATAAATCGCACCAAAGTGTCAATAACAATCGCATCAAAGTGTCAATAAGATCCCACCAATAATGTAAATGAATCTCATAGTATACCAACTATACCCAACTCTATTCGAGACTATTTAATAGAGTATTTACCATTTCAATGTATACAAGTTTACATATCAATTAACAATCACACGAAATCTTCACATCATTTGCATTACATTATCAGGCGCTCAAATATCAATGGTCTAGTGTATCACATATCCATTTAACATGCTTACATTTAACTAGTTCTTATATCAATTGCATTCAAAAATACTTGACATTAACCTCATACGTATCATCACTTTTCACTAATTAACACGACACAATATACTTAACATAATCTTTTATTATATCATACCATGAACTTAATGGCATACATAATTATAAGAATTCATTAAATCACAATTTCACTAAATATCAATCATAGATAAATAAATAAATAAAAACATTACCTTTCATGAGACAAAGCTCTAAATATCACCTTACTCAATTTAATATTTATTTAAACTATGAATTAAAATCAAGTGTTAAAAGTACAAATTGAAATAGAGCTACTCGACTACGACCTTTACCTTCCTTTTATCCCTCAATGTCCTGGCGTCGTCTTTAACTATGTACGATAGATCTGATTACAAAAAAACTTATCAATTCTGGTATAACACATAAAAACACATCAATTAAAACTAAGTTTCCATCTATTCAATTTAGTCCCTTAACACCCTAATGTCTGAAATACTTGAATCTTTGATATTCTTTGTCGAATTAAAATTTGATTTCAAATTCATGCACTAGGTATATCATACTTTATTCTACTCAGTTTGGTCCCTAATGTCATAAAACTTACTATTCATCACTTTCTATTATTTCTCAACATGACCCTAACACTACCTAAGCTTATCATTCAACAATTTTGAACATTCAAACCTTAATCTCACCAAGAATTCTTTAAAAGGTAATTTAAATAAACTTGTTAAGTTGAAAGCCTAACAAATGGGTTGGATTAATCAAGCTTAGTTCATAAATTTATAAAAAATTCAAACATATAGCTTGATTACCTTGGTGAATTATGAATCTGTTTTGGCTAAGAACTTGAGAAAAATTTCTTGCTCTTTCACCTAGTTTGGACGGCTGAAAGATTATGGAGAAGATGATACATTCTCTCTCCCACTCACATTATATTTATATAGATAATTAGTAATGCAATTAATCTTTAATTAACCCTTAATGGATGAGTAAGATCTAATTTTACTTATCTAAGTGGAAATGAGTTGCCATGATCTATCCATAGCACTGATCATAAAATGGTGATGGCCAAATATCCGTTTAGCCGTTGGTTCATTTGATATATAGTCCCTCTTGCAATTTCTAGATTAAAATTCAATAACATTTACACTTTTGAAAATTATTTGATATACTATAATTAACGACTTTATTAATTTAACTACTCGACAATCCAATAATATAACCACATATTAGATATGTCAACTCTTCAATTAATAATTTTATTAACTTGATTTATGAAATCCGACTTTAAAATCACATTTTTTGACACTAACAAAAATCTAGTCATTACAAATCCACTAATATTCTAAGATTTATTTTTTTAAAATGGATTTTAAATAAAAAGATGAGTTTACCCTTAATTAATTATTATTCAATTTTTTTTATCTTCAATCTCTATATTTAAAAATTTTCCAATCAAAAATGATAAAAATCTAATTAGTTATATAAATATTTTAATTATTACTAAACTAGATTATAAATTGCATTATATTCTAATATAATCATATGGTAAACATAAAGTATTTTTTAATTAATAAATGTAAATTTTTTTTGGAAGTTATACATACAATCACAATTGCAATTATAAAAAAATATATTCGAATAACTATAACTAAAATTAATCATTATAAAATATGACCAAATTGATAACTAGGATATATCCAGACATATACCAGAATAAAACTATACACCATTCATATATGGTGAGACATGAACCAGAATAAACATAGGTTAAGAACCCATACATGGTTTACTTAGAGTGATACTTAAACTTAAGATCTTGAAATTTCCAAGACCTTAACATTACCAATAAGCTAATATAACACCCCTATCTCGTGTCCGTCACCGGATTAGGGTTAGGAGCGTTACCGGACATATCGAAAAGCATCAACAGAAATTTCACACATTCATTCACCATTCTCAAGTATGAGGTCCCTTAAAGTGGTCAATGAGACCTTAAGCATGCTTACAAATTGAGTCGGGACTAAACCGAAACACAAACAAAATCTCATGGAAAATTGAAACTTTTCTAAAATACAGGGGAGAAACGCCCGTGGGAGGAGACCGTGTGCCCTCCACAGCTACTAGACACCCCAGTGTGTCCATCTGTGTCTATATACTGACTATACCAACACGGTCACTAGGCACGCCCGTGTGCCATGGCCGTGTGCTACTAGGCCATATACTGACTTCCCCACCACGGCCACCAAGCACGCCCGTGTACCATGGCCGTGTACTCTTAGCTAGCTACTGACTTGTACACCACGGCTAGTTGACACCCCCGTGTCGAGGCCATGTGCTACCAAGCTACATCCTGCTATTCACCCACGGTCTTTAGGCACGCCCGTATGCCATGGCCGTGTGACATTATAGGCCATTTGCAAGGCCAAAATGCCACCCATAAGGGTCAAACCTACAAGCCATATTTACCAAGACATCTCATGCACATATAACCACCAAAAACATACCAAAATAGTCATTCAAACCATGCATTCAATACCAATTCCAACCAAAACAACTTCAAAGACTAAAACTCATATCATCACAAGCATAATTCATTCATTTGCTCACTCCAAACTTGGCCATTTCAAATACTTCAACCATACCAAGATATGCATCATATATCACATTCATTTAAGCAAAGTCTCAACTCATAAATAGCCAAATCACATGGCTAAGTTCACATAACAAATTATACCAAAATACTAGCCTATACATGCTATATCTAGCTTTATACAATTCCAAAGTGTACCAAAATAAGTTTAGTAGTATGATGACGATCCATGACGGTCCCAAGCCTTCAGTAGCTTTAACGACCTATAAATAGAGTAAACACACACATAGAGTAAGCTTTCCAAAAGCTTAGTAAGTCAATATACAAACAAACTTAATATGTAAAGCATGTAAACATATAACCACATTGGCACATTTTCATTTCTTCCACAAAGTAATTTTCTCATATTTATACTTTGATTCATATCCTTGGCCAAATTTGCCACATTTATCAATTTAAGAATCATATACACATAGCCTTTTTCATGTATGCTTCTCATGTAACATATTTCTAAACCATATATAAATCATCATAATAGATCACCTAGTCACTTACCTTATATACACATTTGGTGTATAATCAACATACCTGAATCGGACATTCATTTTCTTAATCTATCAAAGCTCAGATTTGTCATTCGTATCTCAAACTTGCCCGTTGAACCATAAGGAATCCAGTAGGATACTCAGAAGCTCGGAATAATCGTACAATGCCATCGTTCCAGACGAGGTCTTATATATACTCAGATATCGATGCCACTGTCTCGGACAGGGTCTTACACGAATCAGTACAATGTCGATGTCCCAAACATGGTCTTACATGTAAGGATTATAACGATGCCAACGTCCCAGACGTGGTCTTACACATAATCAGATATCGATGCCACTGTCCCAGACAGGGTCTTACACGAGTCTTAAATCAATGCCAACGTCCCAGACGTGGTCTTACATGATAACAACAGAATAGATGTTTATGTAGTGACTTATTCAATCCTATCTATTCCTAGGTTCGTACGGAACTTCTCGGACTTAATCACTATATCGAACTTATCTTAGAATTCAAATGCATAATCTCTCATAAACATTCAATATCATCATTAATCATATTAACAATTTCAATTGCATACATATACATTTATTTGCATAGTGACTTACCTCAGATTCGATATGTCGGAATAAAAATGGCTACTCGGTTATTTTCGCTTTCCCGCTATCTAAGTCCATTTTCCTCAGTTCTTGATCTAAACATGTTCAGAATTAACCCTTTTATTCACTAATTCATTCAATTCAATCCAAGGACACACATTTAGGGCTATTTGCAAATTAACCCTCATATTTCCACACTTTATCAATTTAGTCCATTTTTCTCAAAACATCAAATTCACAAAATCCACACATACACATGCTTAGCCGAATGCATATACATCTCAGATAGGTCCATATTTTCCATCAGATTCACAAATTAGTCCTCCAAAATAATATTTTCACAATTTAGCCCTATTTAGCTAAATTCATCAAAACTTCAAGAACAAAACGTGTTCATCTAGCTTAAATCTTTCATTTATCAACTAAACTTGTAACATCCCGAAATTGGGCCTAGTAGGATTGGGCCCATTGGGCCTTGGACATAGAAGTGTTTAAAATTTTTAAGAACAAGAGAAAAGCATTATTTCAAGTTGGACTTATTAAGAAGGTGATTTTAGAAAGTTACGGGGTTCTATGAAGTTTCGGGTTCAAGTTGGGCCTTAGTGAAATTTTGTGTTTAAGCCTATTAAGGAGAGTTAGTAAGTGGCATCAAGGCTTATGGAAATAGATGAGTAATTTGTTAGCATAAATGAGCTTATGGCAAGGAGGTTATGGCATCAAGTGGAGAGCATGGAGGGAAGAGGTTCAAATCCCATAATGTGCAAATTTTGACTATTATTTTTGTACTTTTTCCCTAAGTGTCAGCCAAGCTTGTAAATAAGGCAAAGTGGACTTTTTATTTTTGGCAAGATGGCTAAGGAAAATAGGAAAGGATGAAGGTGAGGAAAGAAATCAAGAGAAAAGGGAAAGTAAGGGGAACATGTGGCCTTTTTCAAGGGAAGTGTTATGGACAGTGTGGTTGGCCAACTTTTGACCATTATGGTCATGTATGTGGACGGTTTTGGGGCTAAAGAGAGGTAGCTGAAATTCTCTTGGTGTTTTGGTAAAACTTTAGTGATTGTTTTGGTCAAAAATACCTTTATCATCCATTGTGTCATTTTCTCAAAATTTCCACTCTTTGTGAGTTTAGTTTCTTCTTTTCTTTCTTCTTTGTCGAAACCTCCTAGCACAATGGTGCATTTCTCTTCTCTTTTGTTTGGTCAAGACATTCACTCTTGTTCATCTCCCTTCGATAACCGAATCACCTAGCATCCATCCAACTATCCATTATTTTCTTTTAACCATTCCTCTAACTTTTCCTCTTCTCTAAATCGACACCATCATAAAATCACATTTTCTTGTTGATTATCCTCCATAGCCGAACCTTTCTATCCAAAATCTCTCCTTTGCAGTTTCTTTCTCATTCGAGTTGACACTCTTTCCTTTGATCAATCGAGTTATAGTGGAAGGCCGAATCTTTGACTCATCCGTAGCCATTGTACAATCGTTGGGAATCGGTTTTATAATCATTAAGGTAAGGGATTCATCATGGTTCTTTTGGATCTTTTTCGTTGATCGGTTATTTTGCTAAGCGGGATAGTGGTTGTGACTAATCGAGTTTATTTTTAGGGACCAAATCGCTCGATCACCTATCCCTCGTAATAAGAGACTCAGATTGTGGTAAGTGATTCAAGTGTAAGTAATACGTTGGGTATGAAATCTTTTGGAAATTTGAGGCTAACTTTTGGTTGGTATTGTTCTAGGGTCAACGAAGAGTGGTTCTTTAGGGAATCCTAATCAAGGTGTGTAATCCCGTACCTTCCGTATACATATTTGAAATGGTGTATAATCTCATATCCCTTTTAATGTTGGCATGAAATATTCTGTGATTCGATCGGAGTACCAAAAGAAACCGAAAAACGGCATTCGTGACCACTCGGGTCTGCGTATATTCGTAGTGGTAACCATAGGTTGCAATAAAACAGTTTTGGTTAGCAGCAGTGACGTGATTTTGAAAAATCACAAAAAATAGGAGAAAAGGGATTAAAAAGTGAATAAGTTATCAAATCAAATCTTACTGTGTCTATTTTGATATGGAAGAAACGGAGAAGGAAAATGAATTTTATATTCTGAGATATCTAAATTTTAGTGAGACTAGTTCTGATTGACTTCGTGGTTCCTTGATCTATCTTGGAAAAATCATATAAAATTGTACAAAGTGAATTATGGGTTATAATTTATATGTATAGATTCCTTAGTGAGCCTATTTTCATTAGAAACAAGTGGGAGCAATATATGAAAACTGTAAAGTGAGATATTTGAATTTTGTTTAAGAGAGGTCAGAATCGTTGGATAGTGAAACAATGGAAACTTTAAGGAATAAACTGTACTAAATGGTTAAGCCAAAAATTCTGGAAAAATTGTAGTAATAAGATATATGAGTCTAGTTTCAAGGAAAAATTACGAATCTAAAATTTCGAGTTTCCTAACTCGAGTTATAGTCAGTTTAGTCAGTATGACGCAAATGGACAGTTTCAATTTTTATGCCCCAAATTAGTAGTTAAGTCTGGGGTTGCGAAAATACCAAAACACCCTTGGTGGGAAAATTACCAAAATACCCCTGGGTTGCGAGGTTACCGAATTACCCTTAGTGGGTAAGATTACCAAATTACAAAAATGCCCCTAAATGGACTGATTTGATATATTACTAATAGGCCAAATTGATATAGTGCTTAATGGGCCGATCTGATATTTTGCTAAATGGGCCAATCTGATATTTTGCTATATGGGCCTATTTGATAATTTGTTATAATGGACCGTACTTTTGATAATGAATATCCAAATAAGTTACTGTTATTATTGTAAAAATCATGAATTGTTATGCATTATATACATGATTTTGCATGGGATGGGATAATGTTGAAGAGAAGTTCTGGTGGCTCTGCCACAAATCTGTATAGTGGCAATGCCACGAAAATTCTGTTATTCTGGTGGCTTGTCCATAATTAAATTTGTTATAAATGGCTTAATGCCTGCGATTGGTGTGTTGGCGGGGTGGGTTGACTGATGATCCCCACAGGTGTGTTGGTTGGTACGGGTGGTGTGTAGCGGATGGATTACTAGGTATGGTTTGGGAATTGCATTTCATACACATGTTATATTTGATACATTATTATTGTAAATGGGCTTAGGCCCAAATTATTGCTTAATGGGATTTTGGCCCAGTGGATGACGCTAAGGGGATTATACACTGAGTTCTTGTAACTCACCCCTTTTCTTTCTTAATCCTTGTAGGTAATGCTTAGTGATGAGAACTTGGGCCATGGATGACTCGGTGGAGGCCATACTTCAGAAATGGTGTTATTGAATTTTAAATTTCTATTTCCATTTATTTTATTATTTTGGTATTTTGGTTTAAGTTGTAATAAGGCCTCTGGAGTGTTTTATTATTTGCTTTATGGTTGATATACTTATTATTTTGCTTCAATTGTTTAAAACGAGAATTTTTCAAAAAACTTAAATAAAGGTTTTCCAAAATAGATTAACAAATGGTTTTCATAACAAACTTTTACAAATGATTTAACTCGGAAATTCTCTTTCAAATTATCGACGACATTTTCAAAAGTCACGGTTAAAGTTCACTACCTCGATTTTTGACTCATCAATCAACCTCTCAAAAATATTTGCATTTTATCTACGTTTCCGTAATGTTTTCAAAATGCTTCTGCAACTCTATTTCCAAACGTCATATTTTCGTAAATTGTTTATTTCAAATATGTTTTCGCAACCAAAAAGGTTTTTTTTTTTTAAAAAGATAATTATGTTTTCAAGTAGATAACAATTGCTTAAGTGTTTTGGGTTTTAACAAAGAGGCTGTAATTCTGAAATAAGTTTTTAACAATCGCAAAGATGGTTTTGAAAAAAAAAAAAACTTCCATGTGACACGCCAGATTCAGGCCTAACTTCTAGGCCGGGTTTGGGGTGTTACAAAACTCATTTCAAAACTCAACATATCAACAATGGCATCTCACACAAACATCATCAATACTCGAAATTAGTACATGGGTTTGATAGCTCTCGAAGCAACGATTATAAAACATAAAGATCATCGAAAACCGACTAAAACATGCCTTAAATTTTGGCTTGTAATCAACCGAAAAATCAAAAGAACTAAAGCCTTTCTTCTTTCTCTAATATTCGGTCAAAAGATGAATGAAAAATAATGTCCTTTTTCATACTTTGTTTTTATCATAAAACATTTTAATACAAAAATGACATAATTAACCTTTTATAGCATAAAACAAAACATATATATATAGAAGGTCATTAATGACCATTGTCGTCCACTAACCAAAAATAGTGGCTAATTAGCCAAAAGTCCTTAACACTTAAAAGCCACATCACTTAAGCACTCTAACAAATAGCAAACAACTTTCACGTTTAATGCAATTCAGTCATTTTGTCAAATTAAACACACAGACAGTCAAATTAACTTACGGAAATTTACCACATGCTTAGTCACATATTAACGACACAGAAAATAATATTAAAATATATTTCAGGCTCGAATTCGTGATCCCGAAACCACTGCTCCGACTAGGGTATAAACCGGACTGTTACAGCTAAGGCCTAATTGGTTGGGAGTTTATTTTTAATTGTTATAAATGATAATTATATTTTGTTTTGTCTTTTCTTTTACATTTTTTTTTAATAATTGTTATGTAAATACATGATAATATTTAAATTTTATTTTAATTATAACATTAACTTTATGATAAATTATTTTTATTTTTATTTTTTAAATTCTATATTTTAATCAATTTATTTTAATCAATTTTAACTAATGTCAAATACGATTTTGATGAAAGACTTCAATATGTAATTAAATTTTCATTATTTTGTAATCAAAAATAGAGAAATGACCAAACTAAATAAAATGTACATAGATAAAAGACAAAAATAATGGTATAATTATATTTTATTTAAAATTTATTTAGTAAATATTTGTGAGATTTTGTTGAAAGTGGAATTTCTTAAATTCATAGGAAAATAGGTATATTTTACCGCAACAGGCATCGGCATTTTATCAACCACGCAACACATCTCATCTTTTCCTACACAATTTTACTTCTATATTTAAGAATAAGATTAGTTCTACTAAGTTTGAAAATAATGATAAATCAGGTTAATCATTGAAGTATATGTTTATAATTAAATGCAATAACTATCGTAAGATGAATTATTACAATCAATTGCGGAAAAAATGATAAATAATCATTAAAACGACATATTTGTTAAGTTTTTTTTTTTTTAATGTTGTTTGACAAACATTATCGTAATTGAAGAAATTTTGTTCAACAAGGTCATTCAAGAGGTTCAGATACAATTAACTCAATGATGAAAGCCACTAGGAATTTTTTCAATTTTATGGTGAAGTCCCGCAGATTTTTTGGTAAAAGTAAGTCCTTGGTCTTCTTTGGGGGAAAGGAGAGGTTTTTATATAAAGTTCGGGTCTTTGTATGGTCCTTAGGAATCGAAAGAATAAAGTGATAGTTTTTTCACAAGTTTCATATATAGATAAGATTTTAAAACGTTTTGCGCTGACTGACACAAAGAAGGGATCACAACCTTCTATTTTAGGATTTCATCTTTCTTTAGAGGAGAACCTTATGACAGCAGAAGAAAGATAGTATATAAAAAATGTTCCTAAAACTTTGACACTAAGAAGTCTCATGTATGTTGTGTTATGTAGTAGGGATGGTAAGTTAATATCCAACAAATTTAAGTCCAAAACACTAGCAAGTAGTTAAGTATATGCTCAAGTATGTATAGAGAACGAGAGATTATATATTTGTATATTATGGAGGAGATTGAACTCCTATCAAATATACAGATTCTAACTTTCAAAACTATCGAGGTTTGAGGAAACTGACATGACTCCAGTATGGAAGTTGAATATGTGGCTGCTTCTGAGGCAATAAATGAAGCAGTCTAGCTTCGAAAGTTCCTTACAAATGTTGAAATCATTCTAGGCATGGAAAAAACTATTACACTGTATTGTAGCAACAATGTGACAATAGTTAACACTAAAGAAATAGAAAATCATAAAAGGACAAAACACTTTGATCTAAAATATCACATTATCCTAGAGGTGGTAGCTAACAAAATAGTGGATGTAGTCAAAATCACATTTGAGGATAACCTTGTGGATTCTTTTACTAAGACTCTGGTGGCTAGGACTTTTGAGAAACATGTAAAGGGTATAAGAATGCGAAATATGACTCGTCCACTTCGCTAGGGAAAGTGGCAGATTGTTAAGATCTAGTGGCCTAAGTGTAGTGTATTCGTCATGTAACACCCCTTACCCGTATTCGACGCCGGAATAGGGTACGAGGCATTACCGGAATTACAAATTTATTTATCAAACATTTTATTTCATTTAGCATTTATATTTGAAACCAATCAAAATCAAACATATTGTCCCTTAAACATATTTATTTATTTCTCGTCATGTCTTACATAAATTTATTACTCGTCTCAATATACTTAATTATCTTGTATTAACATATTAAAGATAATCACATATTTACATATCATGAAAAATATCATTCAATTATCTCTTCTTCATAAAGATAAATCAGTTAATTTATCATATCAATATTTCACGTACCTTCAACTCATATTTTCTTATATCATATAATTAAGTTACACGAACTTACCTGGCTAAATTTGTAGAAATATTAAGATTCAGGGTCATTTTGGAAATTTTCTATTTTCATCGATTTTTCAATCGATTTTAATCTAAATTAACAATTTCATTCTATTTTTGCAATTTTAAATAATAAAATAATCTATTTCATGCAAATTGGACATTTCCACATTTTTACAAAATTAATCGTAAAGTTTTACTTTTATTCAATTTAGTCCCTGCGTCTAAAACATTACAAATTAGCCATGCTAGCTGAATATTCATACATATTTTCCTCCTCCTCCTCTCCATTCCACATTCTTAATGTATATAACATGCTATAAGTAACATTATCAATAATTTCATTAATTACTCATAAGTATATTCAAAACTGTCCATTTGAGTTATAGTTACTAAATTATTTATTTCCAGAGCTACAGAATTCCAAATGAAGAACCGTTAATTTTTCCTGAAACTAGACTCACATATCTTCTTGCCATAAAATTTTCAGAATTTTTGGTTTAGCCAATTAGTACAGTTTATTCTTTAAATTCACCCATGTTCTGCTGTCTGGCAGTTCCGACCCTTCTTCACTACAAATTAATTATCTTTTTATATAGAATTCATATGATGTTATAGTTTATTTCTTCTAAAACTAGACTCATTAAGGAATCTAACCATATAAATTATGTTCCCAAATTATTTTATACAATTTTTAGTGAATTTCTAAAGTAAGAACAGGGGATCACGAAGTTATTCTAAACCAGTCTTACAAAAATCCAAATATCTCAAACTTTAGACTTACTTTGCTTTCTCTGTTTCTTTTATTTGAAAATAGACTTAATAAGATTTAATTCCATATCTCACTCGACTTCTAATTCAATTTATACAATTTTTGGTGATTTTTCAAAGTTAGACAACTGCTGCTGTCCAAAACTGCTTTAGTGTAACATGTTGATTTCTATTTTGTCCCTAATTCCACAATTCATACAATTCAGTCCTTGCTGGATTAACCCCTCAATTGAGTTAATTTTCTCATTTAATACTTTTATCTATCATTTTAAACTACTTCATAACCTTTGAAATCAGAATTTTAACACTAGGCCTTAATTTTAGCTATTTCACAATTAGGTCCTAAAACCAATTTCCATCAATTTCACTTGATTAAATCATCATATAACAAAATTAAAGCTTCAATTCAATATTTATTCATCATATTCTTCCAGCACTAATCCACATAAACTTTAAAAATTAGCCATAGAATCAAAAACTAATGAATTAATAAATTGGACCCAATTGTAAAGTCCAAAAACATAGAAATTTCAAGGAGAAAGCAAGAATTAAACTTACATGAAGCTTGAGTATGAAAACCAGCTTGAACTCTCTCCCATGGCTATTTTTCAGCTGAAGAAAATGAAGAGAAATGAAGAGAATTCTCCATATATTTCAATTTGATCCCCTTTTTATTTAGCTAATTTTGAAAATTTTCCAATTCCCCCCCCCCTTTTTTCTTCTTTCTCTTCTCTTCTTCTTTCTTTCCTGCTCTCTGCTTCTTCGTTTGGGTTTTTCTGTTCTCTATTCTCTTTTTGTTTGTTTTTATATATAATAATATAATAATATAATAATATAATATAATATAATATTAAACATAAAAAAAAATCTCAGATTTTCTTCACAATAATCGCCTCAATTAAACAAAATGGCTTAATTGCCATTTTGGTCCTTTATACTTTCTTTAATCTATAATGAAACTTTTACACCTTTTTCAATTTAGTCTTTTTCATTTAATTACATATCCAAACGTTAAAATTTCTCAACTAAACTTTAATAATAACTTAATGACACTCCATAAATATTTCTAAAAATATTTATGGCTCATTTTATGAATTCGAGATCTCAATACCTCGTTTTTGGCCCAATTTTTCTAATTAATTCTTTTAGTTCACAAAATTCACTAATTTTAAAATATTTCTAAAATCACACTTAACTTATAATTATCGATTAACAAAGTTTCCTAACTTTTTCGTCAGATTCAGTGAACTCAAATCACTTGTTCCAACACTATTGAAATTGGGCTGTTACACGTCATTTAGTACTTGTAATTTTTTTTGATTGGTTTAAATAAAATTTCATTAATAATTAATATCATTTGTATTTGTCCTTAATGGTTTTTACACACAAAATAAAATGTAAGCAAATATTGGCTCATTGATTATCTAATGTCTAATTAATATTGAGTTGTATTATGTGCCAGATCATAATGCGAGAAGACAACTTATATTAGTAGATAATCTAAATCGTCCGCAATTTAATCAAAATTGAGCAAATCGATTGAAAGATTATTATGACATCTATCAAGTCTAATTTGGGAGAGATACCTTATCTTGGGTATCAATGCGAATGACTTCTAGATGATAGAGATATAGATGTGATTGTCTAGACTGACAACACATCGGATAAGACCCAAGTTGAATTTATCCTAGATCCGTTTATGGATTTATTCCCTTGTGGCATTCGTAGTGTGATATACTTTAATTCTAAGTAGATGATGGGCTATATATGCGTGACTCGTATACTTCAATATATTAAAAACCTGAGTTTAAATAGATAAGGAGCCGAAAATTGATATGTTGGATATAAGACTTGTGTATGATATAACATCATAGCTCTGTAAGGGTAAATGATATCCTCTCATTGGCATTACATGATTGTTGAAAAAAGAAAGTGATCACGGGTCATTTGTCATCAGATACGTGATTTAATTACTATGTGTTAGTAATTGATTTTTCATATTGGAAAATGTAATGGATACCATGAGATAAAATAGGATCATATTAGGAGAACAAAATTTATCCCAAAGAAATTAAGAATATCCTATGAGGGCAAACACACTTATGACAAGTTCATTGGACAAGAACTTAGTGGGTAACTTTCATAATGGTATATAATAAGGGAGAATTCAGTCATGGTACTATAGTGGCATGACGCTATGATTAAATAATATTGTAATTAATAGGCAAAGAGTCGGAATTTAATTACTAATTATTTGAGCCCTAATTATATATATCCAAACGGTCCCCCGCTAGCTCAAGATAACCCAAAACAAATTACATGTAGACCCAATAACTATTTAATGAATGTGTTAGAATTAAGTGACCCAAATCCTTATTTAAATAAAATACAATGGTAAAATAAAATAAAAGAAGAATTCCTATAGAACTACACTTCTTTTATTTTATTTTAAATAAGGTTTTTTAAACCTTATTAAACGCCATCTATTTGATATTGATTAGAATAAGGAGTTTCAATCTTACTACACTCCTATTAGAATATGGCTTTACAAGCCTATAAATAGACATAGTCTATTCCTCTTGCAATTGATTCGAATTCGACATAGTGAATTTTCTTCTCCTCTGCCCGTGGTTATTTCCCTAAAGGCTTTCCATGTAAAATCTGTGTGTTCTTTATTTTTATTTTTATTTTCTTTGTGAAATATTTGTCATTACCGACGTTATATTTTTCACAAATTGGTATTTGAGCTTCCGGGTTTTTCATCTCGATCTCGGTAATTGCGTTTTTGAAGTATGAAATTTCGCTGTTGGATCGCAACACCAGATTCGCGTTGTGGCAGATAAAGATGCAGGCAGTTCTTGCACAGATGGATTTTGAGGAAGCCCTACTAGGGGTAGATAAGATGCCTTCGACATTGACGGAGGAAGAGAAGAAGCGCAAAGATCGAAAGGCGTTAACACAGTTACATCTGCATTTGTCTAACAAAATTTTGCAGGATGTGATGAAGGAGAAGACCGCCGCTGCATTATGGAAAAGGCTAGAACAAATATGTATGTCGAAAACTCTAACCAGCAAGTTGCATATGAAGCAATGTCTTTATGCTCATCATTTGGAGGAAGGTGCGTCTGTGCACGAACACTTAACAGTGTTTAAAGAAATTCTCTCAAACTTGGAGGCCATGGAGGTTCAGTATGATAAGGAAGATCTAGGGTTGATTCTACTTTGCCTGTTGCCCCCATCTTATTCAACCTTTAGAGACACGATTTTATATAGCTGCGAATCTCTCACAGTTGATGAGGTTTATGATTTTTTGACCTCGTATAATAAGATGAAGCATCTTGTGGTTAAAACTGACTCTCAGGGAGAGGGTCTCATTGTTCCTGGGAGACAAGATCGGAATGCTGATGATGATCGTGGAAGGACACAAGAACGGAATCCTCGCGGTAAATCTAAGGGTAGATCGAAGTCTTCAAATAGAGGTAAAACTTGTAACTTCTGCAAGAAGAAAGGGCACATTAAATCTGAGTGCTATAAGCTACAGAACAAGATTAAAAGGGAGGCTACGAATCAAAAGGGAAAACAACCAGAAAATTCCAGTGAAGCTGATGTTGTAGAAGACTACAGCGATGGTGAACTTCTAGTCGCTTCTGTCAACAATTCTAAAGTGAGCGAGGAGTGGATACTTAATTCGAGTTGCACTTTCCACATGTGTCCCAATCGGGATTGGTTTACAAATTACGAAACAGTGTCTGAAGGTGTTATTTTGATGGGAAATAATGCTTCGTGTAAAATCGCAGGTGTTGGAACAATTAAAGTTAAGATGTTTGATGGAGTTGTCAGAATACTTAGTTGTGTACGACATGTTCCACAATTGAACAGAAATTTAATTTCGTTAAGTACTCTTGATTCAAAAGGGTACAAATACACAGCTGACAGTGGGATTTTGAAGATTTCCAAAGGTTCCCTCGTTGTGATGAAAGGGCAGACAAAGACTGCCAAGTTATATGTTTTGCAGGGTTCTACTGTTCATGGTGATGCAGCTGTCGCTCCCTCTTCCTTGTCAGATAATGATATTACTAAACTTTGGCATATGCGCCTAGGGCATATGAGTAAGAATGGCATGGCAGAATTGAGCAAAAGAGGATTCTTAATGGGCAAGGAATTTGCAAACTGAAGTTCTGTGAGCACTGCGTTTTTGGAAGAAAAAGAGAGTCCGATTCACCAGAGGAATCCATAACATGAAGGGAACATTGGAGTATATTCATTCTGATCTGTGGGGGCCATCAAGAGTGCATTCGAGAGGTGGAGCTAATTATATGCTAACTTTTATTGATGATTTTTCCAAAAAAGTTTGGGCATTCTTCCTGAAGCAGAAAAGAGATGTGTTTTCCGCATTTAAGTCTTGGAAAACTATGATTGAAAAACAGATGGGAAAACAAATAAAATACCTTCGCACAGACAATGGCTTAGAGTTTTGTTCTGATGAGTTCAATAAACTGTGCAAGTTAGAAGGGATCGTGAGACACTTGACAGTTCGTCATACTCCACAGCAAAGCGGCGTTGCAGAACGAATGAACAGAATGATTATGGAGAAGGTTCGATGTATGTTGTCAAATGCCAACTTACCAAAGTCGTTTTGGGCCGAAGCAGACTCTACTGTATGTTTTTTGATCAACCAATCTCCATCCATTGCCATTGAGAAAAAGACTCCACAAGAGGTATGGTCTGGTAATCCTGCTAATTATTCTGATTTAAAGATCTTTGGATGTCCTGCGTATGCTCATGTTGATAATGGAAAATTGGAACTGAGATCCATTAAATGTGTTTTTCTTGGTTATAAAGCTGGTGTAAAAGGGTATAAGTTATGGTGTCCTGAAAATAGAAAAGTTGTGATTAGCAGATATGTTATTTTTGATGAAACTGTTATGATACCTAACTTATCTCTTAAAGGCTCTTCCAATAAAGAAAATAAAAGCAGGTGGAGTATCAGATTAATACAAAGTCGACTCTATCGCCAAAAATTGAGAATAGAGTTGCTTCTTCACGACAATACTCTATCGCCAAAAACAGAACTAGAAGAGAAATTAAACCTTCAAAGAAGCATGCCGAGGCTGATCTAGTTGCTTATGCTTTAAATGTGGCTGAAGATATAGATGCAAACCAAGAGCCGTCTAATTATTCTGAGGCGGTTAGCTGTGAAGACTCAGAAAAGTGGATGTTTGCTATGCAAGAGGAGATGGAATCACTCCACAAAAACAGAACATGGGATCTTGTAAAACTTCCTAAAGTTAAAAAGGTTGTTCACTGTAAATGAGTGTTTGAAAAGAAAGAAAGGACTCCAGGAGTTGAAGAACCCAGATATAAAGCAAGGCTTGTTACAAAGGGTTACAGTCAAATTCCAGGAGTGGACTTCACAGATGTGTTCTCCCCAGTTGTGAAGCATAGTTCGATTCGAGCTTTGCTTGGTATTGTGGCCATGCATGATTTGGAGCTTGAGCAGTTAGATGTAAAAACTGCATTTTTGCATGGAGAACTTGAGGAAGATATTTACATGCAACAACCAGAGGGTTTTACAGTCTTAGAAAAAGATGACTATGTTTGCTTGCTGAAAAAGTCCCTTTATGGTTTGAAACAGTCACCAAGACAGTGGTACAATAGGTTTGATTCCTTTATGACTTCTCATGATTTTAAAAGAAGTAGTTTTGACAGCTGTGTTTACTTTAAGAAAAACAGTGATGGTTCTTTTGTGTATCTACTTCTTTATGTTGATGACATGTTGATAGCAGCAAAAGATAAAGGAGAGATAAGAAAGGTCAAAGCCCAACTAAGTGAAGAATTTGAGATGAAATATTTGGGACCAGCAAAGAAGATACTTGGTATGGAGATTCTCAGAGATAGAAAAGCAAGTAAATTGTACCTAAGTTAGAAAGGGTACATTGAGAAAATTCTTTGCAGGTTCAATATGCAGAGTGCTAAGCCTGTTAGTACTCCTTTAGCAGCCCATTTTAGACTTTCATTGGCTTTGTCTCCATAATCAGATGATGAGATTGAGTACATGTCACATGTTCCATACTCTAGTGCAGTGGGATCTCTCATGTATGCTATGGTTTGTTCACGTCCAGATTTGTCATATGCAGTCAGTGCAGTTAGCAAGTACATGGCGAATCCCGATAAAGAACATTGGAAAACAGTTCAGTGGATTTTAAGATACTTACGAGGTACTACTGATGTTTGCTTACAGTTTGGAAGAACTAGAGATGGAGTCATTGGGATTGTTGATGCTGATTTTGCTGGAGACCTTGATAGAAGAAGATCTCTCACTGGTTATGTCTTTACAATCTAAGGTTGTGCAATCAGTTGGAAAGCTACTTTGCAAACTACAGTCGCTTTGTCTACCACTAAAGCTGATTACATGGCGATTACTGATGCTTGTAAAGAAGTTATTTGGTTGAAGGGACTCTTTAGTGAGCTCAATGAACACCTTCAAATCAACACAGTATTTTGTGACAGTCAGAGTGCCATCTTCCTTACAAAAGATCAAATGTTTCATGAGAGAACAAAACACATTGATGTTCAGTATCATTTTGTTCGTGATATTCTTACTCGTGGTGATATTGTTGTGAGCAAAATTAGTACTCATGAAAATCCTGCAGATATAATGACTAAGTCACTTCCTATAACCAAGTTTGAGCATTGCTAAACTTGGTTGGTGTTTTTTGTTGAAGTTAAACCCTTAAGGGGTTTTATGGAAGAGGTGGAGAACTTGTTCATTGAGAGTTCGCGATGAAGAACTTATTTATTGAGAATTCGTGTCATGGTGGAGATTGTTAGAATTAAGTGACCCGAATCCTTATTTAAATAAAATACAATGGTAAAATAAAATAAAAGAAAAATCTCTATAAAACTACACTTCTTTTATTTTATTTTAAATAAGATTTTTTAAACCTTATTACACTCCATCTATTTGATATTGATTAGAGTAAGGAGTTTCAATCTTACTACACTCCTATTAGAATATGGCTTTACAAGCCTATAAATAGACATAGTCTATTCCTCTTGTAATTGATTCGAATTCGACATAGTCAATTTTCTTCTCCTCTGCCCGTGGTTTTTTTCTCAAAAGGGTTTCCACGTAAAATCGGTGTGTTCTTTATTTTTATTTTTATTTTCTTTGCGAAATATTTGTCATTACCGACGTTATATTTTCACAGAATGAAAATGACAATTAAGAGAAATAAGTCGCATGTATTATTATCCACAATGAAAGCATGTTCTCGCTAAGTACAAAAGATAACTTAAAAATTAATTTAATTTTTTAAAATTATTATTTAATTAATTTTAATTAAATAATTGAAATTTGAAGTGAGAATTAAATTAATTATTCATCGTAGATTTTTTGAACGAGGCAATTGAATTAATTTTCTCATAGATTCTAATACATTAAAGTTGGACATGACTTTAGCGGAATTAGAATTGGGTTGAGAAAATAATTTAATTAATTAATATTTTGAAAAATAAAAAATAGTTATTGGGTTGAATAAATTATAAATGTTGGATAAAAGTCTAAATAACACATATAATTGTACCCAATACACAAGATGGGCCCCAAAGCCCATCACAAGGCATGAGGGGCGTCAAACCCTAGTTCCTTTTAGGTTTGTCATTGCCCCTTATATTCTAATCCTAGTATAATATCATATTTTTTATTAAAATATTATTGTTTAATTAATCATTGTTCAAGAATAACTCTTGTATAATTTTTCAATAAATAGAAAATATAAACTAACCTAATTACACAAGTTATTGAGCAATATTATTCTGTCAAAAAATAGTAGCAATTTAGTTTTAGAATAAATTTTATTTTTTGGAAAAGCTCATAGCTTCTGTATCTATAGAGAGAATTAACTTTACCACTGAAAGATAAGAAAAGTTTTCATTTTGTACACTTGGTTCAATTTGTCTGAACCCACATTTAAAGTAATTCAGAGTTCGAGAATAGCAGAGAAGACACTTTGGTAGAAAGCCGAGAAACGAATCGATTTTTAAGAGTTTATTACTATAAATATAACGAGGTTCAATTTTTAAGAAAAATTTTGAACTTCCACTGTGCTTAAAAACATTTTTTTTCAAAATTGATTTTTCCAACATTTTCAATGCTTAGTGAAGTACACCCAAAGTTTTAGGTAATAATAAATTCTTCACTTCTTTGGTGGAGAGTGTCGAAACCTTTTTTTGAAATTGACTTTTTATTTTAAAATGAAAATGGGAGTCGCCACCAAACCTTTTTTATTTAGGTGTGATTGGATCACCTCAAAGCACATTTTAACAAAATGTTATACTTATTAAAACGATACTTTTTGGTCTACAAAACCCAGGAAATAGGTTCCGGAGTCAGTTACGTACGAGGAAAGATTAGCACCCTCGTAACGCCAAAAAATGGTACCTAGTTGATTAATTGATGTCTTAGTGTCAAGAATTGAAAATTTGAAAAGAGCTTAAAACACGATCCCTTTTTGTACTAAGGCATTACCTAACTAAAGTAATTTTCGCAAAAAGGGTTTATTTCAAGTTAATCGAGAAGAAAGGATCATGTCCCGTAAGTTAGGACACAATGCCTTAAATCCTTGAAAATGAGAATAAACGCCAATTGATCGTTGCTTAAATCTCATTTTTTATTTATTTTAAAGTAGATATTCGACTAACTCGGTTTTAGAAAGTAGTTATATTCCGTAAGTTAGGAACGCAACTTTTCTAATTCCAAAATAATGAACATTACCTTGATTTAAAAAATATTCCTTTTTTATGCATCGTACGAAGACGAAAGTCACATTTAAAGTAATGTGTATTTAGCTTATTCAAGCGTAGTATAGAAACGGGTAAATGTATTTGAACACGGTTCATGACATGGTTGTAGCAATAATAAAATCAAATGGAAGTATTAAAAATAGAATGATGATGTACGAAAAATAAAAATGTGGCCTTTAAAATAAAATAATACCAAAATAATAAAGTGGCCTTTATTACAACCCAATACTTAAAATGAAATACTGGTATCAAAATTAAGCATAATATAATTAAACTTGATCTTCGGCATGGGCCACCTTGTCCTCTCCGATCCCGGTCCAGCTTTATGCACTACCTGAAATGGTTAAAGGAAAAAGGTGAGTCACCAAGACTCAGTGTGCCACCCTTTTTCCCGGATTAGCAAAATATCATATACAAACATGATCATCATGCATCCAATTAATATGCACCCAACCTAGCCATCCACAACACCTTTCTCTACCCCGTGTGGTACCAAACCACTGGTGGTGCCAAACCACTGGTGACGTATAGTCACAGATGTGATGCCAAATCACTGGAGGTGCCAAACCTCTAGTGTCCGAAGACACAATATCCGTCAATGTGGTGCCAAACCACTGGTGTCCCAAAGACACGATTGTGATACCAAATCACTGGTGACCGAAGTCACAAATCAATTGATGGGGCCAACCCATCGTGTGATACCAAATCACTGGCGTCAATCCCTCAATACCGCCTTGTGGGGCCAACCCACTGTGGTGCGAAACCACGGGGACGAGACGCTGAGGTGCCAAACCTCTGGAGGTGCCAAACCTCTGGTGACCCAAAGTCACAAAGTTGTGTTACCAAAACACTGGTGCTCGTCAGCACAAAATATCACTGCCCCCTCCACTCGTACAACCCACAACAACCACTTATATGCATTTAACCGAAATATACATCATGCTTTGTTTAGCAACATACATATTCTTTATCCACAATCAAGTATTAAAGCACACATATTGGATATACTATGCTTACCAAAAGCATCAACATGACAACTCATAGCAGATACATCATGCTTACAAAAAGCATCACAACAGGGACTTACCTGACCCTTTGCCTCATACCTTAATGGTACTTAATCCACCTTTTCATGGATCCAAACAACACACAATATAATAAGCATATTTATTAATAGAAAAGTGTGTGCATGAACACACCTGCAAGCCTTAACCGAAGAACCAACTAAAACTCTTGATAACCTCGATAACTTCTGCTCCTCACGAAAGATTTGGTTTCCTACCAAATCCCGAACCAACCAATGGTTCTTCTCACCAATCGGCCACCCTCTAACAAAAGACAACGGTTAATCCTTTAACAACTTAGCTTAACGAAGACTAAAAGAACATACTAAAAGAACTCGTTCTTACCACCATTACCACTTGACTTCTCCAAACGACTGCTTCGAAAACCCGGATGCCCTATAAACCATAGTCACCATTCGGTCAACACCAAAACACAACCAATGGCCTAAGGTCGAATATCAAACCACTTACCCTCTTACTCGGATCCGAACACCAATGGCCTTACGAAATTGCCTGAAAATCCCTGCTACAAGACAGAATCGGCTATTAACCAAAATCCATGCAAAAGGCCCCTTTGGCCGAATACTTTACCACCACCTTACCTTGACGAGTCTTATCTCGAGAGAATCCCTCTTAAGCTCCTTGGTGTTGGCCCATTACCTTAGATACTCGACTATCGCCACCAAGGAAGATCAAACACAATCTAGGTACAAACCGAGGTTGAGAGGAAAGAGAGAAAGTGTAGAAGAGGGTTACAAGGGTTTCGGCAATGGTGCTCAATACTAGAGAAGTTTTGGCTATCAAGGGATTAAAAGAGAATACTGGAAATATTTAATTAAAAGGCCAAAGGAGAAATCGGCAATGGAGACAATGATGAAGAAGTTTCGGCTTCAAGGAAAAAGAGAGAAAACAATGAATTGCTTGACTAGAATTTTCGGCAAGGAAAATAAGAAGAAAAAGAAGAATAATTTCGGCACTCTCTCCCCTATACATGACCGAAACTAGCCCCCTAAAGAGTCCTATGGCCGGCCACTTCTCATGCTCCTCACAAAATCCCACAATCTTCTCCTATATTTCCTCATATTCTATTCAAAAAAAACAAACCACCAACAGCCATTATCTCTTATTCTCTAATTTAAAACTAACTAAAATAATCCCACAATTATCAAAAATAATTAAAAAATAAAGCAAGACTCCCACCAGCCGAATTCAAAAAAACTAAACACTAATCTAATCTTATCCTATTTGAAGCTCCCCAATTTCGGCTGCCACTTCAAAAGCTCCAGGCCACCAATTCAAATTAAAAAAATAATCCAATACCAAACATTATCTCCTATCTACAAATTTCAACTAAATAAAATACTCCTACCATTATCCTACCATTATCTAAAATAAATAAACAAAACCCACCCTTATCACTCCTTCCAGACGAACTCAAAAACTAAACAACCTTAGCTCTCCCATGTGCCGTCCAATACCTTCAAGTCTGCTGCCAAAATAAAAAAAAACTCCAAATGCCGTTCCCTTGGTTCGAACCTGGAACCTGCTGCTGCACACCTCTCCTCCAACGCCCAGGCCACTCGGCCACTTTGATTTTCATGCCATAAAGCCCCAACATTTAGTTTTTAACCCCTTCCTACTTCAGCCCATCACCAAACAACAAAAAAATAAAACTCCAAAATGCCGCTCCAGGCCCTCGAAACCGCGCCCTCTCTCCCCTCCAGCGCCTAAGTGGCGCATGAGTGCCACTTTGCCAACTGGACTTCCATGTCCACCAAGCCACACCATTAATTTTTAAGGCATACTTAGCCCAGTCCCTTGACGCACAAAAATAAAACAAAATTGCTGCCCCAGCAGCTCGAACCCTTGCTCCCCTAGGCGTCACCTTCCAAAGCCCCCAAGCAGCGCCTCCACGCCACTTTGCCAGATCCTTTCTTGCGTCCTAAACTCCCCCAATTTATTTTAAGGCCTTCCTGCCCTATTTCCCCCTTTTTACCCTAAAAAAATCTAAAATTTTTCAAAGCCTTCCCCTTTCATCCAAACATTCTTAGAACCTCTAAAACTCATCCAAGCACTCCCAAAAACCTACTAACACTTGATTTATACCCACTATGCACAGCCCCTAAACCAGGGTGTTACAATTCTACCCTCCTTAAAATAATTTCGTCCTCGAAATTACTTACTACCATAACCTGCTACTCTACGCCTCAACTGCGCACTCTGATCTTAGTAAAGCTGTCATTCCACCTTGACCACGTCCGCGACAACCACGTCCCCTAGAACTTATATCTAGCGTCGCGATTTAATCTGATTAAAAGTTTTATGCATTAGAAATTTTGTTCCACTATTTAATCGCGAGCAAATTTTTATGAAAGAAGGGTATTTTAAAGTAGTTCTTTCGATCACACAAAGTCTCAGTTCAAGTTTGCTACCCTAATTCAAAGAATCACATTTACACACACATTCATTCATCCACAAGAACACATTTCTCCCTCAGTAGAGGCACATTCAGTGGTATCCACCACACACATCCACTATTCGGACCTTTCTTCCCGTTTCTACCCCAGGGGTATTTCCGTCATTTTCCTACCGGGTATTTTCGTGAATAATCAGAAAAATTTTGAAAGCCTTAATTAATCAGGATATTTGGATATTCCAAACCTTTAAGGGTATTTTCGAAAATTCTTCAATTTGAAAGTACGGTAGAAGTTTGGAAACAAGGGGTATTTTGGTAATTTTGTCAATCAGGGTAATTTTGTAAATTCCCAAAGTCGGGGTATTATTTTGAAATACGAAAGATTGGATACTTTTGCAAAGTAAGAAAATTTTATTAAACTTGGGGTTAAACCGAAAATTTTAAAAGTCAGGGGCATTTTAGTAATTTTCAACATAGGGGTATTTTCGTAAATTCCGCAAATCGGAGTATCTCGATATTTTGAAAACTAAAGATTTTGGTATTTTACAAAGTAAAAATTATTTTAACAAAAGTTGAAGGTAGTGCGGTAATTTTACAACACAGGGGTATTTTTGTAATTTTGCAGCTAGGGGCATTTTGGAAATTTTGGTAAGTCAAAAATATTTTGAAAATTTTTCGAAAATAAATTTTCACTACTATTGAAAGAGATGTTCTAATGATTTTACAACTAGAGTTTCCATAAAACAAGGCTAGTCCCTTTCGGGTTTTATTCAGTGTGTTTAGCCTATGACTGAGTCCTCTTGGTTAGGGTGAACCGAAGCTACGCACCAGGTAGGAATCCCGCGAAGAGGAGGTGAGTCACGAGGACTGCTTAAGTACCAAGCTCTTCCAGATCCAATCCTTGACATGCGCACAGGGGTTACCACACCCTAACTCGGCGACTTAGTCGTAGGTTTGTTTTAGTAACCTTAAGTCTTATGCATATGTTTGAGTAGACTAGTCCTAGGGTTCAGCAGATCCTAGTTCACTAATCTACGAGCCCAACCAAGCCCATCACAAATCATATAATAAATTACTTCACAAGTCTGAAGTACTTACCTGGCGGACTCGGGCCGAAGGTACAGGTGCCATGCCAGAATACCTGAAAAATAATTCATAAAAACCCATATTTTTGAAAAGCCCATTTTGAAATGTTTTGGGCCCCAAAACCCTCAAAGTCGAGTTTTGAACCGGGC
Source organism: Gossypium australe (assembly GCA_005393395.2). Taxonomy (NCBI): domain Eukaryota; kingdom Viridiplantae; phylum Streptophyta; class Magnoliopsida; order Malvales; family Malvaceae; genus Gossypium; species Gossypium australe. Next base: position 122,873,134 of record CM016626.1, read on the forward strand.
TCTGATACCAAACTGTAACATTCCCAAACCCGGCCCATTCACTACGACCGAATCTGGTTATGTCACTGGGGAAAGTCGGTTGAAAAGCTTTGTTAACTTAACATAAAGCATGGAAGAATTTAATTTTTGAAAACCGTACTCATTTATTATATTATGAAAAACTTTGAAGTTATAAAGTGTCTGAATAAAAACTATATTAAACATACTCTTATAAGTAGGTTACTAAGATTAAAATCATTTCCACATAGAAACTCATACTAAATTAAACCAAAGTTAAAATAATACCAAAATAATAAAGTGGCCTTTATTACAACCCAATACTTAAAATGAAATACTGGTATCAAAAATAAGCATAATATAATTAAACTTGATCTTCGGCATGGGCCACCTTGTCCTCTCCGATCCCGGTCCAGCTTTATGCACTACCTGAAATGGTTAAAGGAAAAAGGTGAGTCACCAAGACTCAGTGTGCCACCCTTTTTCCCGGATTAGCAAAATATCATATACAAACATGATCATCATGCATCCAATTAATATGCACCCAACCTAGCCATCCACAACACCTTTCTCTACCCCGTGTGGTACCAAACCACTGGTGGTGCCAAACCACTGGTGACGTATAGTCACAGATGTGATGCCAAATCACTGGAGGTGCCAAACCTCTGGTGTCCGAAGACACGATATCCGTCAATGTGGTGCCAAACCACTGGTGTCCCAAAGACACGATTGTGATACCAAATCACTAGTGACCGAAGTCACAAATCAATTGATGGGGCCAACCCATCGTGTGATACCAAATCACTGGCGTCAATCCCTCAATACCGCCTTGTGGGGCCAACCCACTGTGGTGCGAAACCACGGGGACGAGACGCTGAGGTGCCAAACCTCTGGAGGTGCCAAACCTCTGGTGACCCAAAGTCACAAAGTTGTGTTACCAAAACACTGGTGCTCGTCAGCACAAAATATCACTGCCCCCTCCACTCGTACAACCCACAACAACCACTTATATGCATTTAACCGAAATATACATCATGCTTTGTTTAGCAACATACATATTGTTTATCCACAATCAAGTATTAGAGCACACATATTGGATATACTATGCTTACCAAAAGCATCAACATGACAACTCATAGCAGATACATCATGCTTACCAAAAGCATCACAACAGGGACTTACCTGACCCTTTGCCTCATACCTTAATGGTACTTAATCCACCTTTTCATGGATCCAAACAACACACAATATAATAAGCATATTTATTAATAGAAAAGTGTGTGCATGAACACACCTGCAAGCCTTAACCGAAGAACCAACTAAAACTCTTGATAACCTCGATAACTTCTGCTCCTCACGAAAGATTTGGTTTCCTACCAAATCCCGAACCAACCAATGGTTCTTCTCACCAATCGGCCACCCTCTAACAAAAAGACAACGGTTAATCCTTTAACAACTTAGCTTAACGAAGACTAAAAGAACATACTAAAAGAACTCGTTCTTACCACCATTACCACTTGACTTCTCCAAACGACTGCTTCGAAAACCCGGATGCCCTATAAACCATAGTTACCATTCGGTCAACACCAAAACACAACCAATGGCCTAAGGTCGAATATCAAACCACTTACCCTCTTACTCGGATCCGAACACCAATGGCCTTACGAAATTGCCTGAAAATCCCTGCTACAAGACAGAATCGGCTATTAACCAAAATCCATGCAAAAGGCCCCTTTGGCCGAATACTTTACCACCACCTTACCTTGACGAGTCTTATCTCGAGAGAATCCCTCTTAAGCTCCTTGGTGTTGGCCCATTACCTTAGATACTCGACTATCGCCACCAAGGAAGATCAAACACAATCTAGGTACAAACCGAGGTTGAGAGGAAAGAGAGAAAGTGTAGAAGAGGGTTACAAGGGTTTCGGCAATGGTGCTCAATACTAGAGAAGTTTTGGCTATCAAGGGATTAAAAGAGAATACTGGAAATATTTAATTAAAAGGCCAAAGGAGAAATCGGCAATGGAGACAATGATGAAGAAGTTTCGGCTTCAAGGAAAAAGAGAGAAAACAATGAATTGCTTGACTAGAATTTTCGGCAAGGAAAATAAGAAGAAAAAGAAGAATAATTTCGGCACTCTCTCCCTTATACATGACCGAAACTAGCCTCCTAAAGAGTCCTATGGCCGGCCACTTCTCATGCTCCTCACAAAATCCCACAATCTTCTCCTATATTTCCTCATATTCTATTCAAAAAAACAAACCACCAACATCCATTATCTCTTATTCTCTAATTTAAAACTAACTAAAATAATCCCACAATTATCAAAAATAATTAAAAAATAAAGCAAGACTCCCACCAGCCGAATTCAAAAAAACTAAACACTAATCTAATCTTATCCTATTTGAAGCTCCCCAATTTCGGCTGCCACTTCAAAAGCTCCAGGCCACCAATTCAAATTAAAAAAATAATCCAATACCAAACATTATCTCCTATCTACAAATTTCAACTAAATAAAATACTCCTACCATTATCCTACCATTATCTAAAATAAATAAACAAAACCCACCCTTATCACTCCTTCCAGCCGAACTCAAAAACTAAACAACCTTAGCTCTCCCATGTGCCGTCCAATACCTTCAAGTTTGCTGCCAAAATAAAAAAGAAAACTCCAAATGCCGTTCCCTTGGTTCGAACCTGGAACCTGCTGCTGCACACCTCTCCTCCAACGCCCAGGCCACTCGGCCACTTTGATTTTCATGCCATAAAGCCCCAACATTTAGTTTTTAACCCCTTCCTACTTTAGCCCATCACCAAACAACAAAAAAATAAAACTCCAAAATGCCGCTCCAGGCCCTCGAAACCGCGCCCTCTCTCCCCTCCAGCGCCTAAGTGGCGCATGAGTGCCACTTTGCCAACTGGACTTCCATGTCCACCAAGCCACACCATTAATTTTTAAGGCATACTTAGCCCAGTCCCTTGACGCACAAAAATAAAACAAAATTGCTGCCCCAGCAGCTCGAACCCTTGCTCCCCTAGGCGTCACCTTCCAAAGCCCCCAAGCAGCGCCTCTACGCCACTTTGCCAGATCCTTTCTTGTGTCCTAAACTCCCCCAATTTATTTTAAGGCCTTCCTGCCCTATTTCCCCCTTTTTACCCTAAAAAAATCTAAAATTTTTCAAAGCCTTCCCCTTTCATCCAAACATTCTTAGAACCTCTAAAACTCATCCAAGCACTCCGAAAAACCTACTAACACTTGATTTATACCCAATATGCACAGCCCCTAAACCAGGGTGTTACAAAACAACAAAGCCTTGAATTAATTGACTCGTTTAGCCGTTTTTGCATCCGAGGTAAGTTCATATGTAATAAATTTCATTTTGAATATATTTTAAATGCTTGATATTGCATAAAATGTGAATACGAGACTACAAACATATTTGACAATGATTCGTAGATGATTTAGTGCTAGAAATCTCGGTTGAACCTTAAGAATAAATAAGGATACGAAGAACAATTCCTTACGAGCTTTATTGATTTGGCTTCTGGCCATGATATTCGCACTTCGGGTGCAAGCTTCATTGATTTAGCTTTGGGCCATGATATTAGCACTTTGGGTGCGAGCTTCACTGATTTGGCTTCAGGCCATGATATTAGCACTTCGGGTGCGAGCTTCATTGATATGGCTTCGGGCCATGATATTGGCACTTAGGGTACGAGACTTCCGAGTATCTGACTTTTATTTCGAATGGTTCAACGGGTAAATTAAAGATGTGAAATGGTGAGAAATAGATACGTATCGGTATAGGTATGTTCGAAATATATATGAGAAATGAATCAATGGAAGTTGTGAGTTTATGATCAAGTAGGTGATTAAGTTCATGTTAGTTGAGATTATTGTATTGTTGCATATTATGTCATTTATTTTGAATTGATAAATGAATGGTGATATTTGCTTATTATTGCCATACGAGCTTACTAAGTTATAAAGCTTACTTTGTCCGTGTTTTATAGTGATTTCAAAGCTAGATTAGATTCGAGGATCATCGGAGACATCGTCACACTATCCTACTATCATTTTAGTACCTTTTTGAATTAATGTTTGAGTATATGGCATGTATAGGGACTTTGGTCATTTTGGTATATTTGGTAAAGTGTTGTGCCATTTGAAATGGCTTGTAAATGTTTTTATTTTGGTTTGTATATATAGCCATGAGTGATGGCTTATTTTGGGTTATTTTGGTATGTTTAAATCATGTATATATATGTGTGTATGTGGTCTGTGTGATGTTTTGAAAGTTGGACATGTGATGCTTGTGGATAGTTAGCATAATAGATATCTCTAGCCAAGTTTTGATTGATTAACATGCTTGAGAAAATAGATCAAATGATGCATAGTTGATAATGGTCATATTGATGAATTGAGGAAGTAAGTTTTGGTACAAATAGTATAACATATTTTGATGATTTGTGTATATGTAAAATGGAAGTATAGAATGTGCATGATTTATGTTTGAATTGGCTGGTTTAAATGTCTATTATATGTTATGTTTTGTGCCATTGAGTTTGGTGTAGGTGTGCACAAGTATGGGTGGCAAAATGGCTTGGTAAATATCCTATTTGTGTCCACACAATCAGAGACACGGGCATATGTCTTAGCCGTGTGTGACACATAGTTATGTTACATGGCCGTGTGTCCCCTGGTGTTGAAATTTAAATCAAGTCAGTATGCTCCACACGGCCTCACACATGGGCGTGTGACTTGGCCGTGTGGCATAAGTCAGTATACCCTACTGGTTTGGCACGGCCTAGCACACGGCCTGGCACACGGGCTTGTATGGCCATTTTTAGGGCACACGGGCAGGTGTGTTGGCCATGTGACCCAAGTCAGAGGGTTACACGGGGTCAGACATGAGCTGGGACACGGCCATGTGCTCCCAATTCGAATGTCCACAAGGTCTGTGACATAGGCGTGTCATTTGGCCGTATGAGACACACAGGCATGTGTCCCCTATTTTTGAGAAAAATTCGTCAGTGTTCAAAAGGTTTACAAAGTTATCGGTTTAGTCCCGAACCACTCCCAATGTATGTTTACGGTCTCATAGGCTCGTATTAGGGACACAATGATTAGTTATGAACGAAATGCATATGATTTGATTAATTGTATGTGTAATGTATGTTTGAATGTGTTATAAGTTTGGTAATGCTCCATAACCCTATTCCGGCGTTGAATATGGGTGAGGGGTGTTACATGCAAATAGACCATTTTTAAAAAACATGGGGATCCTAAGGCAGGTCGGGTCTATTTTCAGGTTGGCTTCAAAACAACGCCATTTTGGGGCTTCTGAAGCCAGGCCAAAATGACGTCGTATCAAGGCCTTATAAAAGTAAAAAATAAGAAAAAAAAATTCATTTTCATGAGCTTTTTTTTTAAATCTCCTTCTCTCTATTTTCTCTCTGGGCACAGCCTAGAATTCGGCCATCAAGCTGTTGTGAGTCTGTCGTGGCCACAGGTCATAAGCGATGACATCCATCGCTTCCAGTGGCTGAAGAGAAAAGAAAAAGCCTTTTTCAGCCTTCTCTCCTCCCAAATCTGAGGGCTAAACCTTCGTTTCACAAAAAAAAATCAAAAAAAGAAATATTTGACCCCCTGCCTAGCCAATTTCGATGCTGGAGAAGGCTTCCAACGACAGGTATATAAAGCGACTTAAGTGAATAACTATTTTTACTTTTATTTATTATTATTTTTAAATAAAACAGAACAAGAAAGAAAAAAAAAGTCACATTTGTTCTTCTTTTTAACACTTTTTTTTGTATATTTTCGTCCGTAAAAAATATTACAATCTAGTTATGGCTTTTATAGCCATATGTTACACTATTTGATTTTACTATTTCTTTTACGTGTTTGTTCTTTCTTTTTCTTTCTTTTTTTTTGCAAGTAGTGATTGACGGTGACGGTGGCAGAGGCAGTTGACGGTGGCAGACTTTGGAGCGCGAGCATGCTGACGTGGCAAGGAGCGACACGAGAGAGGACTTGGGGTTTTAGAGTTTTTGACAATAGTTTAGGTTATGGGCTTTTTGGGCTTTGAGTTATTGGGTTTGTAATTTAGGTAGTGGGTTTTAAATTTGGGTTTGTAATTTGGGTTGGCATTGTAATTGGACTTTGAACTTAATGGATTATGTTGTTTTTATTTTTATTTTTGGTTTGGTTTTCGGCCCGGGCAAAATTGGGCTTCTACAGCTGCCCCTCTTTGCTCGTTGTCGTGTGACGAGAATGGAGCAAAGACTTTAAGATGAACCAATTTTGTCTGGTCTTGTTGAATCTCGACTTCTTTGGTGCTTCTCTTTTTCAAGTGGTTTCATCATATCCCACCACAACTTCAGGGGTATAGGAATTGTAATTTCAATGTGCTCCACTGCAACATCAGGGAGATAAGATTTGTAACTTGTAGCTTTAATATGTTCCACTGCAACTTTAGGGAAATAAGATATGTAGCTTTAATATGCTCCACTGCAACTTCAGAGAGATAAGATTTGTGACTTGTAGCTTTAATCTGTTCCACTGCAACTTCAGGGAAATAAGATTTGTAACTTGTAGCTTTAATCTATTCCACTGCAACTTCAGGGAAATAAGATTCGATATCTTCAATCTGCTCCGCTACAACTCTAGGGGGATAAGATTTGTCATTTCAATCTGCTCCACTGCAACTTCAGGGAGATAAGATTTGTGGCTTTAATCTGTTCCACTGTAAATTCAGAGAGATAAGATTTATGGTTTCACTGATATGTTACATCGTTCTCTGAGGAACATGCCCTGTAGAATCTATTTCATGGGCTTATATTTATGTCAATTGATTAGGATGTTATGATCAAAATGAATCAAATGCTCTTAACTAGATGTATATGAATGATATTTGCATGAATGCAGAATGTCAATTTTTGAGAATAATTCCCTTTTTAATGCTTAGGTTGACATTGCTCATTGTTCGTCAAGATTCCATCACTGATGTATTACCATGTCTTCTTGTTCAGATTTGGTATTTTTGACGGAAACCCGCAGAAATAATGACAATTTAAACTATTCGTTCCCAAACATTTCCAACTCTTAGATTTGGTCAGTTCTAACTAGTGGTCCTATTTCAGGTCCTTGTACTATTTATAAAACCTTTTAGAGAAAAATAAAGAAATCCTTTTACTTGAATAATATTATTCCATTATTTTTTATTTCAATGAAATATGCTTGAAAAAGATCATAACAATGGAAAATATTGAAATTTATTGGGAGCAAAGCTCAAAATGAATAGATTAATCAAAATAGAAAACGTTGCTAAAATACAAAATGACGGATAGCTTTTGGTACATTTCATCATGACGGATAGCTTTCAACCTCTTCTCTTCGATCAAGTTCAGCTAATCATATCGGGATCAGATCAATTCTGTTTCATCTAACTTCAACTCTACCAAAACTTGGAGAGAAGGAATCTCAACTTCAATGGGAAAAACTGCCTCTATTCCATAAATCAATGAGAAAGGCATTGCCTCGGTAGAGGTCCTGACAGACGTTCGATAAGCATAGAGGGAAAATGGTAACTTCTCGTGCCAATCTTTATAAGTTTCTGTCATTTTCCCAGTGATCTTCTTAATGTTCTTATTAGTTGCCTCCACTGCCCCATTCATTTTTGGGCGATATGGTGACGAGTTTTGGTATTTTATATAGAATTGACTACAGACCTCCGCTATCGTGCTGTTGTTCAAATTCAGTGTATTGTCAGATATAATCCTTTTTAGCATTCCATATCGACATATGATTTCTTTCTTCAAGAATTTGCTGACTGCCGACTTTGTGACATTAGCATAAGAAGTGGCCTCTACCCACTTGGTGAAGTAATTAATGACTACGAAGATAAATCGATGCCCATTGGAAGCTTTTGGCGAGATCGGCCCAATGACATTGATGCCCCACATTTAGAAATGCCAAGAAGAAGTCATAGCATGAAGAGGTGAAGGAGGCATATGAATTTTGTCTCCATAAATTTGGCATTTATGACATCTCTTGGCATAACTGATACAATCCCCTTCCATGGTGGACCAAAAATATCCGAATCTCATAATTTGTTTGGCCATTGTAAAACCATTAGCATGCTTTCCGCAAACGCCCTCATGGACCTCTTCCAAAATCTTCTTGGCCTCAACGATGTCCACACATCTTAGTCTCACCTGATCCTTTCTTCTTTTATACAGGATCTCCCCATCTAAGACATAGTCATTGGCCAGTCCCCTCAGCGCCCTTTTATCATTCTCGATCGCTTGATCAGGGTATTCATGATTCTTTACATATCGCAGTATATCATGGTATCAAGGGTGATCATCTTTTTCTCTTCCTCGATGTTGTAACAATGAGCTGGAGCCCCATAAATACTCATCTGGATAGGCTTTACATCCTCTTATTTGTTCATTTTGACCATGGAAGTGAAGGTAGTTAGGGCATTAGCCATCTAATTTTTATCTCGCAGAAGGTAGCAGAAGGTGATGTCATCAAACTCTTTAATTAACTCCAAGACCAGCTTTTTATACTCGATCAACTTGGGATCTTTTGTCTCCCATTCACCTTTGAGTTGATAGATCACTAATGTAGAATCCCCATATACCTCTAGTACTTTGATCATACATTCTATGGCAGCACGAATACCCATGATACATGCTTCATATTCTACCATATTGTTCATGCAATCAAAATCCAATTTACAAGTAAAGGGATAATGATCTTCGTTTGGGAATCCCATGACTGCCCTAATTCCGTTACCCATAGCGTTTGAAGCTCTGTCAAAATTTAGTTTCCAAAGATGCCCTTCTTGAGCATCTTCTTTAGTGGTTGCAACATACATTAGATCTTCATTCGGGAAATCAAAGTTCAAAGGTTCGAAATCTTCTAAAGCTCTACTGGCTAGAAAATCTGCTATTACACTCCCTTTTACTGCCTTCTAGTTCACATAGACTATATCAAACTCAGAAAGCAGAATTTGTCATCGAGCCATCCTTCAATTTAGAGCAGTCGACTCCATCATGTACTTTAGAGGGTCCATTTTTTAAATGAGCCAAATTGTATGGTACAACATGTATTGTCTCAGTGTTCGGGTTGTCCATATTAAGGCTCAACACAACTTCTCAATTGGTGAGTATCTTGTCTCACATTCAGTAAACTTTTTACTGAGGTAATATATCACTCTTTCTTTACTCTCTGACTCATCATATTGGCCAAGCACGCATCCCATAAAATTTCCAAATACTGCCAAGTATAGTATCAGTGGCTTATCTGGGCTAGGTGGCATCAAAACTGGGGCATTGGACAGATAATGTTTAACTTTGTCAAAAGTTTTCTAGCACTCCTCATCCCATACACCTGGATTATGTTTCTTACGGAGACGGAATATAAGGTTGCATTTCTCAGTTAGTTGTGAAATGAACTTGGAGATGTAATTTAGTCTTCCTAAGAAACCTCGAACCTCCTTTTGAGTGCGCGGCGGAGGCAACTCCTGTATAGCCTTGATTTTTTCCAGGTCGATTTCGGTCCCCTTTTTGCTGACTACAAATCCTAGCAATTTTCTCGACCTAGCCCCGAAGGTACATTTTGTTGGATTAAGCTTTAGCTATAATTTTCTCAACCTCAAGAAAAATTTCCTCAAGACTCGTACATGCTCCTTTTCTGTTCGAGATTTTGCAATCATATCGTCGACATAAACCTCGATTTCTTTATGCATCATATAATGAAATAAAGTTACCATGGCTCTTTGATACATCACTCCCGTATTTTTCAGTCCGAATGGCATCACTTTATAGCAAAATGTTCCCTACATGGTTACGAATATGGTCTTTTCCATGTCCTCAATATGCACCTTTATCTGGTTGTAATCGGAAAAACCATCCATAAAAGAGAACAGTGAATAACCTGTTGTGTTGTCCACTAAGGTGTTGATGTGAGGCAACAAGAAATTGTCCTTCGGGCTGGCTTTGTTTAAATCCCTATAGTCTACACACATTTTTACTTTCCCATCTTTCTTAGGGACGGGAACTGTATTAGCTACCCACTCCGAGTATTTAACTACTTGTAGGAAACCAGCATCAAATTGCTTCTTGACCTCCTCTTTTATTTTTCACAAGACATCGGGCCTCATCCTTTGAAGTTTCTATTGAACCGGATTGCGTTCTTCCTTTATGGAAAGCCTGTATACAACAATATCAGTACTTAGACCAGGCATGTCTTGATACAACCATGCGAAGACATCTTTGAATTCTTGGAGTAACTCAATGAGGTCTCACTTTATCTCTATGGTGATGCAAGCTCCGATCTTCACCTCTTTCTTTTTTTGTTTGTCTCCTAAACTCACAATTTCTACTGACTCTTTGTGAGGTAGATTATGTTTCTCCTCTTGTTCTACCATTCTTAACAAATCAGGAGATAAGTTACAATCTCAACCATCTTTGAATTCCCGAGGTTCCTTTAGACACATATCTTACTCAAAAGGAGATTCTGAGTCAATAGCAGCGTCGCTCATATCATTGATATTTGGAGACCTGTTATAGGAACGAAGGAAGACCCAAAGAACAAATGAATCTAAGAATAAGTATCTGCGTGGTATGAGTATGAATGAAATGGAAAGAATAAAAGAATATTTTCCAAAATGAGACACAAAGATGCATTTTATTGAAATAAAAATAATGGACATATGCCTTTTTCACAAAAAGGATTCTTATTACTCCCAAGCTTAGAGCAATAAGTGTGTTTTAAACATTACTTTGAATTAGTTCTAAAAATTACAGGGATCTCTTTCGCAGTTCAATTGTTTAGAACACGTCCGGGGATATAAGGACGAATGCCTGGCAGGTTTTCCTCAATTCCTTCTTCGGATATGGCATTGTTGCTCAAGTTTCCAACATTCCTTTTGAGCTTCCTTTTTCTTCCATTCTTCGTTTAGAATAAATGATTTCTCCTGACACGAATGTTTTGGATATATGGGGAAAGGTCATCAGTTCCCATTTGACCTCTCCACCACTTAGTCGCGTTCTTCTTCTTTCTTGTCTCTTCTCCATCTCCTTCTTCTTTTGCCTCATATTTGGCTTGTACCCCAAGCCAAAGCGATCTTGTTTGTCCATCAGCATGAGTGCCCCAACCCTTCCTTGTAGATATTTTCCAAGCCCCTTCCCAGGTAAGGCTTATTTCCCAACCATCAACTGCAAGCCCATCCTCGTAGTTTTGGATATTTTGGGCACTGGGATCTTGCTTCCTTCAACAATGAAAGTTGTATTAACAAATTCTAGTGATCAAAAGGAACACTCTATTGTCTCATCATCCGCTCCTATATATAGTACGTCACTAGTTACGAATGCAATGATATCCTTTTCAGCATTTATCGTCACCAATCGATCCTCCGTTACCAACTTCAGTTTTTGGTGTAGCGACGATGGTACTACCCCAGCCGAATGAATCCAAGGCCTTCCCAGCAATCAATTATAATAAGACTTAATATCCATCACCAAAAAATCTACCTCATATGTGTTCGGGCCAATTAAGAGAGGTATTTCAATCATTCCCATCACTCTCCTTTCAGTACCATCAAATGCTCTCACTATATTTTGACACGTCTTCATGTGAGAGCTATCCACTAATAGTGTGTTCAGTATGGATAGAGGTAAGACGTTCAGCGCAGATCTATTGTTGATTAACACCCTAACGATGTATATCCTTTACAATGGGTAGTGATATATAGGGCCTTCGTAGATCCCATGCCCCCTAGAGGTATTTTATCATCATTAAAAAAGATGAAATTGTCGGCACTTATATTGTTAACCAGGCGGTCTAGCTTTTTCACAGAGATATCATTAGTGACATAAGTTTTATTCAGCACTTTCATCAACGCACTACAATGTGTCTCTGAGCTCAAGAGCAAGGCTAGTACTGATATGCGAGTTGGTTGTTTGTGTCGTTGTTCTACAACACTATACTCTCTATGCTTCAAGAATTTCAGGAATTCATTAACCTCGTTCTCAGTTACTGGCTCGTTAACAGGTGATTCAAGCCTAACTGTCTTTCTTTTCTTTTGCACAAGTGCAAGGGTTTTTCTTTTAACAGGCTCGGTTCTTACATTTGTAGGGTCATAGCGCTTCCCACTACGTACGTAGAAACTAATATCCTGGCCCTCTTCTGAAGTGCTAATCGAATTTTCCTCTCCCGGGATCATCACGTTACAGTCATAATTTCATGGAACCCTTTTGTTGCCCTTGTAGGGAAAAGCCACAGGTTTCTGAATTATGACTATCGGTGCAACTTGTATTCCCACTTCATTGTTTCTTGGTCGTGAAATAATCACCATTGGTTGGTTGACCTTGTAAACCTTTTCCGTTGTTCCTTCCTCTAAGGTGCAAACATCTTGTAACATCCCAATTTAGGGGCTAGCCGGAACAGTGATCTCAGGATCACTAATCCAAGGTTAGGGAAAATTATTTTCATATTATTTCATGTGTTAGAGCATGATTTTAGAAATACATGAAGATTTTGGTACATTAATTTTAGCGATTTCTTGCTTAATCGTGAAAAAGGACTAAATCGCATAAAGTGCAAAAGCTCCATTCTATAGGCTAAAGGTACCAAATAGCCATATATTGATAATTAGATGTCTTTAAAAGGCAATTAGACCCCCAATATATGCTTGGCCAGCCATAGGAGACAAGGATTGACCAAGTTGGTCAAAGTTGGTGAGTAGGTGGACTAAATTGGTAGTTTAATATTAAAATAAAGAAAAGATGATGTCCATCTTTCTTGTTCATCTCTTCCACCGAAATTGCAAGCAAAAATAGGGGTTTTGAAGGCTTAAATTTTCAGCAAACTCTCCTCCATTTTAGTAAGTGATTTTGATGATTTTTCTTAACAATAGTTGTACTTTTGAGACCCCTAAAGCTTAAGCTTTCAAATGAGGGGACTATTGTGTAGTATGGTGAAAAGTTTAGAGTTTTGCCATGAGAGCTATCATGGTTATTTGCTGCATTTTTATGGAAGAAATTGAGTCTTAGTTGTTAGATAAACAACTTTTGTAAAAGGTGTTGTCTTGAAAACACCTAATTGAACCTTGATGAAAAGGTTACTAATTTGTAGTAATTATGTGAAATGTTAAGTTTTGATGATAGCTATAAGAGTATTAAATGTTCACCTAGGCTTGTTGAAGGTAGAAATGTGATTAGACTTTATTTCCGAGCCTAGTGACAAAATGGTCATTTTGCCAAAGTCTAGGGGCAAAATAGTAATTTTTCCAAAGCATGATTATTAAAATGCTTTATTTAATGTGAGTATTAAAATGAGCTAATTTGCTATTATAGAGCAAGAGGAATCGAGAATCTAACTTGATCGGGGAAAGAACAAAGTCTCGGACTAGACCGTCGAGCTAACTCATTTTGAATACCGAGGTAAGTTTGTATGAATTTAAGTTTTCACATGTATTTTCAATAAATTGCTTATTATGTTGTATAATATAGATTATTTTCATGAAGTTATGACTAATGATATATTGATAAGGAAATGAATGAGAACATGTAAGAGGAAGTCCTGGTTGAAGACTTAGAATAATGAGGAATACTAATATCACAGCATGAGACAAGGAAAGTCCGTGTAAGACCATGTCAAGACATGGCGTCACCGCCTAAGGAATGTAGGTCTCGTACAAGACCATGTATGGGACATGACGTTGGCACCGAACGTAGATCCTATGTAAGACCATGTCTGGGACATGGCATCAGCATCGAACAAGGAAAGTCTCGTGTAAGACCATGCCTGGGACATGGCATCGACACCATATAAGGAAGGTCCCATGTAAGACCATGTATGGGACATGGCTTCGGCATCAAGTTAAGGGATCACATGTAAGACCATATTTAGATATGGCATTGGCATTATGAGACGATCCCATGTAAGACCATGTCTGGGACATGGCATTGGCATCGAGACCAATGTTTGATGAGATTTAGTAACCTCAATTATTCTGAGAAATTCATCGAGCAAAAGAGCTAAGTCTGAAAGAGGTAACAAGAAAACTAAGCAAGTAAAGATGGTAATAAGCTAAGTAGTTCAAAGTTGTTAAAGAGTTTTATTCAAGTTAAGGAAGATGAAGACTGAGTTTATGTTTGTATTAGCAAAATATACTAATTCATGTGACTAAGTGATACAGGTACCATGAGTACATTACAAGTATGTAATTATAGTGTAACATGTGATGAGTAAGTAAGCCCAAGCACTTAAGACTCATGTCATATTTGTCTCTTGATGGATGAGTTATATTAAGCAAATATAATTTCTATATGAATTTCATGTAAACTTACTAAGATATATGCTTACTTTTTTCATTTCTTTCTTCCTTGTAGTTTTGCCAAGCTAGTTCGGGGATCTTTAACGTCGGAGCTCGGAGCACACTATCAATCAATATTTTGGTATAGCCAAGTTGTTTTTATTTAGTATGGCATGTATAGGAATTATTTCATCTTGATGTAAACCCTAAGAGGGGCCAAAGTGTTGGTTATTAAGGTTATTATTCTTTTTGAATATGGCTAAAGAAATCGGCCAATATTTACTAAGTTTATGCATCAATTGATGATGAGTTATGCATTAACGTTCATGTTTTTGATGAAGTATTTGAGTGGTTGGATTGAGTATATGAATGATCTCGATTTCAGGGTGGCAATTGGCTTGGAAAATTGCCTTTAAGTGTCCACACGGACAGGTACACGGGCGTGTGTCTAGGCCCTGTATGACACACGGTCAACCCATATGGGTGTCTTAACAGGCCGTGTGTCCCCTGCATGTTAGTGTTTTAAGTCAGTGTCGACCACGGGCGTGTGCCTAGGCCGTGTGCTTCTTAAGGGGTTGTTGACGTCACAAACAGAATACCCCTAATTTTTCACATGGGTGAAGACATGGGCGTGTCTAGGCCGTGTGAAGGACACGGGCCATTGACACTGGCGTGTGTCAAGCCGTGCGAAAACCCCTGTAGGTTTGTAACAAAATAAATTATACACGGGCTAGGGACATGGGCGTGTGAGACCACATGGCCTGCCCACACGGGCGTGTCCCAAGTCACACGGGCGTGTGACCCCTGTTTAGACAAAAAATTTCAAAGAGGGAAAAAGTTTCCGGTTGAACTCCGAAACTTTCTGGATATATGTTTATGGCCTCGCAGGCCCATAAGATGAATGTTATGATTAAGAAAGAAAAGTTTTTCAATCGAAACGAAATTTTATAGCCCGTTAATACATGTTTAAGTAAGGTCAAGGATAGTAATGCCTCGTATCCGGTCCAGGTGTCGGACACGGTAAGGGGTGTTACACATCTCCTCTTTCCAAGCCCTTGACATCTTCAAAGAATTCCAACTCTTTGTTATCCATTAGACTTTGCACCAAAGCTTTGAATTTAACACTCCTAGATTTTATGACCTTCTTCTGTGTGGAACTCATAGTAGCTACTCATTCCTTTGGGTACCTCCTCTGAATCTTAAACGATTAATCTCATGTTTATCATTTCTTGTAAGACCCATTTTAACAGGGATCTTACTCCCGCAACATCATTTTTTGTCTTCTTTCCACCACTCTCAATTATCGTGTTTACCCATTAGTCTGAATGACTGGGTAACGAATTTCCTGCCACATTAGATCCTGATGGATCATCGAACCTTACAATCCCTATCTTGATGAACCTTTTAATCAACTTTTTAAATACAGTGCAGTTGTCAATTGAGTGTCCCGTTATTCCTGCGTGGTACTCGTACTGAGCATTTGCATCATACCATTTTGGGAATGGAGGTTGCATGGGTTTTAAGTAAAACGAGGATACCACATGCGCATCGAATAGATTCTGATATAATTCTCTATATGTCATCGGGATAGGTGTGAATTGGAGTTTTTTAGTGCTTGGCCTTGAGTTAGATTCTTGCCATGAAAGGCCTTGATGGCTTGTTGTTACGATCCTTGGTTGGCCTACAGTGACCGGTTTTGAATAACCTTTATTATACACACTCACGGTGTTCACTTCATTTTCCTTCTTTCTAGGGACTGATCTTTTAGTGTTTTCCCTCGCATCTATTTTTCCACTCCTTACTGCATTTTCAATAATCTCTCCTGACACTACTATATCTGAGAAGCTCTTGGTAGCACTTCCCAACATACGGTTAATGAGCGGGGCTTTCAGAGTATTTCTGAAAAGTATTATCATTTCCTTCTCCAGAAGAGGTGGCTGAACTTGCGTTGGTACCTCTCTCCATCTCTGAGCATATTACCTAAAGCTTTCATTTGCTTCTTTTCCATGTTTTGCAATATAATTTTTCGGGTTTCACGTCAGTCACATTACTGTATTATTTCATAAAATCATGTGTCAAATCTTTCCATGAGTTGATTTTGGCACGACTTAACTGGTTGTACCACTTGGCGACCGACCCGATCAAACTATCTTGGAAGTAGTGGATTAACAATTGGTCATTATTAACGTATCCCATCATTCTTCGATAGAACATGGTGATATGGGTTTTGGGACAACTAGTCCCATTGTATTTTTCGAGTTCTAGAGTTTTGAATTTTGGTAGGAGCACTAGATCAGGGGCTAAGCTCAACTCCTTAGCATTAACCTCGCAAAGGTAATCGGTATTCTCCATAGCTCTAAATTTCTCTTCCAACCACTTGCATTGATCTTCTAGTTATTTTGGTAGTTCTACCTTTCCTCTATCCATTTCGACCATGTCATCCAAATCGAGAACAACTGGGTTGGTCAGATTATCCCCGAGGTTGGAACCTGAACCTGTTGGGTAATTCACCGGTGCTGAAGTGTCGGCTTGATATTGTTGAGGTCTTATGGTAACGGGTACCCTACATAGATATGTATCTGGTTGGGCTTAGGCATTTACTTTGGTAAAGCCTGAGGGGTATATAGGGTCTTCATTATCATCCCCAGAGTTATTTACAATACTTTTCCCTTTTTCAATCCCTCCGGTCAGCAACTGGGTCAACTGGCTTATCATGCTTCGTTAGGACTCACGTATTTGATCCCTCATGTTTTCCTATACCTTAGCTAATTGTTCCTACAACAGGCCTTGCAACTGATCTTGCATGTCCTTCTAAATTTGTTCCAATCTCTCTAACGTTTGATACATGGCTCTGGTTTTACTGCGAATACCGTAATGATATTCGATTGGAAAATTCTTGTTGGTTTCCAGGTAACTATCATAATTTCAATTAATTAGGGTCTTTTTAAGAAATTTAATGCATATGATGACATGTAATGCTGATGAATGGAATGAATGCAAAAAGAGGCATTGATTCTGATTTAATTCTATTTGAACAACTTTATTAGAAAACAAATCTCTTTACATAAAACGGATATATTTTACATATATGGCATTGTTTTAATACTCAAAGCCTTGACTTTCCTAAGAAGCCAAGCTAATTCTCGGCCCTGATCTGATTTTGATTTGTATTTTAAGCTCAGCATGTCGGCTTGAACTGTTAGGGTTTGTAAATAGTCAGCTACTTCCTGTACTTGAGACACAGCTTCGCCCATGTTGTGATCTCTATCCCTAATCTGACCTTGAGAGCGTTGGAGTTGCTCTTTTCAGTGTTCATTGTTCATTTCAAGAAGCTCAACTCAAAGTTCACAATTTTGTAGTGCGGCCTCGAGCTCTCCTATCTTTCCTTTCAACTCTTCAATCTTATTTAGGCTTGCTTTCAACTCAATTACGGAGTTGCAACTATGATATTGATGCAGTGACCTTTCTAATTTTGCTACCCAGGCTCTCAATCCAACCTTTCATTTCGGCTCTCTAACAAATCCCTTTCTAGAGCATCTTGGAATTTCTTTTCCCACTAATCAGCTCTAATCGTTTCTTCTTTGATTTGTTACCACCATTGTTTCGATGTTTTACCCAACCCAGTAGTTCTCATCGACAAACAAAGTTTCTTATAATCTGTTTTTTGGACTGTCCAAGTCTTCCTTAGCCTTGTTCTTTCTTTTTCTCATTTTCTCGGCCTCTAACTTCTGGACGTCGATGTCTAATCCTAGCTGCATCTTTTACTCTTCCAACTGTACTATTTTTCCCCATCTTTGAACTCCTCTTTTCAAAGTCTTGCTTTACGATCTCTAACTCAGACGGAATCACTTGTAAGTACTCTTCTATTGGTTGAGTGTTTTCTTGACTTGATGCAGGAATGTTGTCATTGATTCATTTACCCCACCACCAAACGTATTCGAATAGGATTTGTGGCAAATCTTTTCATTCTATGAGTTTGGTTCCAAGCGTTTGATATTTCATGAACCTTCTTCTTGTAATTATCACCCTTGTACGCAAACTTGCACAAAGTTAACCCTTGCGTTGCCAGTATAAACTGCCTCGACCTATACTATCTCAATACAAGCGGAGGGCATATCCAATAGCTCCCCATATCCTGAGTAGAGGGACCCAGTCGAAGTCTCCTCATCGGTACAAAATCTCATCAAGGATCATCCAATGGGCCCTCTATTCAACGTCTTCATCTTGTAGACTCTAGAGAATTGCCATCCACTTTTCCTCTGCAATGTTGTCTCACCTTGGCGTAGCCACGAATTCTTTCAACGAAGAGTAGTTCTCGGAGAATAATCGATAAATGACCTTTTCTACCTTCCAAAAGTGACTATGATACCAAGCTAGTAAGAGTTGTGCACACCCGATGAATCTTCCTTCATCCGCTCTCCGGCATGCATTCAAAGATATGAAAGTTTCAACCAAAATTGCTAGGACAAGCGTGACCCTTTTGTCAAACCAGTCAAATAGATCTAAAACTGCCTCATCTATGTGCCCTAATGCTTTTGGGAAGATGTTCAACCCGTATATACTCAAGGCGAAGACGTCAACTCTTTTCTTCGTATCTGAATGTGCCAAGATCAAATCCCGTAAACTTTTCCAAGTGATGCATTTCCTATCTCCTTTTTGTTTAATCCTGGCTGCGACTCATTGCTTACTCATCCCGATTATACTCATTAGTTTTTTTAAGAAAGTTGGGACGTTGATAGCTCTAGAATAAGATTTTTTGGCTTGGATCCTTGAGCAATGGAGCAGAGTTGGGTACTCTTCTACGATGGGCACCAAGTCTACCTTCCCAAAATTAAAGCAACTATAGGTGGGATCCCAATATTGGGCCAGAGCTCAAAATAAGTGCTTATCTACTTTGACATCGAGTAAATAAGGCAAATCACCATAGTTGTAGTAGAATAACTGCTTGGTTTCGTCATCCCATTGGTTCCATACTTCTTTCAACTCTTGGAGATTATTCTGAGTCATACTGATGCAAGTGAAATCCCATAATTCTGATATGTATCCATCCATCAGGCTGTCACCCTTTTCTTGTTGTGTCTTCTCAGACCATATCCGGACAACTGCATTGTCTTCCACTTTATCAAGAAATCTCTTTTCCAAGAAAAACTCTCTATTTAGCACTGAACGTGAATCAACACCCTTTTCTATGATGAAAATGCAATGCAATCATAGCCAAAACAAAATGAAACAAGTCAGTACATTTCATACAAATCTAAAATTCAAAGCAAGAAATAATAAATAGAACACCTAATCGGGTGACCACTAGAGGTTCAGTATGGTTCTACCTAGGGTAAGCTCTTAAGGCTCATTATATGCGGTTCGGTTCTAAAGTAAAAGTGCCTGAACCAACAGATTCCTCTATCCTCACCCATTATAGGCTCATACAGACCGAGTTCGGTTTAGGGGAATACATTTCCCTATGGCTATACGAAGATGAAAGTCTCACGAAGACATAGGTACGGATATATCCTGAAAGTGATCCACTATCCTATACAAAGGTGAAGACCTCACGAAGGAATAGCTTCTCACTCCCACTTAAGAAAGGCAAAATCAAACGATTATGCAATACGATATGAGGAAATATACCAAGAGACTCGAACCAATAAAGCAAACATATCATTATGTAAGAAAATGATGAAGACTTGATTTACCACAAAAATAAAGGATGAAATGCAATGAAGGGATCGGAACTTTAAACCAAATTATCGATTTTCGACAAAAAGACCAAAAGTAATCAACTCGCGGCTTGACTCTCTTATTTTGTCCCCAGTGGAGTCGCCAAGCTGTCAAAACCTTTTTTTTTAGATCAACTTTTTATTTTAAAATGAAAATGGGAGTCGCCACCAATCCTTTTTATTTAGGTGTAATTAGATCACCTCAAAGCTCATTTTAACAAAATGTTATACTTATTAAAACGATACTTTTTGTTCTACAAAATTTAGGAAATAGATTTGGGAGTCAATTATGTACGAGGAAAGATTACCACCCTCGTAATGCCCAAAAATGGTACCTAGTTGATTAATTGATGTCTTAGTGTCAAGAATTGAAAATTTGAAAAGAGTTTAAAACATGATCCATGTTTGTACTAAGGCATTACCTAACTAAAGTAATTTTCGCAAAAAGGGTTTATTTCAAGTTAATAGAGAAGAAAGGATCATGTTCTGTAAGTTAGGACACAATGCCTTAAATCCTTGAAAACGAGAATAAATGCCAATTGATCGTTACTTAAACCTCATTTTTTTATTTATTTTAAAGTAGATATTCAACTATCTCGATTTTAGAAAGAAGTCATATTCCGTAAGTTAGGAACACGACTTTTCTAATTCCAAAATAATGAACATTACCTTGATTTAAAAAATATTCCTTTTTTATGCATCGTACGAATACAAATGTAACATTGACGCTCTGTTTGGTAACTTGTAAAAGCTTTTCCGTAAAAGCTTTTCAGGCTTTTCTAATGTTTGGTTGGCTGTAAATGATTTTCTATGGGAAAATATTTTACAAAACACGGGAAAATGGGTCTATTTTTAGGAAAATGTCTTACCCTTTTAAATTCGGTAAGACATTTTCCGGAAAATGACGCCTTCTTCTCCCCTTTCCTCTTCCCCTTCCCCTTTCCCTTGGGTTGCAAATCAGTTTGGTCAAGGATCTTTTCCGGTTCCTCCTTCATCCAGGTAAGGCTCATTCTCCTTCTTCCGTGCTTCATTCCTTTTCCTTCTTTTGTTCTTCATCTTCTCTAGGTAAAATTCAGTCACATATCTTCTCTTCTCAGCATATTCTGTTTCGTGTCCTCTCTTTCTCTCTTTCTCAGGCAACTCTACTATGAATTCTTCGCTGGGTCTTGGCTTAAGGTGATGATCGTTCTTTGATTTCTATTTAAAGCAAAATGAGCAAGTGAATTTCTCAAATGAGCAAGTGAATTTCTCAAATAATTTCTACGGAAGCCAAAAATCTGTTAATGTTGCCCAGCAGCCGCTTCAGAGTAGCCAGCCGTTTCCTTATGCTTCCAACACAGGGAGATCATCTGCTGGCTGTCCTCCACATGCACTTGTTAGTTTTGGGTTTGGTGGAAAACTCATTATAATGAAGGATAGTAGTCTTCTACAAAACTCGTTATTTGTTACCCAGGTTAGACTACTTTATAATATAATTTATTTTGTAAAAGCTGATGGAAGTAAGAAATAGTATGAAGTTGTGTCTCTTGTTCTAGTTTCCAGAAAATATATCTTTCTTGATTGCGGGTCTAAGGCATGGTTTTGTAGCCAGGGGATCCCTTATTGAGTTTTATGTACCAAACATGATGCTCTTGCTGTAAATGTTAATTATTCTAAATTCTAATGTTGTATGATTATGTTTATTTGAAAGATTCTGTGGGAGCCTCTATTTCTGTTCTCAATATGTTGGAAGTTTTCAATTCAAACACAAGTGTTTCTGTTGTTGCACCAGCAACCTGTGATTATTTCAATATTCTGTGCCAACAATCCTTCCTTGGTTCATTGGTTGGTGGAAATGCAAGTAATAAAGACTTGATCAAATGGATTGATGACCGAATTGCCAGCTGTGAATCACCTAACATGGACTACGGAAAAGGTGAAAATATGAGAATGCTTCTCTCATTCCTTAAAATAGCTTGTCAGCATTATGGAAAACTTCGGTCTCCTTTCGGCTCTGACACTCTATTGAAGGTAAATACTTCTATTGTAATTTTAACCTTCTTTTTTTTATTAACAATAAGGTTTCACTTTCCTTAAAAGTTTTCATTTTCACTTTAATTGTATCTTGTAAAAATGCTTGTCCTTTTTCTTTTCATTCAATCTAATGGTCTTAGGCTTTCTTGCTTACAACTCAAGAAATAACTATTCATTAGAGGTTTTTTCATATACAATGAAGTGAGACTATTTTTGTTCTTCTCTGCTTTCTTTTGTGTGTTATATTGTATTTCATTCTTATTGGCATACACCCATTTATAGGAGACTGATACTCCAGAATCAGCAGTTTCTAAACTCTTTGCATCTACAAAGAGGAAGGACGCATCTTATGGTGCTCTTAACCACTGCTTGCAGCTATTGCCTTCTGAAGGACATGTTCGGGTATGCCATCAACTATACTTCACTATTTTTATCATTACAGACTGCTTTGTCTTATTTTCTCAGTTATTTTTAATATATGTTTTAGGCAACCGCAATTGAGGTGCAGAATCTTCTGGTTTCTGGTAGAAAGAAAGAGGCTCTACAGCGTGCACAAGAGGGTCAGTTGTAGGGACCTGCACTTGTTCTCTCGTCGCAACTTGGTGAACAGGTTTGTTTTTTTGTTCATTAAATTTTCTGTGACATATTCTTATTTTCATGTTGAGGAAGGTTTGACTGAAGCTGCAATCTCTCTTTTTTACCATTGGTTCTTGGCAGTTACTTTGGGTCATTGTAGTTCTACATTGATACTATTAAGCAAATGACACTTCATCAGCTGGTAGCAGGGTCTCCTTTACGAACATTATGGCTGCTAATTGCAGGGCAACCGACAGATTTTTTTCCACAGGCTCCACAATTAATGGCATGGATTTGTCTCAACAGCATGCAGAGGTGATATATTGGTGCATGGAATTTAATTCTAATTGGTTATTTTTCAGGGAGGAAAATTTTCTACCAAAGAGGCATTAAGACAAATAAATGATCTGATTGTTTTTTGATTCTTCAATAGAAGACTTAAGAAAAAAATATGCCTGTGTGGTGAAGTGGTTACCCATAAGAAGAATGACATAGATTAAAGGGATTGTTGTATACATACTTCTGATGCTTCTGTTCTTTGTATACCTTTTTGGAATGATCATGCAATGCTATTGAGAAGAAGTGTAAGTTAGTTGTGGAGAATTCATGCTTCATTCAGCTACTGCCTGTACTTTTGTTTCATCTAAAATTTCATTTTACCACATGTTTTTTCTCATGTGACGTCCATATGTTTGAAGTCAAATTAATGCACTAAAAGGAATATGCACTACTTTGTTAGTAAGCAAGGTACAGGATGTTGTTGAACTTTGGCCTGCAATGCAACAGGAAACCAGCAGCAAACCAACATGCAGACCAGCATCCAAGCTGAATCAGAGAAGCAGCAGCATATTGTTTATTTTGTTCATTTGTAACTTGATTTAGTTCCAATTTAATTTATACTTAAAGTTAGTAGGAGTAGTTGTTGATTTATGTTTGATGTTATAGCTGGTATGTCTGCTACATTTTGTGTGTAATTCTAGCTAGGCTTTAATCATGTATTAGTGGGAACAGTTATACATTAGGTAACTACCATATTTCATTGTAACATAAATGCTTCTCAAGTCAATGAAAAAGATTTGATTTTTGGAGATCCAATTCAGTTTTCTTCTTGTTCAAACTTCTTTGTATTCATTTTTCTTTTTCTCCTTAATTTTCTGCTAAAAAAACCAACACATGTAATCCGGAGTACTAATTATGTATATGGCATACTGCTTATTCAAGTAATGAAGTTAATCTTTACATCATCCGGGTTACTTGCTTCCGTTTTCTTCCTCTACTGTCAAAACCCCAACAGATGTGATTTATAGCTCTTCCCTTTAGCATTGATAACCAGCTCAAGGCTCGACATTGCACGTTCTACATGGTGGCCATAGGCTGTTTCAGTTACTAGCCAACGGTTGGTTTTAGTTTTAAAGTTATTTGGTGCTAGCAATGTCTTGCATTGAGTTACTAATGACAAACATTTGAAATAACATGCATTAAGACGCACAGACATTGAGAAAAAAGGTATTGTAAATATTTCATTAAAGAGATTTGAAAGAATAATGGATAGTTCTGTACTTATGTCAAACTTATTTATACATGACTTTTTTCTCTTCATGTATTTGGCATTATGGATCTATTTGTCAGAATTCATAAATTAATTATATATATATTATTAATATATGTAAAAACGGCTTTTCCGGAAAATATTTTCAGGAAATCTGCCAAACAACAGAAAATATTTTACACAGACTCATCCAAAACACCAGAAAAGTAAATCATTTTCTAGAAATCATTTTCCGGAAAACATTTTACTGGCAAACAAACGGAGCCTTAAAGTAATGTGTATTTAGATTATTCGGGCATAGTATAGAAATAGGTAAATGTATTTGAACACGGTTCGTGACATGGTTGTAGCAATAATAACATCAAATGGATGTATAAAAAATAGAATGATGATATACTGAAAATAAAAATGTCGTACTAGTAAATGACAATGCAACATCAATTTGTAGTAATAATGGCCTAATAATAATATGCATAATAAAATATAAAAGTGTAATAATAATAATAATAAATCATAATACTAATATGCATAATAAAATAATAATAGTAATAATGATAGTGATAATAGAATATCAAAGTATATAAAAAGGGAAAATAAATAATATAAATTCTAAACATTTAAAAAGGTAAAAAATAATAAAAGGTAGAAAAATAATAAATAAATAATAAATAAAAAGTTCACCAAGGAGTAAAGTTATATAGGCTAGGGATTGAATTAAAATTTTAGTGAAATTAAAGGTACAAATTGTTAAATAAATTAATTAATCAATAAAGGACTAAAATAAAATGCGCGAAAATAACCAAGATCCAAACAAGCAATTATCCCAAACCCTTGGGACACGTGTCATTCCCTAAAGGGTCAGCAAATTGAGGACTAAATTGAAACAAGCAAAAACTTAAATGGTATAATTTCTAAAAAGAAATATAGTGGAATTAGGACCTAATTAAAATATCTCAAAAGGCGAAAGGACTAAAATCGAAAATATCCCCCTTAAAAAAAACGCGGATCGTAGGGCGGTTCAGAGCGAGCAATCGGGTCAGCTGAAACGACACTGTTTCGGGCATCCGATTCTTAAAATGGTCCATGGACCAAAATGAAAATAAAAAGAAATCAAATGGCGAAATAGAAAAAATAAAAAAATGAAATAGGACTAAATTAAAACAAGCCGCAAATGCGGAAGGACCAAAGGCGCAAATAGACCACTTTTAAAAAACACGCGGATCTTAAGGCGGGTCGGGTCTGTTTTCGAGTCAGCTTCAAAGCGACGTTGCTTTGGGGCTTCTGAAGCCAAGCCAAAACGACGTTGTATCAAGGCCTTATAAAAGTAAAAAATCAGAAAAAAATTCATTTTCAGCAACTTTTTTTTTTAAATCTCCTTTCTCTCTGTTTTCACTTTGTGCACAGCCCAGAATCTGACCATCAGGCCGCTGTGAGTCTGTCGTGGCCACCAGTCACCAACGACAGCGGCCGTCACCTCCGGTGGCCGAAGAGAAAAGAAAAAAGCCTTTTTCAACCTTCTCTCGGCCCAAATCTGAGGGCTAAACCTTCAGTTCACAAAAAAAAATCAAAAAAACAAAGAAATATTTGACCCCTTGCCTAGCCGATTTCAACGCCGGAGAAGGCTTCCGACGACGGGTATATGAAGCGACTCAGGTGAATAACTATTTTTACTTCTTCTTTTTTTTTTGAAATAAAACAGAACAAGAAAGAGAAAAAAAAGTCACTTTTGTTCTTCTTTTTAACACTTTTTTTCTATATTTTCATCCGTAAAAAATATTACAATCTGGTTATGACTTTTATAACCATATGCTACATTGTTCGTTTTTACTGTTCTTTCTACTGTTTCTTTTGCGTGTTTGTTCTCTTTTTGCAGGTGGTGGTTGACGATGACGGTGGCAGAGGCAGTTGACGATGGCAGACCTTGGGGCACGAGCATGCTGACGTGGCAAGGAGCGGCGCGAGAGAGGACTTAGGGTTTTAGGGTTTCCAACAATAGTTTAGGTTATGGGCTTATTGGGCTTTGGGTTATTGGGTTTCTTATTTAGGTAGTGGATTTTAAATTTGGGCTAGCATTGTAATTAGACTTTGAACTTTATGGATTCTGTTGTTTTTGTTTTTATTTTTAGTTTGGTTTTGGGCCCAAGCAAAATTGGGCTTCTACAGAGAGGAAAGGAGACGCTTTTATAATGAAATAGAAATAGGGTATAATTTGGATCCTATTGAGTAAAGACCCCATCATTTAGGTCCTAATGGTAAGGTGTTCGAGTTGATATAATGTGTCCAAATAGGTAGGTTTGTTTTGAGGAGTTTGTATTGGGAAGTGATAGAAGAATAGTATTGGTTTTAGCAAAGGATATGTTAGAGATTTGGAGGTTGCTTTGAGATGTCTTTCAAATTGTTTTCATATAGGTATAACATATTTAAGTAGGTATTGTTATATATTAATATTGAAAAGATTTGGGGTAAGGTTGTGATCTTAGCTTACTGATGAAGATTATATCTTAGGGCTAATTTGGCAATACTTTTGAAAAGTACTTTTGAAAAGTGCTGTGGAAAAGTGCTTTTGAGAAGTGCTTTTGAAAAGTTTGCTTTAAAATTTGAGTGTTTAGCATTGCTGTCAAAAAGTGCTTCTGAGAAATAAAATGTCCATTTTAGATATGTTATTATCAAGTAACAAATATACATTTAAATAAAATTTAAATTAGTTAATATTATATTTTAGTAAGAATATAAAAAAATTACTATAACTTGTTAATATTTTAATATATGAAATATAAATTTTAAATATTTTTAAGTAATAAATATTAGTTACTTATAAAAGTTATAAAATTTAATTAGAATATATAAACTACATTTTAAATATTTAAATATAACCATTAAATATTTGTAATTAATATTTTAAAAATATTTTTTTATTTTTAATTAATGATTTTAACACATTTGTAATTAAGCACCACAAAAAAAAGGAAAGTACTATGTTATTAGAGGGGTGAAAAAGTAATTAAGCACTAAAAGTGCTTTTGGGAGAGGAAAAGCTAAAAATTTTAGCTTCTCCTTTTTAGAAGTACTTTTCAAAAGCACTTCTGAAAAACTAAAAATTTCAGCCAAAAGCAGCTTGTTCTGCACAGCTTTTCTGTCAAAAGTATTTTTAGAACCAGAAGTGCTTTTAAAAAGCAATGAAGAACTGGCCCTTACCTTTGAAGGATAATAATTCAATAAGTGAATTTAAAAGCTACTTGACAAGTGAAGCTAAGGGAACCTCATGAATTTGACATGGAACCCAGCACCAATGTGAGGATATCTATTATCCTTAGAAACAAATTAGAATAGTGACCTACTCATTATAAAGAGTTAAGAACCAATATTATCACAAGATTAACACTTGAAATTAAAGCTACCCATTTGAAAGAAAACAAGCCAATAAATTGAATTGGGCAGCCATAAGATTAATTAAAATAAGCAAACCAAG
Source organism: Gossypium australe (assembly GCA_005393395.2). Classification (NCBI taxonomy): domain Eukaryota; kingdom Viridiplantae; phylum Streptophyta; class Magnoliopsida; order Malvales; family Malvaceae; genus Gossypium; species Gossypium australe. The sequence continues at coordinate 122,900,785 of CM016626.1, forward strand.
AAATGAAATCCAAATTTAAAAGACAACTTCAAAGAGTTTAATAAACAAGTCCAAGAGCCCATCTTCTTTGCATTTCTCCTTCACAAGATTGAAGACGTCACTCGCTTCGCTTGAATCAATCAGCCTTCTCTTCAAGAACCCTCACATTACCATTACTCCCCTATCTGCTTTTGCACTCAAACTTGGATTCATCCACAAGTTGTTTTATTTATTCTTGTTTTTATTCTGTGTTTATTTTTAAAACTTCTCAATTGCATCCATTTGCTCCGTTGATTTTTACTTGTTTTAAACTACTTTCAAGAGACTTATGATTAGTTTTAAATTAGAATTAGGTAAAGTTAACAATGATAAATTTTGACCTTTTTTTTCCAATTTGTTTTTCTTTCTAGCTTATAACAAATTTTCCTGTTCCAATAACTATTTTACTTCTAACTTCACTCTAGATTTATATTCCATATTGACGTTCCCCGAGAAACTTGTTTTTTCTTTTTTTTAAAATGGAAACCATTTCACGCAAAGCTAGAATAAAATGGAAACCATTTTACCCAAAGCTAGAAAAAATAGTTCAAATTTAATTCATTTGATGATAAAGTTAACATTGTATCGCAAATAAATCATGTTATTATTGGTTCTAATTAGTTTTTTTGTGGAACAAATTTAATACAAAGGCCATATATATCATTATCTATACATAATAAATACATTCCTTGTGTACATTGAACAAATATAGAACTCTGTACAAACTATAATACAAAAGATTACATTGTTTACACTTAGCACAAACATTCCACCTCAGCTTCCAATATTATTCCTGAACCAAAATATAATATTATCATACCAAATAACTTGTTAAATATTTTGCTTCAATTACCATATCCCTAGATCAAATGATGGAGAACTTTGATGCCCACCATTCTGCAGGTTTGGTTGAGCATTTATCTCTTGCTTCTCCATTGATGACTCGGACTTGTTCTTCAGAAGCATGGTGGCTTGCGCCTCCACGGCATCAAGATCTAGACTTGCATAAAATTGATCATCATCATCATAATCATCAAAGTCATTATCATTCGCTGTGACTTTGTTCACTTGAGGTAGCTGAGAAGCATTACTTAACTCTTTGCCTCCAACCTCAGATTGGAATTCTTGCTCCAAGTTAATTGCAGGAATAGACTCCAACTGGAAGAAACTCAACTTTCGCTTTCTGCTTTGCAGAGTCTGATTTTCTACTTCTGAATCATAAGATCTGCGCGGCATGGATACTGAGGAGATCCTCTCTTCCATATTCTTTGCTGCAGTCTGATTTATGGACTCGGGCTGAGGTACCTGGAGAGAATACAATGTCTTGTCTGAGGAACACCCACTTCCGGGATCTTTGCTTGTGGAAGCTACGCAGTCAGGACTGAAAGCAGAACAAGTCATTTGCTCCACCATTGGTGATTGGCTTAGCAAAGAACGCCTACAATAACAGAGTAATTAGTTCATAAGGCCTGACCTTGGCAAAAACCCAAAATTTTTTAATACAAGAGGAATAAAAGGAGATGACCTTTTAAAGGGTATTACGAATTTATGGATAGATTTGTAATGCTCTTACAAGTGAAAATAAATACTGGATTCGTGATTGGGAAACTAGCTAACAATGTAGAGTAGGAAAGAAAATCATAATATTTGTTTGAAGAAAAAAATAAAGAAATCACCTTCAACCTGGTGTCAACTTTAAACAATCTTGGTGGCTTGTTTTCTACATCTATTCGGATCTAATGCCAGTTTCTGTTATATCATTTCAGTTCATATAGCTAATAATTTTCTCTAATAATGTATAAAAGATGCAGATTTAGGCCTTCATCTGACTGTAGCAACCTGATGGGGAGTTTAAGATGATTGCAGAAATAACTAGAAGGAAAATATGAGCAACCTGTAAACTGCCATCATATCAACTCTACCAGATTCAATCTGGGTACTGCCTGCCGTAGGGTTTATCCTGTCATCGATGAAACTATCATCATATGAATCACTCTCATCATCAGTTTCTTCAGTAGAGACTTCAGCTTCTGTCGACTCCCTGAGGAAAAGATTAATAGATATATGAAATACTAATTAACCAACCATAATGGGAGACGTATAATATGCCCACTCAAGTAGCTTTCTGTTATGGAACTTAATTGTCATCTTTTATCAATTGGAATTCTGTAGTATAATAATGTGACAAAACAAATTAATGCATGGAAGCCTTTTCTTTGGTGGGTCAATGATTAGCAACTGTTCCCCTCTTTTTTCCTAGATAATAAAAAACAGGGGAGAAAGGCACTTACTCAGCTTCCTCATCAATGAACGTTCTGACATCATTCCCTGGCTTCATTTTGCCTGAAAACAACAATATGAAACAGGCCTGATCAACAACCCGTATACGACTTCTTTTTCTTGGCATTCTGTAACTTGCTTGAAAGCATAAGATAAAACTACAATCTGGGGAAAAGCAGAAGTCAAAACTGAAAAATCCCCGCACTGGAAATAACAAACATGTCATGTACGACATAGGTTACCTCTACCAGACTTTGTTTGAATAGGATTGGCACTAGATAATGATTTGGCACGGTTTGCTAGAGAGACGAGAGAATTTTCTTTCATGATTTTTGAGCCCCTATCCTTTCCACAATTCCCAACCTTGCGCAACCTTTTAAACACCCGTACCGGCTCAACTGTCTCTGCTTTTTCTCCAGAACTTAAGTGCCAACTTTTACTACCACAGCTGTTTGTAAGGTTTGCCAGGGGACTTTTCACTTCCACCACAAGTGGAGAAATAGGGCTACATCTTGTACTAGAAACAGGGTTCATCTTAGGTATCATTTCATCTTTCATGATTGAGACTTTTCTTCCATGGGAGCTATTTTCCACTGGACTTGAAGATCTCAAAATCAGTTCAGTGCACAACTTGGGAGATGATGCTTGGACTGGAATAAAGGACTCGTTTCTCCTTTCCTGCTTTAAAAGCCCTGCAAAATCCATGTTTATCAAGCTAGAATTAGTGGCTCTTTCTCTACAAATTTCAGAGCATATTAGCCTGTAAGGACTACTGACCACTATCAGCTATAGGAGACTCTGGAACAACTCCTGATTTGATCAAATTAGTTAGACGGGGACTAAGTTCAGTATCTCTGAGATCAATATTAGCTTCATCAGCCATTTCACAAGTGCCATCTGGAGTCTCAGGAATCTTTTCGACTTCATTTAGCATTTTCTCTTTCTCGAAATCAGTTTCACAAAATCTAGGTGTTGATAAAGTATCAAGTTCTATACTTTTTTTCTGACACACAGTAATGTTTTGAACAGCTTCAGTTTGCATGATTTCATATAAAGTCTTCACACTCCTAGCCTCTTGCTTCAAAGAATTTAGCAACTCATTTGTAATTTTACTGGCATGCTTAGAATGCATTACATCTTCCCGATAAAGCGAAGGAACAGATAAAATTAGGACCTTTCCACAAGCATCAACAGATACAAAATCAGAATCAAATACGAAGGAATGTGCTTGGGGACTTCCGCATCCAGACTCTCTACCATGCTTCTCCTTCGTTCTTGAAGTCCTCAAAGGTGATTCTGCAGAATCAGTTGGTCCTAACTGAGAATTGGCAGCTTGAGAATTATCCAAAGCTGGAAAATCTGGAATAATGGTTAACCGTAAAACTTTAGCTGATGAAATTATTGATAACTGGTGTAGCTGTTATAAAAGTGAATTAGAACAGACAAGCAACCAACATGTAAGGCAAAAAGAAAAGGTTGATTGATATTAATACCAAGAAGTTATCTAAATGACAACTGGTTGGAAATATAGTCCATTATCATCTGGATGTTCTAACTATAGAATCAAATATGGAGGAAGACTATATGGGTTTTAACCTTGATTTGTCATTTATGGCCTTTACATGAAAAATGGTAGATTATATTACCTAAATTCTAACAGACAAATTTGTCAAGAAAGCCTTTAAAGCTGCCAGATGATATTACCTTTGGTAGGACTGTCATGTTGTTCAACAATGCCAGCTACAGAGTGATCAGCTGAAGAGACTTCATCCTGAATCCATTAGATAAATATATAAGCAAGATTGAAGTTAAATTGAAATGAAAACATTTTGAGAAACAAAGTTCAAGTGTGAACCTCAACAAAGAAATTCCCATTGCCTCCTGGAAAGGTTAAGCCATGCAAATGTTGCATGGAATCGATCAGCATCTCTGTTCTACAAGAATGCATTACTTTACATACTTTGGAGGGAAATGCTTGGAAGCTAGGGAAGGCAATAAGAGAAGGTCTCCAAGTGCTCTCACTGGTAGGATGGAAATACTTGGCAATTAAATCAGTCTCTGCAACAGTTAGTTTTTCTCTAAAAGGAGGTGTCTCCATAACATGATCATCTTTCAATTTCTTTCCACGAGGAACAAATTGTTCAATTGAGAGCTCTACAAATTGGACTTCTGGTTTGAAAATGTGAGGAATCTAGAGATGGAAGGTAAAAGTATAAAAGGGTCATAAGATAACAGTTGGAGCAACAAGAAAACATGACCAACTGACTTTAGATAGATCTCACCATCCTCGGACTGGAATGGAAACTGAAGCTATTCATTCCACCATTTCGCATATGCTTATTTATAGACCGGCTGCTGGCTTGCTTTCGCATGTAACCCTTCAACTCTGACCCTTGACAAGCTAGAACTAGTGTGATTTGTAAGGAAACACCTGAATTATAAGCATTCACATTCTCATATTGGGGACACTAGCGGGGGAGGATTAGAGCCATAAAATCGCAAAGTAGAAAGAGTTTTTTTTGCTGCACCATGAAAACCAAATGGCAGTAGGTTGATGAACTCAAATTTAGTATAAGACCACAAGAAACCCAGTATTTTAAGAGATATGGAATAACACCACTTAATACTTCCCCTCACGTGTAGCTCAAGGGCCTACATGTGGACAACCTCCCCAAGAGTCGTCAAACTCACTTGGGTTAGGCAAGAAGAACAACATAACAGAACTTGCGCTCTAATATCATACTAAGCATCCTACCCAAAACCAATTAATAATAGATGGAATGTCAAGAAAACTCAATGCTTACAAGTTGTGAGATAATAGTACTTAACATTTCCCCTCAGATATAGCTCACAGGGCTTACACATAAACAACCTCACCAAGAGTTATGTTAAGCATAATTAGACCTAGGCTCTGATATTATGTTAAGCATCCAACCTAAACCAATTGGCAATAGGTAAAATAAAAGTGCCTAACTTCAGTATAAGACTATAAGAAACCCAATACCAAACAAATGTGAGATAACACTGCTTAACACTCATAAACCACCCACTTTTTAACATGCATCATAAAACAAAAAAGGATATCAACTCGTCCATCATGCTTCCTTCCAGTTCTCCCCATCCGTTGTATCATCCTCAAAGGTGAAACATTTGCATCAAAACATATTACAAGATCGACTTCCATGATATCCAGGCCTTCTTCACCAATTGATGTGGCAACAATAACATTGTAGCCACCAGCTCGAAATTTCTGTCATCGAACATGATAAGCCAATTAATCTAAATGAGAAAAACAGCCAAAAGAATTACTAAAGCTAACATAATTACCTCCAGAACAGCCTGTTGAACTTTTTGAGACTGGCCTTTCAATGCTTTCCCTGTAAAAGACTATGGTTAGCATCTAGTTCGAACTTTAGGGTGTCCAACATAAAACCAATATTACACTTGAAGATATTACACATTGATTCAATGAACACAGAATGGCTTGAATTTAATGTTGAAACAAACCTCAAAATTAACAAATACCATTTAACATCTATTCAACCATTACATAAAAAATTTTGCACCCTGCGCTAAATGCTTCCAGTGATTCTAAAATGTAGGATTTATACTTAAACAATAAGCATACTCAATTCAAGAAGGTTAACAGAACAAAAAACCTGAGCTTAGGCTAGCAACAAATAACGTCGGCCATGATAACGACAATACAACATCCAACATAGAACAATTTGCAGCAAGTGGAGAGAATGAGTTTAATATTAGGCTGAAACAAACCTCAAAATTAACCAATACCATTTAACATGGATTCAAGCATTACATAAAAAAATTTGCATCTTGTGCTAAATGCTTTCAATGCTTCTTGAAATGTTAAATTTATACTTAAACAATAATGTTTCTTGTGGATAAGCATATTCAATTGGAAAAGGTTAACAAAACAGCAAACCTGAGCTTTGACCAATAAATTCAGTTGCTTTGACTAAATCTCGAATACTTTCTAATGCATTCATGATGTCCCTGAAAGCAATTTTAGTTAATATCAAGGAATGGTAAGATATTAGACATTGAAAGTGTCACAAAAAAGAAGAATCTGAAATTTGTTTTCCACCTAACACTTCCTCTAAAATTTGAGAAGATAATCACCCTGGAGTTTTGTGGATCCCTTGTTTCTGTAACATATACAGTAAAATATATAATAATAATTAAAAGAGAGAGGGAGAGAGAGAATTTAAATTGTGTGCTAGATATATGATTAAAAAGCTTCAGACAGAAAAAAAGAACTTTTTATGGACCAAATATAGGTGATAAATCTCATCCACATGCAAAAGTCAATTTATACAATCAACAGTAAAATCTTCAAAAACCCTAACCATTATAGTAGAAGGGATATCGGAGGCTGAATGCTTTAGTACATATTTCTCCATTCTGAAATTCCTAATAGGGTAACTATCAAATGGCAAAACTAATTATAAAGCTACTTGAAACATGAATCAACCAAAAAGTGCTAGATTTCTCTTATCATGACAAGTTGATCCAGTAGTTGGTAGCAAGACTGAGAACCAATGACTTTAAACTACTGAGAACCAATGACTTTAAACTAGGTGCTTAATAATTCTATATTCTTAAAGCTAGAAGATGCTCTTTGCAACAAATGCAAGAATATGTACTGAAAAGAAAATACAAGATCTGACCTTCAAAATCACAAGGTTAACAGCCTATAGTTTCTTACCAGTCATGGGAGACAAAATTTGTTTCTTTCGTATATGCAATTTCAGTATTAGCAATTCAGATTTATAGTTTCTGCACATCTACATCATAGGGCTAAGTTTAGATTATTCTAAAACTTCGAATTTGTTTTCAGAGTCCAAGATGGTTATTCACTTGTCTTCCACTTGGTTTCCAATCCAGAATCCTCATCTTTGTAGGTTAAAAGCAGTCTACAATCTCTGTTTGTCTTAATTTTCTTGATATAAAAAAGAAAAAAAAAAAACTATGCCTATTTAGGTTTATGGACTGGAGGCACAGATGCCTGGCACTCGTCTCCATTGACTTGTGTCTCTTGCTATGGTGTTCCTGGTTAACCGCTAGTGGCAGAAGGACAGAGCCCAAAAGATTCTTTCTAATTTGGTGCTGTTGAAAACATTCCGCAAAACTTATCCTTAGATCCCATTACCCTCCTTTAGCTATAATCTCAATTCAATTTAACTCTAATTTATGCCTAGATAATACTAGCCAACCATAAACCAAAAGCAGGCAGACTTCTAATGACTGACCTACCTAAACCTTTCACCTCCTTTTCTACTGCTCATTTCCTATCACATAGTTGAGATAACAAAAAATAAAATATTTATGTGAACCATCAAGTATCAAAATGAGTCAAAGCTTAAGTATTTATGATCAATTTGACAAGTATAAAAGATCTTACAAGTCTTGCAAGCCACAACAAACTACAATTTGTTTTGCAAAGCTTCACTATATATAAAAGACTAACTATGTATATAAAAGCACTCCAAATTATCAGTCATTCAAAATTCTGGTTTCTAGCATCCCAGTCTTAGTAGCTTCTATTCGGGAGAGGCAGATAAAAACCACCACATGCAGGATTATTATTTAAACTGAAGATGACATACGGAAATGGTTAATCAATACGTCTAACAGTTTCGACAATTTTGGACTTGGTGCACCATGAGACAAACTCCGTTGCATTAAAAGCTTTGCATTCATTAGATCTTCATTTTTACTCATCAGTCTTGAAAAGGGCCTGCAACAATCAATTCTGAACATCTTAAAACTTTGAAGGCATTCAGGTTAACATAAAAAATAGTGGACATAATAGTAGATTCAATCATATATCACATGTGCTTGTGGTTGTCTATTCGCATCCACTCATCTGTGCCTCCATGGTTCAACTCCAATACCAATTAGCAGAAATATAACAAATCACCATTAGATTTCTGCTATTTACCGGTCACTAATGTTGTTTCTGGCATTTCAATTTATAAGAATAAATAAAAGATACACTAAAAGGTTAATTCTTAAAATACAGTTCATATCATCTGCCTGCAACTCCTACATACCTGTAGTTAGCTTAAAAAGATTACAAACACTAATCAGAAAGTAATTTTTATTTCAAAAAGAAACAGATGACACTCATTTAGTATCGAATACTAGTTTTTCCCAACTTCAGAAGCATTTTACTAAATAGAATACAGTATAAAAAGTTCAAGACTGATCCCCTGTGGCTTTGAGTAAAATATGCACAATAATTCTTCATATTGTGAAACAAAAGTGGTCAAGCACATACCCTTGTTGCAACTTTTCCTCCAGCATCTCATATGCTGGTCTTATTCCATGGCTTGAAAGTAGCTTCCTAATGTGGTAAAGTGTAATAAGAACTGCAAAATATGCTTCAACTTCTCCATGCTTAACATGTGGAAGATCTAGGGGAGGAGCTTGACGAAATTTATCCCTTGAACTAAGTAAATCGACCGGGCTTAACTATCAAATGGAAATGGAAATGTAAGTAAGAACAACAGGACCACCCACTGTGGTAATTGAAAATCAGAGTCATTTCAATGTAACTTTTAAAGTTTATAAATTACAACCATATAAGGTTCAAAAAATCAACCTCGTTGTTCTAGCATTCCTGAGAATTAATTAATAGATATAGACAATGAGCTTTTAAATTTAGGAAAGAATAGAAATTGCAGAAAATTCTCAAAATTATATCTGAGCAATGCAATAAAAAGAATCCAAACACATTCTTGTAATACTCAAGTCCTAGAAAGATACTTTCAGCTCTGAGAACCATAGATGTTTTAAGAAATTATTTAGCATCAACTATTTTGTCTTGCTTCCTTCTCCCAAATTGTTTCTTAAGAAATGCTACCACATAAAGTGAATAATGAACTTTTTTATATTAGATTAAATTTTCATAGCAATGCAGTTATTGCCTTTTTTTTCCCATTTAGCAGCACGCTGAAAGATTCTAAAGTTCTAACAGGCAACAAGTACACCCATGAAAAGGCTTAGACTTAAAAGCTGAATAAGCTAAGATGCAGAAATGATGAATTTTCAGAAAGAACCAAGAATTATAACATATGTAGAACCATACAGTCTGATAGTCCCTGTTCTGAATAAGTCCATTTGCATGAAGCTTGGCCACATAAGGACGAATTATTTCTAACAATTTATTATTCACATCAGAAGCATCTTGCCCCAGTGGAACCTGGAAATATTGCAAGGAATATGTTACTTTTATTAGAAATAACAAACAACAAATTTCAAAAGAGAAAAACTTGTGGATACCTCAATCAATTCTATCTTTCTATTGTGAACATATGGACTAACATCATGGTCATGTTCATTGCGATACTCCAGGGTTGATATATATAAGTTGTCAATTATTTGCTGGATAGCAGGCTGCTTTGCTGAATAATGGCAACCAATGTAAGCATTAAGGTTACATGACAATTTCAAAACACAATGAGAAGACAATTGTAACTTACATCCTGGTGTTGCAGTCAAAGCTAATATTCTCAGCTGCACTGGCATTGACATTAACTACAAATTTAGGGTAACACTAGCACCTTTAATAACTTGCTCCATAAATGTTGCCGCCAACAGCATGCTCAAAATAAAAGGGAAAAATAAAAGTTTGAAAGACTAAAAGAAATGTGGAAACTACCTCGCGAACTGCCACACAATAGGAATAATTTCCCATTGCTCGATGAGCCTCATCAATCACCAAACACACAAGGTACTTTGACAAACATGTGCCTGCAACAAGTTACTTGATGAGAAAAATCCAGCAAAAGAACATATCAGAAAGACCTTAGGCAGAATGGTAGAAGTAAAAAAAAAAAAAAAAAAAAAAAAATCATAAGTCAGCCAGTCAGTTATCTTCCATCCATCAATAACATGCAGTGAAAATTACTTTAGAGAATCACCAGATTGAATGTCTTTCTCCAAAACTTGTGGGGTAACAAAGAAAACTCTTTTAGTCTTCCAAAAGTTTGCTCTTTTTGATGGACATATCTGACCTGTCATATCAATTGTCCATTCCTGCAATCAGATTGATCCAAATCTTATCAAAACATGTAATAATTGTGAAACTGCAAAAGAAAAAAAGACAAGAAAAGAAATGTTGTCTTACTTGTGGAATTCCAACAATATTATGGCATGCCTCTATTTGCTGCATGACAAGTGGTCGAGAAGGAGCAGCAAAGACTATCTTCCCTGTCAAAGAAAATAAAATAGCCATCATAGTTCAAGGACATATCAAGTTACATTTTGTAAAACTAATTGAATAAAAGTTATACATTCTAAAGAGTAAAGACAAATAAACATTAAGGCAATAACTATTTAAATAGTCAGAAAATACTATACATTAGATAATATATAGGAAATAGGAACCTAAATTTCTAATTTAACTAGTTATCCATTCTTAACTATCATTAAAATGGAACATCAACCATATAGTGATGAAGCAAAAAAAAAAATTTGAAAAAAAGATGAATTTACTTTTGCATTGTAAAAAGGGATCGAGAAAACAAATAATTCACAAGCCCATACTAGACCAGAGAAAATTTTGTACTAGAAATGTGTCCACAGCTATCAGAAACCAGTTACATGTAAAATCGCCAACAGTTGTGCATGAAAAATAAGAAAGGAGAGCCAACCAAACATTGGAAACCTCTACTGTTCTTTTTATGAGAATTTATAAGAAATAAGAATATAAAAACCTAATGACATAGGAGCTACTACTATTATGTTATTTTATTATTTCAGTCTTCTTTGTAAATTGGTAGCCAAAAGGATAGATGGCTAGGATTATAAATGATCTTACTCCTTTTTTCAGCCTTAACTCTATTTATTTACTGTAGTTTTTCTCTAAACCACACTAACTTGGTATCAGAGCCAATTTGATCCTACGATCTGTAGTAGGTTTTGCTTTTAGGCATGGTTGGACGTGAGAAAACTACAAGAAGAAACCCAAAAAGAAAAAAGAATATGTTGGGATGCAATGTGCAATTGAAATTCTCATATGCAATTTATGCTAGACCACAAGAAGAACAAATTTGAGCCCAGATGGAGATTTCAAGAGGTACCCACAACCAGTTTGACATAGAAGAAGTGAAAGAGAAAAAAACAAAATTGGCTACAATGCAATGTGCTATTGAAGAATTCATACAACATCCAATAACACGTTTTGCAACAGACAAGGAGCTTGTTACTCTATTTATCTAAGAGATAGATATCAGCCTCAAAAATTATTCAACCACTAAAGCATAAATGAATCATGAAAGATTTGAGTAATAGAGCCATAGGAATGCTCATGAAAAAAACTTTTACCTTCAGGAAACCATCTGAAATAGTTATAAATTATAACTGCGGCAATAAGTGTTTTTCCAAGGCCTGTTGGCAATGCCACCAACGTATTTGAAAATAGTGCTGTCTTGGTTATGGCAAATTGATAGTCACGAAGAGGGACATTAACTGCACTAACAATAAAGGAGAGATGGTAACTTAGAATTCTTAATGAATGCTAAAAAACAGTCTTGAAAGACACTTCAAAATTAGGCCATTTAGAAAATCAAAAATATCTTCAAAAAAGGGAAGTAGGAAAATACTTTAAATTTTGATTTTTTTATAAAATTATTAGTGGTTAAAAGATATACACTATCTTGTTTCTGCTAAAGCTTTCTAGTTGATCAAACAGAACAGATGATTGATGTAAATATAAAAAGAAAAAACATTCTTCATGAAGAGGTAAACCTTATTCAGTTCAACACACAAACGAAACTTGGTCCTTTCCAACGAAGTTTGAAGTGCCTCTTAAAGGACCATGGGAAGCATAACAACTAGAAAATTTAAGAAGTAATGCAACAATAAAGAGAAAAAAAAAGAAAAATTTTCTATTGTCTGTACCCTTTTTCTAGCAACAAAGTAACTGGCATTGCTAACATCAACCTACCTATTTGACCAAATAGTAAATGAGAGAAAAATGGGCAATTACTATTTTTTATGTTTCCTAAAAGTGACTTACAATTGAATATGACTCGTAGGAGTTGAACCATACATGAAGCAGTACCAAAGCACAGAAAATATAGTACGCAGATACTTGGGTATTGATTACTGGAGTCCGAGTTTTGGAGTTTGGAATGCTGGTAAACTCAACCCTTTATCCTCATTATATACTTGTTATTTCAACACTATCATTAATTCAGCAAACAGGACACAATCCACTAGGACCATTATAGCAATACTGAATTAATAATAGTTAGACTTAGATCAGTCTTTAAAGAAATCTTATAATTGCTTCAGCAATCAGTACAGATGAATATGGATTTCTTTTGTGCAAAAGAGTTGACAAGTCACCACATATCCCCCTATGCGATTGCAAGTGCACCAACATCAAACTAACATATGTAGTAATACATAGTAGATTTAAGGAATTGATACTAAAAGTGATAATATTTACCCAAAAAATTGGAAACAGGGGGGAAAAAGTATGCTAGCCAAGTTACTTCATCGAGATGCAATAAAATCATTCATATTTTAGTAGTTCCTGACTAGCAATACTTTCTAAAGCACCAAAGAAATATATACATTATATTTATATATACATAGGTGTATCATATGTAAGTAACTATTGATAAAAACTGTCAAATCTGATACCTAGTTTACCAATTGGTTCAGCAACAACCACCCAAAAGAATCAAAATTTGGTTGTCAAAAGACCCAGTTACCCAACACACACATAAAAAAACAATAGAGCAAGGAAGGAAACAAGCGTGTTACGGAAGCTGCAACGGGGGGGAGGGAAGTAATAAATAAAAACCTGGGTAGATCCAAGTTTTAGCTGCCTCAGCATCAATCTGAACGAATGACACCTCCTCAGCCTCAGCCTCAGCCTCAACATCAACATCAACCGTCTGATGATTATCAGGAGGCCGGGGTCCCAGCTTCCCAATAAATCTGTCGAGCGTGGATTGCCTTGAAGAGTTTTTCTTAGAAATATGGGGTAAAGGAGTATGAGCAGCAAAATGGGAAGAAGAAGAAGAATTTCTGGTTTCACATGCCTTGTCAATTTCTCTAACCGCTGCTTCCCAATCAAACTCCTAAGTTAAAAATTAAAACAAATCAAAACCCACCAAAATGAAATAAACAAAAATTACTAATACAACTGCAAGACTGAAAGAGAGTAACAATTAGATTACGTCTTGGCCGTCGCCGTCGCCGTCGCCGTCGTCATCGATGATATGGAGAGGAATGTTTGAGGCCATTGCCACTACAATGAGGCTCTGCTTAAACCCTTGGATAAATCAGAAATCAAAAAGAAGATGAAGAAGAGTTCGGCTTCGGCTTTGGCGGCAAAACTTTGAAGGAGCTTTTCGGGTTTCGCCCGAACAGAAGAAGCTCTGCACACGCTACAGTCTCTTGGCCCGACCCATTTGCTCACGCCTCTGTACCTTTAAACAAATAATAATAAACTAAGGTAAAGCACATCCCATGTGACTTTAAAATAGGGCCGTTCAATTAATTTTTTATTCTTTATTAATTTAATCACTTTAATTAAAATAATGGTTTGAATTAATCATTATTATTAGATTTTCTATTAATCTATTAACAATTTTTTGACGTAATATTTTTTTATTTTTAACTAAAACTAAAAATATTTCTATAATTAACTCAAAACGAAAATAATTGTATACAAGACAATAGATGTGAAATTTCCCATAGTCTCAAAAGTCAAATTCTTTGGTTTATAGTAGAAAAAGGTGCTTTCTTTTTTAAGTTGTTTTACACTTTCCAATGTTCAGTGTCCATTCTTGAGTCTTAACAGAAAGTTTAATAAATAAAGACATATATTTTACATGTGGGAAGGCTTAATTTTGATCCACTTCTTATGTAATATTTGGAGGCATAAGAGATCACAATGTGTAGATAACAATAGCACAATTTAAACTACAAACTTGTGTCTGTTTTTTTGGTTAGGAACACAGCTTTTGTCTATTGTTTGCTCTACCACTGAACTTTGTGGTTGTGCTTCAACAATCAGACCCCACAAAGCCCAAATGCCTCAAAAAGTCGAAAACAGTGCGCAAAGTTAAAATAATGTTCCGTTGACAGACTTATGGAGCAGGAACGACGAAGTGATGAGCCACAGAGAATGGGGAACAAGGTATATGCCGTCGCCAGGATGGTGGTTTTTATGTTGCAAATAAATAAAAGGTGATTTTGGCCAATTATAGAAATATCCTTAATTTTAGTTAAAAATAATAATAATAAAAGAGTCACATTATCAATCTGTTAGTGGATTAATTTTTAATGACAATAACCAATTCAAGCAATTATTTTAATTAAAATGACTAAATTGACAAAAAAATTAAAATAATTAAAATAGAGATAAAATTATTTTAGAGTGGCCTGGGGTGTAATTTACCATAAACTAATTTACCTAACTTCTCTATACTTAAATCTCCCTTCAATTGTTTGGGTAAAAATAATGGGAAAATAGAAAATATATAGGAGGGTTTTTAAGATGAATTTTAAGTGGTTGAATTTCCTTTTTTTTTTTAATTTCACCTAAAAATGTGATTTTTCAAATTTCTCCACTATTTTATTTTTAATACAATGATTTCACTATATAAATTTCAAAAAACATTTTTCTAAATTTTAATATATATTTAAATTTTTATTTTATTAAAAAATTATAAATTTTTACAAATCAAATGAAACCCATATTGAATAATTTATATAATATTTATTCTTAATGTCATTATTTTTCTTTTGTAATTATTTTTTTATTTTGTAAAATTCCAATAACCCAAATTTTCTTAAAAAGTTAATCCGTATGGGTTTGAACTTTAAATTAGGAACAATTCATCGAAGTTATAAACTTTTATTTTCATCATTTTCAATTTTAAAAAGCATTTTTTAGTGAAAACAATTTAATTGTTTTCTAATTTTCACACATTTTCATTTTTAAAAATTACAATCAAACACATTTTTTTCAATGTTTTCTATTTTCATTTTATTTTTCATTATTTCTCTTGTTTAAGAGATAGATTTAGTTGTCTCGCAAAGTCGTCATAGTATCAAGTAAAAAAGGGCATGTTGATTCGGTGTTGTGCAGCATATAGTTGGAAGAATCGATATGATCCATAATTGTCGTAATCGATCTATCCAAGAACAAGTAGGTGTGACCAATTGAGTGAGTGATTGGATCTATCAAAGGAATTAATAATTAAGTTTAAACAACCCGCTCAGTTGAGGTTGTTGATTTGAGCTGAGTCCTTCTAGTTCACAAGGCTGTCGATGTGCTAAATCGTGGAAACTAATTTCAAGGTTATTCATTTAGTAAGGGCTAATTGTCGGATTATTCTTCCAATTAATTTACACACGGAAGGACTGGTGGTCTAAGGTTGTTCCTTGAGCACTATAACTAACTTATCAATTGGAGGAGAAAGATCTATTGTTCAAGATCAGTTCAAAACGAAATCAAAATTTTGTCTGAAGCTAGAATGTTATCTCATCAATTTACCAATTTTAATTTTGTTCTGTTTATTAGCACATTTTTATTTATTTATTTTAATTTTACTATTTTCAAATTTATCCCTTTTTATTTTTCATATAGTTCAATATGTGTTGTGGGCACGAAAGTTGCTTGCTGCATATCCTGATTAAAACAACAATAGTTTTAAATACCTCAAACCCTATAGGATTGACCCTTACTCTTATATTACTATTTTACATTCTATTTACGTGTGAGAATTTTTTTAAAAAATTCAACACCCATCAATTGTATTCATTACGCCTTAGATGCTTCAGTTTCCAAACTTTGGACCATTAATATATATGGAAATTGTTGAGTAATATTTTGCTTATGTCCTTATTGATAAGAATGTTGGGGTATTTATACATGTTGCCACTGGCACTATTACAGCTCATAACAGGGACCACCTACATTGTCCTGGCTTTATTGCCTCCGACGCTGACATTCCCTGCTCCTAATACTGACATTCTACGAGTTCCAAGCCTGTTGGGCACGTGTCTACGGAGCACGCGGTCTTTTCTACTCCTAGGGCTGATACTCTAGGTGGGCTCTGTACTTGTTGGACATGTGTCATGGTGGCCTTCGGGGTATGTGGTCCTATTTGCGAGTCTATTGGACGTATGCAAACTGATATCATGGCCTTCTCTTGATTCCCGTGAGCTAGGTCTGCGACCCTATCTTGTGAGTTGTTCCCGCAGACCCCCTCAACGAACTATATTTGCGAACTCGCCTTGCTGCGGGACCCGTCTGTTTCGTGGATCAGAGGCCTAAATCCTTTCTAGGATTCGGGTCGATGGTTACTAATGTATAACAATCTAATCAATTAGGGAGGTGGAATACCCAGAGTAGATCTCAAATGTGGTAATGGTAAAGAAGGCGAGTGGTAAGTGGAGGATGTGCATCTACATCACAAACCTGAACAAGGTGTGCCCCAATGACAGCTTTCCCTTACCCTCGATCAATTGTCTAGTTGACGCCTCCGCAGGCTACCGACTCATGAGTTTTATAGACACTTTTTAGGCTACAATTAGATCCTGTTGGACCAGGATGACCAAAAAAAAATTTCCTTCGCCACTAAAGAAGGTCACTTTTGCTATCGGGTCATGCCGTTTGGTCTCAAGAATTGGGGCGCGACCTACCAGAGGCTGGTAAATAGGATATTCAAAAATCAGATAGGTCACCGCCTGGAGGTCTATGTGGACGACATGCTTGTGAAAGGTGAGTCCATAGGGGAGCACATGTGAAGCCTATCAGAGATGTACGCAATGCTAAGAGCTCACGGAATGAAACCTAACCCAGAAAAATATGTCTTTGGTGTGTGCAAGCCAGTAGGCTCTTGGGCTTTATGATATCAGAAAGGGGAATAGCGGTGAACCTAGAAAAGATTCAGGCCATCATTGAAATACCCCTACGAGCCATAAAAGAACTTCAACGCCTCACGGGCAAGGTTGTGGCGCTTAACAAATTCATCTCTAAAATGGCAGACAAATGCTTCCCTTTTTCAAGGCTCTAAAAACCTAATTCTTATGGATCGAAGAATGCCAAGTAGCCTTCGAGAAATTGAAGCAGTATCCCACCTCCTCTTCACTATCAAAGTCACCTCAAATAGGAGAAGCACACTACCTTTACTTGGCCACCTCGGAAGAGATGGTTGCAGCGATATTGGTTAAATTAGAGAATGTCCGTCAATTCCCCGTATACTATGTCAGCAAGGTACTTCAAAACGACGAGCTAAGGTACACAAAAATGGAAAAACTTTTCTATGCCTTGATTATTGTAGCTCGCAAATTACGACTATACTTCCAACCCCATCCAGTCGTCATAGTTACTGACCAGCCTATGAAAGAGGTGTTATCCAAAGCAGATACCTCAGGAAGAGTAACAAAGTGGAGTATCGAGCTCGCAAAATTCGGGGTAGACTTCGCCCTATGAATAGCGATAAAAAGACATGTACCAGAAGACTTCATAGTAGAGTGCTCATTTAAGAAAGCCAATGACGCAGCAGGTAATGCGAGTTATAACCTAATATATCGAATAGCAAAATACCTTGTAAAGATTATGTACTGTATGAACATGGATGAAAGTTAACAGTTCAATCAGACATATTTTATAATGAGACATAACATGCTAGCAACTCTTGAATTTTATTGCGAAGTATCATGTGTCCTATATTTTGTACTAAAAATTGTTTTTCGTTTGTTGAAAACCGTTGCTAGTAAATCTACCCCAGAAAGTACACATACAACCGATAACCCAAAAAGTTGGCTAGTTTATGTTGACGGGTCCACAGCCAAAACAGGATCAAGGGCAGACGCACTCATAATTGACATAGGGAAGCCTCGAGTTATGATACTCCCCACATACTCTGTATGGCCCAAGAGGAGATGTGGATGACACCAAAAATCCGCATACTATAAGGGGAATAAGAAAGCCAGGACATGAAAGAGCTTGCAAAGCTAATGCAAGGCTGCGAGGTATGTCATTATTACGAACTACAAATATTTACTAAACTCCTGATATATGAATTGGATATCTGGATATTACGAACTCACTACACGCTAAATTAAAACAATGTGTTTTATCCTGCGCTTAATAGATACACCTTACTTAAGGGTATACTATATAGAAAAGGGTTTTCACACCTACTGTTGTGGTGCCTATTAACGTCTGAAGCCGAATACAGTATGAAAGAGATCCACGAAAGAATTTGTGGCGACCACTTAGGAGGTAGGTTGCTCGCACAGAAAATCCTTAGACAAGGATACTACTAGCCTAACATACAAGAGGACGCCCATTAGTTAGTTCACAAATGTGAATCTTGCCAAAGGAACACCAAAATCTAGTGGCAACCAACGGAGCCCCTACAAATCATGTCGGGTCCTTGGCCATTTGCAACTTTGGGGGCCGATATAATTGGTTTGTTCCCTATTACACAAAAGAAATTCATAGTAGTGACTGTGGATTACTTCACCAAGTGGATCGGGGCCGAAGCTTTGGCAACCATCACAGAAAAGCAGATGGAGTCTTTCCTATGGAAGTCAATTGTTTGTAGATTTGGGATACCTCACACAATTATTATGAATAATGGAATGTAGTTTCAGGGAAAATTCAAGCAATTTTGCACTGACCTTCAAATAGTTCTAGCTTAAAGTTCGGTAAAAACGCCACAGACCAACGGGCAGGTAGAAGCTATGAACAAAAAAATCTTGACAGCCCTTAAGAAAAAAGTGGGAGAAACTAAGAGAGCTTGGCTGGAAGAACTACCAGGAATTTTATGGACCTTATGAACTACACTTCACTCGGCGATGGGGGGAAACAACTGTTTCTCTCGTCTACAGCGCAAAAGTTGTAATCCCTGCAGAGATTAGTTTAAAGTCACATAGAACACAACACTTCGAGGGGGTAGCTAATCAAGAAGCCCTCAGGCTCAACCTTGATCCAATCAACAAACACAAAAAGACATCTAAAATTAAAAACGTAGCACGCACCTAACAAGTAGATTACTACTATAAATCCAAGGTCAGGAATAAGTAGTTTCAAATGGGCGACCTCGTTTTAAGAAACACAGAAGTCAACCTACCTGCCTTCCAACGAGGAAAATGGCTCCAAATTGGGAAAGGTTATATAAAGTCCTAGAAAAGATAGGATACGAAGCATATAAACCAGGAAGAATGGAGGGCACACTTGTACAATAAACTTGGAATGCCTGACACCTCAAAAAATACTATGTATGACTCCTTACCTTATGAATAAAAATCATTTTCCAATAGCATTTTTCTCATACTAAAGCTCACAGGTAAAAGCCACAGCCTCCAACCCAGTTAACAAAAGCAAAGCTCTCAACTATCATACTAAGGCTCATAGGCGAAGAGTCACAGCCTCTAACACAGTTAGCGAGAGCAAAGCTCCCAGTTGTCATACTAAGGCTCGCAGGCGAAGAGCTGCAGCTTCCATCACAGTTAGCGAGAGAAAAGCTCCCAACTGTCATACTAAGGCTCACAAGTAAAGAGTCCCAGCCTTCAACATAGGTAGTGAGAGCAAAGCTCTCAACTGCACATTAAATCTAGGAGGTGAACAATTGCAGCCCTAAGTACAATCACCCAGAGTTAAAATCTCACAGCTTTGCAATCCTCCAAAATTTTCCAAATATAAAAAAGTTCACGGAGTCACATTCTCATCTTATTACCTTAGAAAATTTTCCAAGTATAAAAAAAGTCGCATACTCACATTCCTAGCTTATTACTTTAGAAAATTTTCCAAGTATAAAATTGTTTGTAGAGTCACATTCCTAGCTTATTACTTTAGAAAAATTTTCAAGTATAAAAAAAAAGTTCGTGGAGTCACATTCCTAACTTATTATTTTAAAAAAAATTCCCAAGTACAAAACAGCTTGCGAATCCACATTCACAACTAATGATTTTAGAATATTTTACTTAAAACCCTTATAATTATATAATTATGCGACAGGTATAACAATCTCACAAAAGACAGATTTTCACGAATAATAAACCCTTATTCTCATTAATAAAGCAAATTACAGTGCCAACAACTTAATTAAGATACATTATTTTCCTTTTCCCCATCAGTTCCTTAGTTTGTGTCATCAACAGGGGTAAGATACTTATTTGCAGCAATTGTATCATCATCAGGGGCAACCTCATCATTCGTGGGCGTAGGAGTATCATCTTCATTCGTAGCAGGGGAAGCCATGCTCGCACCAGCCAGATCCTCATCCAAGTAAAAATCTGAAGAGCTCTTCCAAAAGGCCACAAAGAAGCCTCATGCAGTGCTTGAAGGAAAAAACACGTCAAAACCCAGGGTACCCATGTCCATTCCAGCCCATCCAAAGTGTCAAAATCCACCTTGCGAACATCAAAGGGACCGCAGGAAACTTGAGCATGAAGTGATATGTTTTGCTTCAACTTTGGGATTGAACGTGAAATGTTCTCAGCTATCTTCTTCTAGAAGATCGCCAGAACATTAGCCTACTTCTATAGAGTCTTATCCACTTGATCTTGGCACTCCATGATGATTCTTTACATTTCAATCACGTGCCCTATAGCAGCCCTCCCTAACTTAGCTTCTATGATCACCCTCCTCTCTCTCTCAGCAGCCAACTTAGTGGTCCAACTTCATTTTTGTTACAACAAGACACTCAGTAAGGTCCTCTTTTTCTTTGTTGATAATTTTGTTTTCCTCCTTCATCTTATTATATGGCTCGCGCATCTTGCCTAACTCAGCTTTAGTCTCTGCGAGCTCATTATAGCAGGACTTCACATACTTCATCCCAATAGTACTAACCTCAGATAGTAAGAAGCGCACGGATAAGGAGAACTCTTACGCGCTCAAATGATCGTGCCATAGAAATAAACCCCCATTAAATTCGGTTGGAATTTCCTTGACAACAGGCACAGAAGGAGAACCCCGAAGAACAGGAGGAGGAGTATCTTCATCAACTTTAATCGGTGAGCTAACCTAGGTGGCAAGTGCCAAGCCCGCCACAAGAGAAGACGGCGCCTGAATGATTGCAGCAACAGTGCTAACAGGATTAGGAAATTCATCGCCTCTAGAGTCAACATATGACCAACGTGAAGCCTTTGAAATTGTGGAGTAGCTTCATCCAAGGAAAGACTTCGCCTGAAATACACGCATGTCTTTATTAGAAGAGGACCATCTTATGAAGAACCCGAAGTCTTCGCCAAGTACATTATGAACTTAGGCGTACTTCCCCCGGTTCAGGCGAAGGTTCTTGTAGTGGTTATGAATAATTTTTCACACCAACCTATGATTGAAGAAGTAGTAGAACGCTGCCAAATCCCCATGTCACTGCCCCTTAGCTGATACAAGTGCTAGAAAATGGCGAGAATTGGTACCACACCACGTTAGTTGTAATCAAGAAAGTAGGCTATAGCCAGCCAACAAGAAAAGCTTAAAAGTTGGCTGGGAGCAAGGCGGTAGTCTTTTGGGAGATTGTAAACGAAGGGATACAGTGGCAAGTGAAACCTAGCCTCCAATGCGTGAAGCGAAAGAAGAAAACTATCATTAGTGGTCTCACATAGTTGATGTGACCCATCTAGAATGGAGAATTCGTATGCGAAGTAAGGGATTTTTATCCCCTGAATAGCCAAAACCCGTTCCAATTCCTCCAGTCTGGCAGTACAGGTGTAGGTTTCCTCCATAACCAAGATCAGAATCGGTCGCTCCCAAGGTACACAGAATGAGATGATGCGGTTACCAGTTCCCCTCATCTTCACCATACTATTGATAAAGGAAAAAAAAGGAGACAAAAAGAAAAATAGAAATCTAAAAAAGAAAGCAATAATGTTTCTAAGGTTAGCTTCGTTTCAGTCGTTGAGAATGCTAAGTGTGAAGGATTTAGGGCTCTAGAGGTTCTCCTTTTTTAAAGAGGGATTTCCTCTCTCGCTCTTCAACGATTCGTGTAACGAAGGAAAATCAATGATCTAGATGCGATAGATGGAAATGTTTCAACTTTTAACGGTTAGATGCGCACAACTCACCCACGCATGAGGCAGAACGATTATTATGCGATACAGCTCATAACGTAGCCAACAAGTTGCATTTAAGTTTGAATTAATGGACCTAAGGAGCGTTACTTTGTAACTCTCCTTAGACCCACTAGGAGGGGGACTAGATTGTTAAACATTGGTAACCATCGACCTGAATCCTAGAAAGGATTTAGGCCTCCAACCTATGAACCGAACGTGTAACAGCCCGTTTTTTGTCAAATCAGAACAGTGGTTTTGGGACCATAAATCTGAGGTTAAAATTATTATTTTATTATTATTTTAATGTCTACAGCATGATAATGTGATTGTGTGAAAAATTTGTTAATAAATTTTATCGTTTAGTTGGTCAATTTGATAAAAAAGACTAAATCGCGTAAAGTGTAAAACTTGAGTTCTATTAGCTAAAAGTGTCTAATAGCTATGGAATCTTAATTTGGAGGTCCTTATGTTGTAGTTAGACCATAATTAAATTGAGTGGACATTTATGGACATGTTATAAATTGTTTTAAAGGTTAATTATTAAGGTTATATAAGTAATTTAATTAGTAAATAATTAAAATAGGTAAAATAAAACCAAATTATTTCATTATCATCTTCTAGCAGAAAATCCTAGGGCAAAGAACACCATTTTTAAGCTTGAAATTTCGGCAACTTCACTTGGCTATTAAGGTATGATTTTCGACTCGATTTTTAATGATTTCTGTGTTTTTGTGATCGTTGCAACTAGTACTAGCTAGCCTAGGGACTAATTTGTAAAATTGTTAAAGATTTTGAAAGTTTTCATTGATGAATATATGTGTTCTTTGATTTTTGATGATGAAATATGAAATCTTGTTGTTAGATACACAAGTTTTGTAAAGTGATTTTTAGAGAAAATGCAAAATAGGGATTAAATTGAGAAATGTGTAAAGTTAGTGGTTAAATGTGTGAAAAAGTGATAAATGTAGGCTGATAGGGGTCTTATAGGAATTCGGCTATAATGGGTATTAAAGAAATTTCATGAATTTGTGATTTTGTGTAATAAGGACTAAATTGTAAAAATGTGAAAGTTTATGGGCAAAAGTATAAATGTGCCTTAAAGAGTGTTTTGGACTAAATTGAATGAATAGATGATTAAATAAGTTAATTTTTAATATATTTAGATCAAGAAAAGTGAAATACGGACTTGGATCAGGGAAAAGATAAAGTTATCGACTAATCCACTAGATTCATCGTTTCAACATCCGAGGTAAGTTTGTATGTTATAATTTTGTTTCAAATGTACTTTATATGCTTTTATATAGCATGAATTGTGATTATATGATTATGGACAAGTTCGGAAATGATTTGATGAAGATTCGACAGTTGGAAACCCGATTGAACCTTAGGAATAGTTTAGGATACTAGTGACATGTCATTAGGTATACTTTGAGTTGGCTTCATGCCATGATTTAGCACTTCGGTGCGAGATATACTGATTTGGCTTCGGGCCATGATATCAGAATTTCGGATAAGTTACCTTGATTTGGCTTCGGGTCATGGTATAGGTACTTATCGAGTGAGACCATGAGTATCCAACTTCTATTCCGAATGGTTCAAGGGAAAAATGAAGAATGTGGTTGAGTATGAGATTGGTACGAGATGGTACAGGAACGTACGGTAATGAATTGAGTATTGAAACTATAAAATTGATGAGTTCCTTGGTAAGTTATGTGAATGATCATTTGATAGCTTTAAGATCAATAGAATTGTTGTATATTTTTTTCTATTATTTGAATGATTAATGAATGGTGATATTTGCTCATTGTTAACATACGAGCTTACTAAGCTTTATAGCTTACTTTGTGTATTTTTCATGTTTTATAATGATATCGAAGCTAGCTCGGACTCGGGGATCGTCGGAGATCATTTCACACTACCACCTATCACTTGGAACCTTTAAATTTTGGTATTTTAAGTATATGGCATGTATAGGGACTTTGAGCTATGTTAGTTATATTTTGGTAATGACTTTGGCCAAATGAATTGGCTTGTAAATGTTTATGTTTAGTATGTAAATATATAGCCATGTGTGATGGACTATTTTTAGTTTGTTTGGTATGTTTGGATAAGGTACATATATGAGTAGTTAAGTCTTGTGAATTGAGTTGGTTGATGGTTGTGTGATGATTGATGATAATAGGTATTATGAATGGTAAATTGATGATTTGTGGATATAAGTATGCTTGTGGAATTAGGCCTAATAATGTATCTTTGATAATGGTCATTTTGATGATTTGAGAATATAATGATTGATATGAATTTAGATAGCATATTGTGATACTTATGTGCCTTGAATTGGTTAGTATTGAAATAGTAAGATTTAGACTTGGTTTGGTTGCTTTGGATGGTATATTATGCTATAGTTTGATGTCATTTTTATAGGTGAAGATGTGTACCAAATGGGGTGGCAAAATGGCTTGGTAAATAGCCTATTTTTGTCCACATGGACAGAGACACGGGCGCGTGTCTCAGCAGTGTGTAACACACGGTCATGTTACACGGTCGTGTATCCCCTAGTGTTGATATTAAAATAAAGTCAGTATGCTCCACACGGTCTCACACACGAGCGTGTGATCGGCCGTGTGGCACAAGTCAGTATACCCCCTAATTGGCACACGACCTAGCACACGGGCGTGTGACTTGGCCGTGTTGCATAAGTCAGTATACCCTACAAGTTTGGCACGGCCTAGCACACGGCCTGGCACATGGGCGTCTGTAGCCACTTCGAAGGGCACACAGGCTAGACACACAGGCGTGTGGTTGGTTGTGTGACCCAAGCCAGTAACCTCACTTGCATGGACACGGGGTAGGACACGGGCTAAGACACGACCATGTGCTCCCACTATGAATGTTCGTACGGCCTGTGACATGGGTGTGTCTGGTGGCCGTGTGAGACACAAGGCCTAGTCACACGGGTGTGTCTCCCCTGTTTTGGAGAAAAATTTTATAAGTGTTGAAAAATTTCCCAAGTTTTCGGTTTAGTCTTGAACCACACTCAATGCATGTTTAAGGCCTCGTAGGCTTGTTTAAAGGACATTGTGATTGATTGTGATTGAATTATATTTTAATTGATAAATTGTTTATAAAATGAATGTTTCAAAGTGTTGTAATTCCGGTAATGCTCATTAACCCTATTCTAACGGTGAATACAATTAATGGGTGTTACAGTACAGGTCCAGCAGCAAGGCGAGTTTGTAGGTACAATTCGCGAGCGGCCCCCGCTGAGGGGGTCCATGAGAACAACTCGCAAAATAGGGTCGCAGACCTAGCTCGTAAGAATCCAGAGAAGGCCATGGTATTAGTTCAAATACATCTAAAGGACTTGTAGATGGGACCACATGCCCTGAAGGCTACCATGATATTGGAAAAACGGGTTTGGAAAACGCAGCTGAAAATAAATTTAGGGAAAAATTAGAGTTTTAATTTTTTTTTCCAAAACAAGATCTTAGTTGTGATATCTAAAGTAATGAACAATTAATCAAAATTGTACCTTTTCGATTCGTCTAGGATGAGCGCTTCGATCGAGTAGTCTTCTCTGCTATTTTCAAGCTCACGTCTGCCGAGTGTGGTCTCGTTTCGAATCTGAATATTTTTCACAAAAATTACCAGTGAGGTAATTTTACAATTTCTCTAAACTTTTTGTTCAAGTTGTAAATCAAAAAAATGTTTCTAGAAATTTTCTGGAATAGTCTCTTCAGAGAATTTTCTCTCTATAACTTTCTCTTAAATTCAAGTGTGTGTAAATAATGACCCACGTAGGGAGAGTTTAAAGAGTTCAACTATGATTAAACTTGACCACTTTGATATCAAATTGATAGTCCCGAGGATCTGAGGATGGAAGTTCTAATGTGATAGTCATAATTTGGAAATTAAAATTGAAATTTGAAAGAATGTTTAATTAAAATTTTTGAAAAGGAAAATAACTAACTTAAATTTTTAAAACTTAAAAATTTGGAGAAACGAGTTTTTGATCTCTGTATTGAGTATTTCAAGGCGTGCCTTTCATTCTAAATCTGATAGCCTTTATAGAGGGTTGTTCTCTCTTTACATCATTTGAAATGGGACATTCAATCCCTTACATCATTACATAATTGCTGCTTTTCAAAGAATATATTATCTGATTACAAAGAAACAAACTATAGATAATATTCACTATTCATGCCAAAGAATATTTTACTGTTCATACCAGAGAATCTTACTGTTCCTGTCAGAGATTTCTACTATTCATGCCAGAAAATATTTATTATTCACGCTAGAGAATATTTCTTGTTCACTCTACTTTTCTTACAGAGAATTTTTCTTGTTCATCTTTATTCATTTCTTACTTTTGCATCATTTTTTCTTGGTCCTTGTAATGGTTACTGAGGTGGTATCATTTGTAAGATCCACCATTTTGATTGAAGACATTGAAGGTTTCTCATCTTCTGATCGGAAATCCATTGAGCTAAGCATTTCAGCCATGAGTTTTTTGTCTTCCTTCTTGGTCTTGGCTTGAGCTAACATTGCACTACCTGTCGATTTTGCCTGTGGGAATTTTACTGTGGTTTGATTCGGGGTTGTGGACTTACATAATCTCGGATTCTTTTTGAAAAATTTATCCAAATATTTTGAATCATATTCTTCATCATTAAATTTGACCCACCATTTAGTTCTGAAGTTTCGAATTAATAATGGAATTCCAATATATGGATCTTGTTCATAGGAGTAATTCCAAGAAAAAATCCAAGAAACGCACAGTTTTGAGAAAAAAAATGGATTGTTCTGTAGATGTGATTTTGGTCTGGTTCGGGTTGAAATTTGTCAAAGAATTTGGGTCATAAGTTTTGATTTTTTTTGTAGGATCTCGAAAGATGATGGTCCACACCAATTTCCCCATTCTTTGAACCAATTTGGGAATTTGAATTGGGTACCATATTTGAAATATATGAGCCAAGAATGTCTCATATGTTAAGAAGGCGTTGTACCAGGCCATTTGGTAATCCCAATATGTGAAATATGGGTGGTGGTCAATTTTTGTGGTAAATTTGGTGAAAATTTCTTTGAAGAATTTTGGTTTTCACCTTAATCCATTAATCGAAGAATTTTTAGTACTTGGGTTGTTGAATGGGTGATAAAATTCGGATCTTTTGGGTTTGTGTAGTGTTTGAACTGATCCAGTTTGAACCGGTATGTTTTCATAATACTACTAGGGTTTTTGAGAATCCAATGGCTTGAAATGTCATCCATTGAAAAGTTCTTTTGCAAGAATATGTCGAGGTTTTTCTGAAAATTCTTCCTCCATAATAAGAATTCTTTCAAAACATTTGTTTGGAAAATATTGTGAGGATTTTTGTGTAGCAGTCTGTGAAGATAGTGCTACTTCTTTTGGAAAAACATCCCGGAGAGATGTTTCTTTTAAAATATTTTTGAGAGATTTTTGTTTGTGTAAAACAATCTCTTTATTTTTTGAAATCTTTGTTGCTTCACTAGCAATTTGCTTGAAAGGAGTTTCCTCTTTCATTTGAGAAAAGGCTAATGCCACTTTTAGAGATTGAGAAAGGAACTCAATCTATTTTTTGATTTGAGAACCAATTTCATTTGGATCTTTTGCATCCTAAACGAATGTATTTTTGGAGGATTTTGATGAGGATGATGATCTCTCATTTTCTTCTTCATGGCAAATTTCATACCATGACTTAATTGGTTTTGAGGAAATTTGGGTTTTGGATGATTCTCCTATTTTTCCTTTTCATTTGTCTTAAAATTTGGGTGGCATTTTTTAAGAAACTCCCTGGTGAGAAAATCAGGCAAAGAATTAGTTTATCCTTTAATGTATTCAATATCAAAATAAAATATGCTCAAAATTGTCTGCCATCTTGCGAAAATATGTTTTGAGGCAATATTTTGAACATCTTTTTGTAAAACTTCTTTTGTTGATTTGCAATAAATTCATAAAAGGAATTTTTTATTTAATAAATCACTCTGGAATTTTGTAATGCATAAAACAATTGATAAAATTTCTTTTTTGATAGTACTATAATTTTTTGCTAAGTTGGATTCTAGTGTCTGGAGGTAAATTGGACTACTTGCTCTTTTCCTCCTTTAACTTATTTTAGGATCCCTCCGTACCCTATTTTAGAAGCATCTGTTTTTACTATCTTGGGGGCATTCAGATTAGCTAAATATAAACAAGGAAGCTTAGTAACTTGTTTTTTAATCTAGGTGATAATATTGGTGTGATCATTTGTCCAAGGTTGCGGATTTTTTTGAGTCTATTGTATAAGGGCTTACATAATTTGGTAAGACTTGGATAAAAGTCTATGACATAGTTGAGGCTTCCTAAGAATCTTTGCAATTGGACTTTATCAAGGATTTGGTTTGTGAATTTGCTGACAAATTCTATGGACCTTTCTATTGGGGTAACGGTTCCTTGGGTAATGTAATGACCTAGAAACCTTACTTTGGTTTGGAACAAACTTATCTTGGATTTAGAAACTACTAAACCATTATTTTTTATGACTTTTACAAAGATAGATAAATGTTTGAAGTGTTTTTCTAAATTTTTGAAAAACACTAATATACTATTGTGAATTGAGAATATTGGTAAAAAATATCATTCATTATTCTTTGAAATTTGGATAGAGCATTTTTTAATCCAAAAGGCATGACATTCCATTCATATTGTCTAAATGGTACAGTAAATGATGTTTTGTATCTTTCTTCTTCTTTTTTTGGATTTGCCAAAATTCTGATTTCATGTCAAATTTTGAGAAAATATTTGCATTGCAGAGTTTTTATAACAAATCTTTTTTATTTGGTATTGGGTACCTAATACATTTAGGGCCCGATTGAGAGGTTTGTAATTTAATTACTAATTTTGACGTTCCTCTTTCGAGTTCTGCATTTTTCATTATATAAAATGCTGAACAACTCTATGGATAACTACTTTTCCTAATTCATTTTTTATTAAGATCTTATATTTCTTTTTTACAAAATTCTTTCATTTTTTTGTTCATTTATATTGGCCTTGCTTTTGTTGGTATTTGTCTTTCATCAAAATTATTTTCATATGGTAATGTTACTTCATGTATTTTTCTATTCCAAAAAGCATTAGGAATGTCAGAACAATTTGTTGATTCTATTTCTTCTTTGATTTGATTTATCATTTTTTAAACTTCTCTTTTTTTTAATTGTTCAGTCAATTTTTTAAAACATATTTCTTCTTTCAAAAAAGAGATTTGTTTCTGTTTATGATTAATTAAATTATTAATTTGCCCATTATGGATAGATAAATATTTTAATAAGTTGAGATTTCTTATTTTGGGTTTTTCTACAAAAGGAAATTCTATTTTAGTGTTTAAAACTTTGGCAGAGATTAAATTATTTGTTACTTTATATGGTTTGAGTAAGGATATGAATGGAGTTTCTAATATGACATCTTGGGTAATATCTTTTACCATTAGAAAACATGTTTGATATTTTATACCTTTGTTGCAGATTTCTGCATTGGAAATTTTGTATGCAATTTTTAGTTTTTTACTGTTTGTAACTTTAAGAGATTCTGATGTTTTGTTGGAATTATCCCTTCTCTAATACAGTTTTAGTTTGCTCTTGTGTCAAAAGGGCTATTGTTTCTAATTGAAATTCATTATTTATAATAATATTTATTTTTATTAAATATCTTTGGATAGATACTTCAGTGAGAACCATCATATATTCCCGTGTATTTTCTTCATGCTCGGGTTCAGTTTCTGAAGAACTATTTTTTGGGATTTCATATTTTAAGGTTTCTATTTATTTTTTCATTTCTTGTTGTTCCATTGTAAGTTGAGAAAGTTCCAATTTGATTTGTTTTATTTCTAATTGTAATTTAGAATTTGAACTTCGTTTGGGTTTTATTTTTCGATATTCTCTTTTAAGTTCTGGGTCTTGAATTTTATCAATAACTTCAATCACGAATACTTGGTCTTTAGTTACCATATTAATTGAAGGTTCATTTTCATCGTCAGAGAATTAGGATGTTGTATGTAATTCGTCTATTTGTAATTCATCTATTTTTGTAGATGTATCATTTTCAGAGGAAGTTTTTCTAAGAGAATCTCATTTTTTTTTTTGTTCTATTTCTTCATCTAGATTTAAATTATTAATCTTTCTTTTAATTTTGCAATATTTTAAAATGTATCCTGGGTTTTCACATCTATAACATTTTATTGTTTTATCTATTTTGTTTTCTGTTTTTTGTTATTTCTTTTCTTTTCTGTATTTTTTATACTTGGGCTTTTTATAATATTCTGAAATATTATTTCTCATATTTTTTAGTTTGACAAGGCAACTTGTTTTTGAAGAAGAAGGTTCTTTTCTAATGTCAAATTGGTGGCAAAATGACCCTAATTCCTTTCTACATATCTTTCTTTCTTATATTGTTTCTGTAATATTAAATCTTGACAAATTTTTAATCCTTCTTTTTGGATAAAACTAATTAGTTCACCATATGTAAGTTTTTTATGTGGAATAATTCCTCCGAAATTTTCTCTAATTTGATTTCTAACATTTTCTCCTAATAAAGTAGGAAGTCCTGCTAGAAATTGTTCTTTCCAAAATGGTTGTTGGTTATCAGCTCTTTGCATAACTCTGGTCATAAAGACATCTTTATACCATTTAAAATTAGTTAATTTTTTGCATTTTAAATTCGATAATAATTCTGAATTTCTATCTTTAATATGTGAAGGATCTCCAATAAAGTTTTTAGAGATTGAGAAAATCAAAGTTGCTACTGCATCTTGAATTTCTCTTCCTTTTCATCTAAAATAATCCTTCATTGGTCATCTTTTTTTATTGCTTTCAAGATTTCTTCTTGTTGGGTCTTAGTGAGTGCATGGTTCCACCATCCTTTTAATTGAATAGTAAATCCAGCAACTAAAAGATTGACTATAACATGATCACTAATTAATCCATTTTGGTTTTGGGTTTTATAAACATTTGAAACCATTGTATTTGTTGTAATAAACTGAGAATATTATATTCAAACATTCCGTTTATATTCCATTCATAAATTGTATTAGCATTGTATTTATTTTGGAAAAAGGGTTTTTCTTCTATATTAGGATCAGGTACAGTAATTTTTGGATAATATAATCTGTTTGGTTCTTTCCATGTAACATCCTGAATTTTTGGGCCTATGCGTTTATTGGATGGATATGTTTAATGTGTTAATCTAAGTGTTAGGGGTCCAAATTGGGCTCAGGCTTAGGTAGAGGCCTTGATTAAAATTATTTGTTTGGGCATTATAGGGTTTAAAAGGTAGTATCTGTGTTTAAAATACCAAAGTGGGCTTGTGGCCCAATATTAGGAGGTGACGCCACACAAGGGAGTAAGGGGCCCAAATTTAAGTTTCATGGAGCCCAATTATTTTAATTTAAGTTAGCTAATTTTTGGCATTAGGGTTAGGT
This sequence comes from Gossypium australe, assembly GCA_005393395.2. Taxonomy (NCBI): domain Eukaryota; kingdom Viridiplantae; phylum Streptophyta; class Magnoliopsida; order Malvales; family Malvaceae; genus Gossypium; species Gossypium australe. Next base: position 122,932,617 of record CM016626.1, read on the forward strand.
GGAGTGGATGGCAACAAGGCTCAAAAATAGGAGGATTTATGTGAATGGGATAATGTAGATATTATAGTTGATAATATGGAAGATAAAAAGAGAAAAGATAGGAGCTATCTGCAAGGCTAGGTGTTGGCCGAAATTCCCTCACCTAGAGGAGGGAAGAAATCGGTTTCTTTATGGCAAAGGGGTGCCGAATTTTCCCTTTTTATTTGCTTAATTTTTAGTTATCAGAAAGGGCACTTTCGGTTTTTCATAGGTAAGTGCCGAAATTTCTATAAATAGGGTGGGTTCTCTTCTTTATTTTTTGGCATTTAAGGTTTCCATCTTTTCATTCTCTTCTCCTCTGAGTAGAAGCCGAAATTCCTAACCCTATTCCCTCATCTTCACTTTGATTCAAAAGCCGAAACTCCATTGTTCTTTTCTCTTCTTTCTTCTAAAAGTCGAAAACTCCATTATTCTTTTCTCTTCTTTCTTCTAAAAGCCGAAAACTCCATTATTCCTTTCTCTTCTTTCTTCTAAAAGCCGAATCTCTATAGATTTCTTTGAATCATCTTCTCTTCCTGATTGTCGCAAAAAGCCGGAATCCTCTGGGAGTAGCCAAATCTTCTCTAGTAAGATCTCTTAGATCTAAAAGCTGAAAACACTAGTTCCTGAATCTCATATCACTTTTCGAGATTTCAAGCCTCTGAACAACACATAGGGCAGATAGCAGCTGTGTTGGCTACGGATAGCGTTGACTTAGAAAGTCTCGTTCTAACGGTAATCAGGTGTGTAGATCTCTAAACACACTAATAATCTGTATGTATATATATGTGATGGTTAAAAGCCGAAAAATAGGCTGTATGAACAGATGGGTTACCCAGAAAGGGTAGGCAAAGGATGCCAGGTATGTGCCATAGAAACTTCTCTATGTGTATCGATATATGTGAAAGACTGAAATCTCTTAGGTAGTATATTGCTTAATTTTGCATGAATGTATGCATGGGATGGGTTTGATATGGAAAGGGGAAGAGCATGATTGGTCACATGGTGATTGGTGGTAGAAAACCCACGTAATGAAATGTTAGGTCACATGGTGATCGATGGTAGAAAACCCACGTAATGAAATTTAGGTCACTTGGTGATCGGTGGTAGAAAACCCACGTAATGAAATGTTAGGTCACTTGGTAATCGGTGGTAGAAAACCACATTAAAATTCCTGATTGATAAGGAGTAGGCAGTATGACTGTCGATATGGTGTGTAGCGGTTGGTGGATTGATTGTAGAAATCCCCAAGGTGTGATGGTTGGTACGGGTTGGTGTGTAGAGGATGGAATTCTAGGATGGGTTGGGCTTTGCATCATTTATTATCTGTCATGTGATTATGATTGTTGCCATTATGTATGGGCCAGGGCTCATAATGTGTTTGTGGGCCCAAGCCTTTTATGTGTTTTCGGGATTTACACACTGAGTCTAGGTGACTCACCCTATTATTTTTCCCTAACTTTTCAGATGAGCAGTAGATCGTGGACATGGGAGCCGAGACGGACTCGAGGGGCCATCAAGTTTTTATTTCTATAGATTATTTTCGGTTTCCCTTTAAGTTTTGTTTTGGGAATATTTAGGTAATAAGGCCCCATAGTTTATATTCGCCTAAGTAGTTTTTTTAATATTTGCAACTTATGAATTTATGTCAGGGGTTTATTTATACCAAATAATAATAATACAAGGTTTCTTTTCAAATGTCACTTATTTATTCAAATATTGCCTAATAACTTATGATTTTCTAAAACCAACTTAGCAAAAGATTTTGACGTTCAACCCGTAGCATACCAGATCTGGTCGAAATGTATGGGCCGGGTTTGGGGTGTTACAATTTGGTATCGGAGCCCAGTTCAAAACTCGGGCTGTGAAATGGGCCTAGTAATGTTTTGTAAAGTTGATGTGAATTTGGAAAAAAAAAATTCCGGAAAAGATATGGCCTTCGAGTCTACCGGCACCCGGTCCACGTAGGTAAGTATCCTAACTCTTGATGTAATGTATATGTTGGGTTTGATGGGCTTGATGAACGTAGAATAGTATGTTAGGCATTGATGGACTTTAGGGTTAGTTTAAACAACTCCTTAAATTCATAAGACTTAATCTATCCAAACAAACCCGTGAACAAATCGCTGGGTTAGGGTGTGGCAACAAGCATACGCATGTCTAGGATTGGATTCAGGAAGAGCTTGGTACTTAAGAGTCCTAGTGACTCACCTCCTCTTTTCTGGAATCCTTCCTGGTGCTTAGTGACTGTTCACCTTAGCCACGAGGATTTGTTGACGGGCCAAAATCTATAATTAAAACCCGGAAGGGACCAGCCACCCTATTTCACAACTAAAATACCCCCCAAGTTTTGTAAAATTTTCAAAATACACTTGATTTGTGAAAATTTCCAGAATACCCCAGAATTGTAAAACTACCAAATTTTGTGAAAATTACCGAAACACTTCGGTTGGCAAAATTTTCAAAATATCATTGGTTTGTGAAAATTTCCAAACAACCGTGATTTTATAAAATACCTAAGTTCTACAAATTTACTCGAAAATAGATTTACAAAAGAACCCGGTTTGCAAAAGAAAAAAAACCTTCCAAGGTATCCCTGTTTATAAAAAAAAGGGAACAAAACAACAACAACATCAAAATATCTCTACTTCGAAAAAAAAAAACTTGTTTTCCAAAATACCCTTGCTTTATAAAAAGAAAAAAAATGCACCCAAAGTACTTCTAATTCAAAGAAAGTCACCAAGATACTTTATTTTGGAAAATACCCTGTAGGACAAAACTACGGAAATACCCCCGGGTAGAGAAATGATGAAAAAAAAAACCCTTATGCGATGAATGTATGTGGTTTCTAGAATTAGGAGATAAACTTGAGACTGAAACTGTATATAGGTTCAAATTCGAAAGAACCACTCTTAAATCTACTTTCCATAAGATTGTTCGTGGTTAATCAGTGAAAGAAATTAATAGTTCATAAAATTTCTAATTTAGAGAATCAACGATGAGCGCTAGAAGAGGAAGAAGAGGCCGCGGCCGAGGCCGTGGAAGTATTAGGACTGATGTGTTGACTCAGCTAGTTAGGGAGGTACTGAAAGAGGTTAAAGAAATCGGTGAAACACTTCGGTTTGGGTGCGTGGACTGTAAGAAAAAAAGAGATCGTAGTTTTCTAGGGTTGCAGTCTCGTTCTGTAAAGCATGTTAAGGTACGTCCAAACTTCCGGGTTTGCGAATATTGCAGAAGGCATCATCCAGGTGAATGTTGGAGGAAGTCAGGAACGTGTTTAAGATGCGGGTCTGATGAGCATAAGGCTCGGGATTGTTCAATCACCATTAAGTCGGGTATGTTTTGTGTGGATGCTATATTTTTGGGTATAGAAACCATGTGCGTGCAATGTTTATATATTATTAGAGTGCGCAACGAAAGCATAGTGGTGAGACTTGGGTAGTACGATTAATAGTTAGTTGGAAATTTCGAGGACGAAATTTCTTTAAGGGGGTAGAACTGTAACATCCTGAATTTTTGGGCCTATGCGTTTAATGGGTGGATATGTTTAATGTGTTAATCTAAGTGTTAGGGGTCCAAATTGGGCTCAGGCTTAGGTAGAGGGCTTGATTAAAATTATCTGTTTGGGCATTATAGGGTTTAAAAGGTAGTATCTGTGTTTAAAATACCAAAGTGGGATTGTGTCCCAATATTAGGAGGTGACGCCACACAAGGGAGTAAGGGGCCCAAATTTAAGTTTCATGGAGTCCAATTATTTTAATTTAAGTTAGCTAATTTTTGGCATTAGGGTTAGGTGAAGTGGATGGCAACAAGGCTCAAAAATAGGAGGATTTATGTGAATGGGATAATGTAGATATTATAGTTGATAATATGGAAGATAAAAAGAGAAAAGATAGGAGCTATCTGCAAGGCTAGGTGTTGGCTGAAATTCCATCACCTAGAGGAGGGAAGAAATCGGTTTCTTTATGGCAAAGGGGTGCCGAATTTTCCCTTTTTATTTGCTTAATTTTTAGTTATCAGGAAGGGCACTTTCGGTTTTTCATAGGTAAGTGCCAAAATTTCTATAAATAGGGAGGGTTCTCTTCTTTATTTTTCGGCATTCAGGGTTTCCATCTTTTCTTTCTTTTCTCCTCTGAGTAGAAGCCGAAATTCCTAACCCTATTCCCTTATCTTCACTTTGATTCAAAAGCCAAAACTCCATTGTTCTTTTCTCTTCTTTCTTCTAAAAGCTGAAAACTCCATTATTCTTTTCTCTTCTTTCTTCTAAAAGCCGAAAACTCCATTATTCTTTTCTCTTCTTTCTTCTAAAAGCTGAATCTCTATAGATTTCTTCGAATCATCTTCTCTTCCTGATTTTCACAAAAAGCCGGAATCATCTAGGAGTAGCTTAATCTTCTCTAGTAAGATCTCTTAGATCTAAAAGCCGGAAACACTAGTTCCTGAATCTCATATCACTTTTCGGGATTTCAAGCCTCTGAACAACACATAGGGCAGATAGCAGCTGTGTTGGCTACGGATAGCGTTGACTTAGAAAGTCTCGTTCTAACGGTAATCAGATGTGTAGATCTCTAAACACACTAATAATCTGTATGTATATATATATGTGATGGTTAAAAGCCGAAAAATAGGCTGTATGAACAGACGGGTTACCCAGAAAGGGTAGGCAAAGGATGCCAGGTATGTGCCATAGAAACTTCTCTATGTGTATCAATGTATGTGAAAGACTGAAATCTCTTAGGTAGTATATTGCTTAATTTTGCATGAATGTATGCATGGGATGGGTTTGATATGGAAAGGGGAAGAGCATGATTGGTCACATGGTGATCGGTGGTAGAAAACCCACGTAATGAAATGTTAGGTCACATGGTGATCGGTGGTAGAAAACCCACATAATGAAATGTTAGGTCACTTGGTGATCGGTGGTAGAAAACCCACGTAATGAAATGTTAGGTCACTTGGTGATCGGTGGTAGAAAACCACGTTAAAATTCCTGATTGATAAGGAGTAGGCAGTATGACTGTCGATATGGTGTGTAGCGGTTGGTGGATTGATTGTAGAAATCCCCAAGGTGTGATGGTTGGTACGGGTTGGTGTGTAGAGGATGGAATTCTAGGATGGGTTGGGCTTTGCATCATTTATTATCTGTCATGTGATTATGATTGTTGTCATTGTGTATGGGCCAGGGCTCATAATATGTTTGTGGGCCCAAGCCTTTTATGTGTTTTCGGGATTTACACACTGAGTCTTGGTGACTCACCCTATTATTTTTCCTTAACTTTTCAGATGAGCAGTAGATCGTGGACATGGGAGCCGAGACGGACTCGAGGGGCCATCAAGTTTTTATTTCTATAGATTATTTTCGGTTTTCCTTTAAGTTTTGTTTTGGGAATATTTAGGTAATAAGGCCCCATAGTTTATATTCGCCTAAGTAGTTTTTTTAATATTTGCAACTTATGAATTTATATCAGGGGTTTATTTATACTAAATAATAATAATACAAGGTTTCTTTTCAAATGTCACTTATTTATTCAAATATTGCCTAATAACTTATGATTTTCTAAAACCAACTTAGCAAAAGATTTTAACGTTCAACCCGTAGCATACCAGATCTGGTCGAAACGTATGGGCCGGGTTTGGGGTGTTACATTCCAGGCCATTTTGTTAATTTGTTGTTTATTTGACTGGTCAGAGTCAAATTGGGAAGATTGGTGTAATATATTTACTGAATATTGGGCTTGCATTAGGGTATCAGGTGCAACTAAATCAGACTTGTAACTTTCCAAAGCATCAAGTCTATTTTAGATTTCTGTTAAGAAATCATTTTGGGGTTTTTGGAAAAGTTTTAGAATTTCATAAGGTGTAAATATTGGTTCTTTAAGCTGTTTTTAGTTACCTCTTTTACTAGTTCTTTTTTTATCGTTTGACTTTCTACCAAATTTTCAATATAATCTAATTGTTTTCCTATTGCATGAAGACTGATATTTGTATAATTGTTTTGTTCTACTATCATTTTAATATTTTTTTGATGAAACTTGTTCTCCTGAATCCGGAGCTCTCATTCTTAAAGGACTTGCTTTTATTCCAATATCTTTGTAAAGATATTGGATCTCTATTAAAGGGGGATGTTAAGATTCAACTTACCCTTTATTGGTTTGTAACACCCCTAACTCGTAACCATCGCCGGTCTTGGCTTAAGAAGCATTACCGGACAAATCAGAAATTTTACGAACATTTCACATCACAAGATATATCATTATTATATCAAAGTAAATCATATACATAGGGTCCCTTAAATAGGTCTATGAGACCTCAAACATGCATTAGGAAGGGGTCGGGACTAAACCGAACACATACGAAATTTTCTGAAAACTTAACATTTTTCAAAGTTACAGAGGTCACACGCCCGTGTGGGTAGGCCATGTGCCTCACACGGCCACAGATACACCTGTGTGTCCAAGCCGTGGCAAAACAGGGCATACATACTGACTTGTCCACACGGCCGAGGACACGCCCGTGTGCTTCACCCGTGGTCTAAACTGACTTGCATCACACGGCCAGTCACACGTCTGTGTGTCCAGCCCGTGGTCGACACTGACTTGTTTCACACGGCCAGTCACACGTTCGTAGAGTTTGATAGTGTGGTGACTGGCATACTTAATTTTGTACACATTCAAAAGGTACCAAAATAGAGTTTGATAGTGTGGTGACGATCCTTGACAAACCCCGAGCCTTCAGTAGCTTTGATGATCTATAAAACAATGCAAACACACACAAAGTAAGCTTTCAAAAGCTTAGTAAGCCATATACAAATAACCTTATCATGTAAAACATTTATAACCATATCAAAAACAAGATCATTAGCATATCTCAATTGCAAATTCATATTTCTTCTTTAGCTCAATTGTTTCTAACCATTTGCTTGTCAACAAATCACGTCTCCATGTATTTCTTTAGATCATATCACATTCATATGTATATATCACATTTTGTCTCAACAAGTCTATGCACATATCTCACTTTTGCAATTTCACATATACTTACCTTTCATAATCAAACATGGTATACATTTCAAACATACCTGTATCAGTTACACATTTTACATAGTCTTTCATTTCTCGAAATTGCCCGTTGAACCATTCGGAATCAAATTGGATACTCGGATAAATCAGAATACTCGTACAATGCCAACGTCCCAGACGTGGTCTTACATGTAATCAAATATCGATGCTACTGTCCCAGACATGGTCTTACACGAAATCATATACGATGCCAATGTCCTAGACATGGTCTTACACGTAATTCTCAAATCGACGCCAATGTCCCAAACGTGGTCTTACATGATATCTCATATCGGAACCTTATGTCATATGAATCCTATCTATTCCTAAGGTTCGTACGGGGCTTTTCAGACACTGATACATTGTCGATACTTTCTCAGATTTCACATGTAACACCCCAAACCCGGCCCAAACACTACAACCGGATCTGGTATGTCACTAAGGAAATCTTATAAAACATGTCGCACTTTGGAAAAATAATTAGCAGGTTTAAACATTTGTACCGAAAAATTTAATAATTTAAGATTTCATATAAGATGTAAATTTTATAAAATGCCTTGGTGAATTAAGGAAAAAATATATATTTGTCATATGCCTTAACTTAATTAAAGGAGAAACTTAAACGTCAAATAATAATAAAAGCCCAAGATAAAACCGGAGTAAAAATAAAGCTAGTGGCCCATGGCCTTATTACAATGAAATTTAGAACCCACTAATTTAAGATATTAAAAATAAATCTTCTAAGTAAAGTCTTCTGCTGGATTAAATTACTCTCTCGCATGGCTACCTTGCGCTCCTCTCTAGCCTGGTCCGATGCACTAGGTGCTACCTGAAAATGTTAAATAATAGGTTGAGTCGCGAGACTCAGTGTGCAACCCTCGTGAACCATTAGATTTGGGCCTTAACCCCACAGAACAGAGTAACAGATTATCATGCAATAGATATGATGCAAAGCCCAACCCAACCCTAGGTTTCCATCCGCTACACACCACCCTTACCTGCCAGTCACACCATTGGGGATTTCTACAATCAACCCACTCCGCTACACACCATCGATGGCAGGCATCTGCAGTTAGCTGCTCATCGTCAAAACTATGACATAGTCATCAGGTCATGGCATAAGCCACTACAACAGGTCATGGCATAAGCCACTACAACAGATCACTTCCCCTTTCATAAATCACCCAACCCCGTGCAAACACAGAAATCCGCATACTCATAAATCATATCATTTTATCAGAAACATTCACTTAGAATGACAGAGATCACTAACCTGGTGATTCGCTTTTACCCTTCTCGGGTTTTCAACGGCCATGCTGATATTTCGGCATTTTACAGAATATTACAGATTTATAAACATTTTTTTAACAGGCAATCTAAATGGTGTGGAAGTGTTACACACCTGATATTCGCGTAGTACTACACTCTTAGTCAATATCCTTGCTATCCGGATCTACTACCCTCAGTCTATAACTTGGCTCAAAAACTGGTAGAACACGAAGATTAGGCCTCCCCTACATTCGGCCAAGGGTTAGTATATACCCAAATTTACACGTTAAAATCAACAGATCTCCTTACCTTGAAATCCCAAAAGTAACACGATTCGAGTGTTACTGAACTCTGACTTAGAGATCTAAGCGATTGACTCCCCTTCAAATCCCGGAATGCCGCAATTAAGAGAAAAACTTAAGATTAGTTCCCTTATAGCCATTCGGCTAAAGTCCCTAAAAAGCCGGAAAGGATTGAAATCTTATGAATCAACACTTACCTTCAGTTTCCTTCGAGATTCAGCACAAGCAAACACCTTAGAGAGAATTTGGCGAACACAGGAGATGAGATCTAGGGATTTCGGCTTTTATGAAAATCCCGGAAAAGATGAACTGTTGCGCTTTCGGCTTTTAGAAGATCTGAGTAGAGTGTTTCGGCTTTGGCTTAGAAAGAAAGTAAAAAGAAATCAAGAGAAGGCTTAGAGATTTTGGCTAAAGTATTTGAAAGAGATGAGAAAGAGATTATCAGAGAGTTCGGCCAATAAGGGAAAAAGAAAAGAAAGAAAGTTGAGAGGGAGAATGGAGTGGAGATTTCGGCAGAGAAAGAAAAAGATGATGTGAACTTAGCAGTAATTTTCGGCACACCTCTCTGCCTATACAAAACCGATTCCTCCCCTCTCCTGAGTTTGATTTTTGGCCAACACTAGCTTCCACAAGATAGCTCCTATTCTTTTTCCCTTATCTTGATCTATTAACTCCTCAAAAATAGCCCTAATTAGCACCAACTCCTCCCTTCTTTATCTACTTATTATCCTCATAATTAAAACATTAAAATCTCCTAAATAATAGCCTTGTGCCGTCCCCCCCTTAGTTCCTCCTTAAGTGCCAAATTTGGCCCAGAAACATGGGCTCCAAGTGGCCGAAATTTGGGCCTCCTCCTTTGCTATTGACGCCAACTCCCTTTCCCCCTAGTGGCGCCATTTCCTCTGGGCCACAAGCCCACTATGACAAATAAGCTACCAAAACTTTTTAAGCCCTAGAGTGTCTAAACAAAATATTTAATCAAAGCCTCAGCCCATTCTTGAGCCCAATCTGGACCACTAATCCATAATTTAACAAATTGAACTTACAACACACAAAATGCACAGGCCCATTAAATCAGGATGTTACATCATATGTACATCTTTCATGATCATTCATTACAATTCAATTTCATATAACATGAATAAATCAACTTAAATACATTTATTTGTATATAGACTTACCTCGTACGGATATAAACGGATGGAAACGACTACTCGATCACTTTCGACTTTCCTCGGTCTAAATCCGTTTTCTTTGGTTCTTGATATATACATATTCAAATTTAACTTATTTTTTCACAAAATCATTCAATTCAATCCAAAAACACACATTTAGGGCATTTTACAATTTAGCCCTCATATTTTATATTTTGACATTTAAGTCCCTATTTCACAAAATTACAAAGTACACAAAATTTCTTTGTACCCATGCTTAGCCTAATATTCCTCAAGTTCATACAAATCCAAACATTTCATTTATTTAACATTTTAGTCCCTTAATTTATTATTTTTACAATTTAGTCCAAATTACTCAATTTCATTAAAAATCTAAAGACAACATGTTAATCTACTACGTATCTTTCATATTTCATCAACTTTCATCACAAAGCTTAAACATTCATCAATGGCACATTTCAAAATCTTTATCAAATTCTAAAATTAAAGCATGGGCTTGATAGTATACTAAGCAACAATTTCAAAAACGTAGAAATTATCAAAAACCGAAACAAAAACTTACCTTAATCAAGCTTGAACCTAGCCAAACCCTAGCTTTCTTTTTCTTTTCTTTTCCCATGAATTTTCGGCACAAAAGATGAATAAAATGGCCATATTTTATGTTTTGTTTTATTTAACTTAACATATTATTTAGTTACCTTTTTATCCTTACTAAATACTTTATAGCATCTTTAAAATGCATGTATACTACCATCCATGCCATAATACAATGGCCTAATTCCCTTGTAAGGCCTTCATATTAAAAGAACATAGCATTAAAGTAATTTAACAAATAGAAAGCCACTTTTACCTTTTACGCGATTTAGTCCTTTTCTCTAATTAAGCACACAAACAATAAAATTAATTCACGAAACTTTCACATATGCTTAATCACATACTGTATGCATAGAAAATAATATTAAATATTTTTTTGACTCGGATTTGTGGTCCCGAAACTACTATTCCGATTAGGGTCTAAACCGGACTGTTACATGGTCTGCCATCTGGTATTATGTTTTATTGTATTAATAGATTCTGAATAGTATTCTTCAAACCATTCAAAGAATTTTATACGAATTTTATGGGTATTCATAAATTCATAATACTCCAGAAGAATAATTTCTTTTTTCTTATTATAATTTTTAAAGTAATATTCTTTTTTTTTGTTTATTTTTGTTGGAATAGAAATGTTCTTTACACCACTCTTTATTGATCTCAAAAGATTTTTCTAGAACAAATATTTCTAAATTTTCTCATTGTCTTGTATTATTAGTTATTGATGAATATGTTGGTGACATATTAGGTGAATTTTGGGAACTCTCTTCCTGCCTGGCATATATAGGTTGAGCTATATTTGAGGAATTATCTATTAGTTCTAAATGTTGTTGGGATAGAAGAGACTGAGGCTCTATTTGTCTTAAAATCTGTCGTTTGTGTTTTTGGATTTGATTCTTCTTCTAAATTTAACCTCATAAAAGTTGTACCGGTACTTCCTATTTCAAAGGAATGTCTTGGAGGCATTCTCTATGGTCTGTTGAATATCAATTCGGTGTTGGGAAATTTCACTTAGTGAAGTGTTTCTAATTGGAGTTGGTGCACAGGGTCTATAGCACCTTTAAGTTTCAACTTATCAGGAAGGTTGATTTCATACCATTGTATTGTTCTTGGGATTGTGGTATGAGATCTTGAGGTGTCTGTTTCTATTAAGAGAGTTTCTCCTTTTGGGCTTTAAAGTAAAGCCTTGGTATTGACTACAGAATACATAGCTTTGAAATGGAGCCGACAGACTAAAGTTAGTACCTCAGATCCAAGAAGCATTTTTTATTATGGGTATGAATTTGAAGGGTCAAAGATTGTAAAATATTTTTACCGGTTAAAGAAACCATAAAATTTGGGTAACAATTAAAATGTATTGGGCCAGTACATAGGCTTGTTTCTATAGTTCCTAATAATGAGTTATTAAACATGATGTATCTTTAGTCTCTTAAGACAATTAAAATTGAGGTATTTTTAATGGCTTCAACACTAAGAGATTTTACACCAACTTGGACTAATCCAAAATGGACATATTTATATTTTTTTTCTTTGAGTTTATTAATGGCGACTTTATCTAATAATTGGATTGTTTCATATTCTTTTTGAATAGGTAAACTCCTTTCTTTTGTTTTTATAAGTAAAAAAACATTTAAATTTTCAAAAGTTGTTTTCTTGTAAACTTGGTTTATTGGAACTCTTGGAAGAGTCCAATTATCAAATCTTTAGGGAATATTTTCATAATGTTCTTCTTGTTCATTAATAGTGTTGTTTGAAGTTTGGTCGGACTCTTGGGATTAATTAGAAGCAAAGTTTGCAGAAGAATTGGTTCTTCTAAGGAAGAAAAACATTCTTTGTTTTCTTGTTTCCTACAATAGGGTTCTACTATTAAGATCTCTGGATTACTATAATTGCCTACAGGGAAACTTTGTCCTTAACACGCCTAACCCATGGCTAACTAGACTGTGTATAATACTCAGCAAAAATAATAATACATTAATAAAGAAAGTTAAACCAGAACTCGAAAAACTTGAAAACAAATTGAATATTTTCAAAACTTAGAAATACCTGCTCTTCCTTGACTCTAATACCAGATTGTCTTGATTGAATATTTATCAAGATAAATATTAGATTAAATTTAATATTAAATCTTATTAAAATAATAGAATGTTTATCTACAATATAAACATTAAATTAAATTTAATATTAAGATAATCACTTTAATATTAAATTAATAAAATACTATTAAGATAAGTATTAAATTTAATTTAATATTAAGCTATTAAAATAATATTATTTTTTGAATAGTTAATCTAAAATCAAATTCTCTGATAGAGTTCCAGTAGGACTGTAACTCTTTCACTCCTCAACCATCGAAAACCAACCACCGCCGGCCACCGAGATGTCGTCGTCGCATCTGTCGACACCGCCGTGTCTGATTATGCAGGTGCGACACCCTTATGGCACCCTGAGCCAGCTCGACTACTGTCAGTTCGGTCTGGGTCAATAACAACCTGACCGGTTCGGTCTAGCCACCGGTTGGACTGTTGGCCCGATTTCACATATCAAGCCCAGTTTGACCAATTTTTGGGTCTCGGTTTCAGGCTCCCAGGCCCAGTTTACGATCTCAGGTCTAATTATCAAGTTTAATTACCCATTGAGCCAATTGTCTGGCTTAAAAATTAACTTTCAAAAATATCATATTAATTTTAATTGATTTGATTAATTTAATTTTACTTGATCAAAATTATTTTTTCCAAAAATCACTTAGATTTTCCAAATTAATTTTTTAAGAAAATTCGTTAATCAAATTCTCTAGTTGAACAATTCTTACGACCACCTAATTTAATTCCACATCAGATAAATCGACTCAATTAAATTATTCCCAAAATCGTAGAATTTTCTTCTGATTCAAATGCAATCCAATCAAGCTTTTGTTGAGCTAGCAGAGGGACCAATCAGACAAATACAATTAGGCTCTAGTGATTGCAATTATGTCTAGAAGCACTGTTCCGGTAATTCGCAATTACTTAATCATGGAGTCAGTCCACAAGAAGTACCATGATTGAAAACTCCTTATTGTATACTCTTTACAAAAGCAATTCATCCAACTGCTTTGCCTAATGACATCGTCATGTGTGTGTTACCATCATATGATATCCTTGATTCCTTTAAGTTAAATCTGTTCACTCAATACAATCCTATTTTATCTCATTGTCACCATTATGTCTTTTTAATAATTAATATGATCACTGTCAACAAATGATTGTGATAAATTGCTCTTTCGAGAACAAGCAACCCTTGGCCACGTTCCATATTTATCAATCCGCACAATGCCAATGAGAGGATATCATTAACCCTTTAATTGAGCTATGAATTCCACTATTGCTAGTAAAGCCATGACATATACAAGTTATGTACCCAACATACCGACTATGAGCTCGATCATCTTTAGAGCATAAGCCTCCACTTATATCAAAGCACATGAGTTGCATACGAATGGTCAATGACTAACTCAGGATTTAGGTAAATCACACCATGAACGTTACAAGTGAATAAATTCACAAACGAATTCAAAATTAATTCATCTTGGGTCCAATCCAAGGTCTGTAGTACCAAGAGTAGGGAATGTCAACGCCATAAGCAATAGAGCCAAGGCAAAGTAGGTGGTCCCTGTTATGAGCTGTAATAGTACTAACGGCAACATGTATAAATACCCCAACATTCTTATCAATAAGGATATAAGCAAAATATTACTCAACAGAAATAATTTTGGGATGTTTAATTAATTCTTTTTTGTATAAATAAAGTCTAATAAATATTGTTACATTATTCTTTTATGTTTTTTTAGTTCATTTAGAATTTCTTTAAATTTTAATTGACTAAAGACATATAATAGTAATTAATGAATAGTTAAATAAATATAAAATTATAAATTCAATATATATATATATATATATACATAGCATTTAAGACAAAATAATTAGAAAGTTTGTTCTGAATTCAGTTATAGGTTAGAAAATAGCTTGGAAATTAATCAACTTCCTTTACTTCATTTCTCTACACTTATAAATAGAATCTTTGCACATACCATCAAAACATAAAATAGAGTGTTGACCTAGAATAATTGCTAAGTAAAAGCAGAAGTGATTGGAAAGGTGGCATTGCTCCAAGCACTACGAAACACAGAACAATAATAAGGGACACAGAGACTGTTTATATAGTTCGGTTTTTTTATGTCTGCAGAACTTAACTTATAATATTCACTATATTGTTTTCAAACACTTACAATAAATGAACTTAAATCTATCACAGCCCAATGGCTATTTCCTCACTCTTATACCTTCAAACTTTGAAGACTATAACTCTCATCACTAAATTCACCCCTATGAACTTAGCTTGTAAAATCACAAGACAAATGTTTTGCAATCAAATGCACTCACACAAATAATATTTCTCACTTGAAAAAAATTAAGTGCTCTCAATAATCAGTGCATGAACCTACAAAAGTCCCTCAATTATCTAGAGATGTTGAGACTTGCTAACATAATAAAGATTTATCACAATATCTATTAAATAACAACTAAATTAGCTGAATTCAACGTATAATAACAAATAAGGTAAACAAGTACTGTTGACAGCTAATACTTCAACGTTTCAATCCGCTCCAACTTCCTTAATCTAAGGGATAAGATAGACTTGATATGGTCCGATCTAATTCTCCAAATATATTTCCTTAAATAATATGATCTCCACTAACGAACTAGATACAATCTATAATTTCAGCTCAATCCAAATATATGATTCAATAAATTTTCAATCATATAAATATAAAAACAAGCCAATCTATCCCAGTGTTTCAGGAAGTGGGATACTTCGTCAGTCCTATATTTTTCAACATAAAGAAGGTATGTTCTAAGATTCTTTTAACAGTTACTTAAAAAAAATTATTTTAAAATTGTTTTATTCAATTTCCAATATCATTTTTATCTTATAATATTATGTTTTATTTTTATTCCACAAGAAAATACAACAATTTTAAGGAGCCATAAGTTAATTACGAGATCATATCATTTTGAATATATTTATTTATTTATATGAATTGTTTGTTATTTTTTATTTAATGTTAATCCACTAATCATATTATTTTTAAAAATGTTCATTTTTATATTATTATAATAACTATGTATAATGGATGATGGTGCAGTTATTAAAAACAATTTGCAAATATTAATTAATTTATGATTTAAAAATTATGCAAATCAAATTATTTAAAAGAAAGTTATCCTAAAATACTTTTAGAATATACTTTATACCTTTTGAAATCACATTTGAGCATGAAATTTCATGTTAAAAGAGCTTCTTATATATATATATATATATATATATATAATAAATGTAGTGTTCAAATTTTAAATCATATTTTGCAGTCAGAAAAAAAATTTTAAATCATTTTTATTTAATGTTAGATAAATCAGTAATTAACTTCATAATTAAGAATAAATATCAAATCATAATTAAGAATCCAATTTCAATAAGTAAATTTACCATCATATATATATAATAATGCGACGATTTATTTAATATTGAGTTACGGAGCAAGGTAATATATACTATTTATATAGTAGATATTATACAATATTTTATACACTGTGTAGAAAACATTATTTCATATTATTTGTACAAAATATATATTTTTTTAAAATGCAAATAAATTTAATGTAATATATATAGTGAATCTAATATAATGATAAAAATTTTATCATTATTAATTATTTTTTTGTTATTTTTATAAATCATAGGGTAAAATACAACATTAGTCACTAAATTATGGGATAGTTTTCGTTTTGGTCATTTAATTATTCAAAAGCTTTTACTTAAGTCATTAAACTATTCAGAAAAATTTAAGCATAATGATTTTTTTTGCCCTCTAACTTTACAGAATAAGTCATTTTAGCCATCCATTTAATTGTTCGCCTCTTTTAGCCTTTGAACTTGCATTTTTTGTCAAATCACCTCAAAATGGATGGAAAAGTTTATGTTTTTTAACTTTGCTGATGTGGCATACATATGAATTGTCACATAGATGACACGTCAGCATTTATTTAATTTATTAAAGTTTGAAAATTAATTTTTTTATAATTTTTATACTTTTTAAATAATTTTAACGATTTTTATTTTTAGTTTATTTTTTGAATTTTTAAATTTAAAAAAATTAATTAAATGTTGATGTGTCATCCATGTGGCAATCCATATGTACGCCATATCAGCAAAGTTAAAAAACGTAAACTTTTCCATCCATTTTGAGGTACATAAGTTTAAGGGTTAAAAATGGAGGGCTAAAATGATTTTTTTTTTTTTGTAAAGTTGAAGGGTTAAACAGTCATTATGCTAAGTTTTTATTTAAGTCACAGGTTGTTGAGTTTTTTCTTTAAAAAGTTCTACCAGGGAGCTCCAAGCAACAATTAGATGATCAGTATAATGGATCAGTACCCATCGGCGAGTACGATAACATATCTTAGATCCAAATCAATCTGATGGTCAGTGCTAGAGATCGAAGAAAAAATTGTTTGAATATTGGTTTGCAAATTCGTGATGTTTTAAGCTATTTCATGAAAAAAAAAGAATTGTAGAAGAAAAAGGGATAGAGAGTGTCATAGCCCAATTTTGCCCGGGCTTACAATCCCATTTTACAGCCCGCTATTAGCCCAAATCAGTGGCCCACTAAGACCCATCCCCAACTACAACCGACCCAAATAAAACAATAAAGGCCCAATCAGCCTAATGCCCTAAATCAGCAAAAACAAGAAATAAACCATAGGTGCACCGCACCTAGGGCCTTCAGTCGGTCCCCTGACTTCTGTCCCATCCACCGCCATCCACTAGCACCAAACACTGCAAGCATTAAACGAGAAAGGACTCAAAGCAAAGAGATGACAGTGTAAACGGCTTTATAAGCCGAACAAAAACCTTTGTAAATGATCCTTTTTTTTCGATCATCAATACAAGAAACAAATTTTCTAAATACCATAACTCAGATTTCTAAACACTACCAAATCAAGAATAAAAAAAAGGTCCAAAATCCAACAACGAAATAGGAACAGTAAGAAGGTGATTGCATTTCACAGTTTCCGAATCTCTTTTCTATTTTTCCTTTTTTACTGTTCTTCGCCAAAGCATACACGTATACACATATATTGTTATTGTTTTTCTAAAATAAAAAGGGAGTTTTTTTACCTCGGTTTCGGACGACGGTGGAGGAGCGGCGACAGACCGCCAAAAATCGTACCAGCCCTCGGGTCTGCAGAGAGAGCGAATGAGAGGAGAATTTTTTTTTTGGCAGAGGGGGAGAAAATGAAGATTTTCCAAAAAAAATTGACTTAAATAGCCATGTAAAACGACGCCATTTTGGTCGGCGCCCCCATGCCCCAAAACAATGTCGTTTTGCCTCCGACCTGACTACCCGAACCGCTTCGGCCTAGGATTCGTGTGTTTTTGTCGGAGGGGTTATTTGCGCTCTTAACCCCTCCGCTTTTTCAGCCCTTTTTAATCAGGTTTATTTGTTTTTTAAATCTGACCCAATACTTTTACGTTCGTTCCATTTTGATCCAAATTGAAACGCAGTGCTTCGAGGTCTGAGAAATTTATCCATCCGGTCCTCTTTATTCCGTGCGCGTTTCAGTCTAGTCTCTCTATTAATTATTTTATATAATTTGTCCCTAAGCTTCCGTTTTAAATTCAAATTAGCATTTTTTTAATTATTTTGCAATTTTATTATTATTACTATTATTTAATATTCTTATTATCGTTACTATTAATTATTATTATTTATTATTATATTATTATTATACTATACTACACTATTATTATTAGTATTACTTCTTTTATTCTATTATTACCATTATTTTAGTATTTAATTATTATCACTACTATTATTTTATTTAATCTATTTTTATATTTATGTATTTCATCTGTTGTTTTATTATTATTATTTATCTTATTATTATGGTTATTATTATTATTTATTTTTTATTTTTTATATTATTATTATTTAGTATTTTTATCATTATATTGTTATTATTACTATTATCATATTATTTTATATATTATTTCATTTATTAATTGCCATCATTATTGCCATTATTATTTTTTTTATCATCAGTATTATTTTATCATTATTTTCTATCACTGTTAATATACGGCTATTATAGTAATACTTTCATTTTATCACTACCTATATTATTATTTCTACTTTATCATTATTATTATTATTTCAGTATCGCTCGCATTAGCATGTTATTCGAATTTCTTATCGTCATTTTATTATCACTCTTTTCACATATAACATCGTATTTTCATATTATCATTTGTCACATTAATTTTTCTCGATGCATCAGTTTTATAACAATCGATATTTCGTATTAAAGATTCGAGAAGATCGAGCCCTAACTTACTGGGTTCCGTTTTTTTTCTTTTAATCTGAATAACGAAATATCCTTTTTTAAAATCGCAATGCAAGTTTCAAATAAAATACTTATTCTCGGAAACTCGAAATGTTGCGCCCTAACTTACTGGACACGACATCTAGGTACCCCGAGATAAGTTTTTTTTAAATAAAGGAAATATTTTGTATTTGGAATTTCGGGAAATCGAGCCCTAACTTACTAGGTTCCGGTTTCTCATTTGACAAAATAACGGAATATCCTCTTCAAATTTAAATCCGAATTTTAAAGTCAAGAGACAAGCTTAGTTTCGGGAGTCAAAAATGTCGTGCCCTAACTTACTGAGTATGACATTTTATCTTTTCGAAATAAGAGGGTCTTATCATCCATTTTTGATTTGTTCAAGTTTTTTAAAAATAAAAGAGATCGTATTTTTAAAATCTTTTTTAAATTTTCAACTTTCGACATTAAGACATTAGATAATCAATTAGGTACCAAGTTTGGGCGTGACGAGGGTGCTAACCCTTCCTCGCACGTAACCGACTCCCGAACCCGATTTCTCAAAACTTCGTAGACCAAAAACACTGTTTTAGTAAACCAAAATGTTTTATTAAAACAAAGGTGATCCGATCACACCAAGTAAAGATCGGTGGCGACTCCCGTTTTATTTTCACTTCAAAACACAAAGGTCGATTCCCGTTTTCAAAATGGTTACGATAGCTTGGCGACTCCACTAGGGACATAAAGAGAGTCAAGCCGTAAATTGATTATTTTCTGTCCTTCGTCAAAAATTTGAAAATTCGATTTGAAAATTTGAAAATTTGATTTGAAAATTACGATCCTTTTGTTGCATTAGTTTGTGCCATTGCATTTGATTCTTATTTTCTTGCGTACATTGCACTGCATGACCGTTGTGGTCGCACCTTTAAGTGGGAGTGAGAAACTATGCCTTCGTGAGGTTTTCACCTCCGCATGGGCTAGTGCATTGCTTCCGGGATACATCTGTACCTATGTCTTCGTGAGGTTTTCACCTCTGCATGGCCATAGGGAAATGTATTCCCCTGAACTGGACTCGATCCGTATGAGCCTATAATGGGTGAGGATCGAGGAATCTGCTGGTTCGGATACCTAAACTTTAGAGCTAAACCACACATAGAAAACATAAGAGCCCACCCTAAGTAGAACTATGTCAAACCTTAGTAGTTACCCAGATAGGTGTTTGTTTGTTTTACTTGTTTTATATTTCATTCTGCGGTACTAACTGGTTATGTTTTATTCTTGTGCATGACATTTCATATTTTAAGAGGTATCGATTCACGGTCAGTTTCTAAGTTAGAAAGCTGGTTCTGGAGAACAAATTCCTTGATAAAGTGGAAGACAATACAGCCGTCCGCATATGGTCAAAGCAATGGCAATTAGAGAAAGGGGACAGCTTAGCTGAGGGGTATGTGCTGGAACTACGGGATTTCACTAGCATCAGTGTCACGCAAAATGAGCTCCAAGAGTAGAAAGAGATATGGACCCAGTGGGATGATGAGGCAAAGCAGCTGTTCTATTGTACTTACGGCGATCTACCTTACCTACTCGAGGTCAAAATAGATAAGTATCTGTTCCGAGCAATGACTCAATTTTAGAATGCTGCTTATAGCTGCTTCTCTTTTGGGAAAGTAGATTTAATGCCCACAGTAGAAGAATATACGACCTTGTTGCGTTGTCCGAGAGTTCAAGTCAATAAAGCTTATTTCAAGGCCATTAATGGCCTGACTTTTGTGAAGAAGTTAATGAATATCACAGGGATGAGCGAGCAGTGGGTCTCAGCTATAATTCAGAAGAAAGGAGGGGGTAAATGCATACCTTGGGTGAGTTTGAGGGACCTGATCCTAACACATCCCGATGTAAAGAAGAAGATTGGCGTCTTTGCCTTATGTATCTACGGTTTGGTAATCTTCCCTAAAGCTCTAAGACATGTAGATGAAGCATTTACTGATCTATTCGACCGACTAGACAAAGGGGTCACACCTATGCCTGCAATCTTGGCCGAGACGTTCAGATCCTTAGATGCATGTTGGAGAACAGGTGAAGGCAGATTCGTTGGATGCGCGCAACTGTTGTTGGCTTGGTTCCATAGTCATCTCTGGAAAGTGGAGAAAGTGTCTTATCGGGTTTTCTCTGAGAATTACTCTCCGTTGAAAGAGATAGTAGCTACACCGAGAAGAAAAGACGTGTCCGAAGAAAACTAGATGGCGCTCCTTCAAAATCTTCAAGAAGAAGACATCAAGTGGAAGGCTCCTTGGATGGTTCCTAACGAAATCCTTTATCGATGTGGGAGCTTTGACTGGGTTCCTTTACTTGGAATTTGGGGTGCCACTGGGTATGCCCCTTTACTTGTACTGAGGCAGTATGGTTCAAGACAATTTGTACCAACGACATACGGGCTGGCTCAATGTGAGTTCTCATACGAGGGAGAAAGCTATAAGAAGAAGGTTAAAGAGATTTCTAGTGCCTGGAATCAGATTCATAGAATGAAGAGATTATCTGCAGGCCCAATGACAACCTTAGAATACAGTGGATGGAGGATTAGAAGGGTTAATGATAACATCCCCGAGCTGAATCCAGAGGACGCCCGATCAAGAGAAGAATGCTTGCGAGTGGTCCCATCAGAGTTAGAGATTGTGAAACAAGATTTTGAAAAGATGAGTTCAGAGCTTGGGAAGAGGATAGAGAAGTTGGAAGAAGAGAAAATGCACCTGAAATTAGACGCAGATGTTCAGAAATCAGAGGCCGAGAAACTAAGAAAAGAAAAATGGAAGATAGAAGAAGATCGAGATAGTTTAAAGACAGAATATAAAAAGATGCGTCTGACAATGAAAAACGCTGGATTAGGAAAAAATCCGGAACATTGGCGATGGGAGATTCGAGAGGAAAAGGCCAAAGCTAACAGTTGGGAGAAGAAGTTTCAAGAAATGCAAGCGCAAAACGAGGCATTAGAGAAGCATTAGGCAGAAAGCCAAAAGGAGAAAAAGGGATTAAAAGCTAGAGTGGCTGAGCTTGGGCGGTCTCCTCATCACTATCGAAGTCGTAATTCTGAAATCAAACTGAAATCAAGTCTAAACAAGATCGAGGAAATGAAGGGTAAGATCGAAGAATTAGAATCAGCATTGCACGGTTGTGAACTCCGGATTGAGCTTCTTGAAACAAGGGAAGGGCGTTGGGAGGAAGAGCTTCACCATTCTAATGATCAAGTTAGAAATCGAGATTACCTCATGGGTGAAGCAATAGTTTAAATTCGAGAGGCAGCTGATCACCTATAGACTTTGGCAGCAGAGGTTGATATATTGAGCATGAAATATGAGCTACAGTCGGGTCGTAGTCAAGAGCTAATCTCTTTGCTTGGGAAAATCAAAACCTTAGGCCTTAGGGCAAAAGCATATTTGTAGTCCGCTTTATGTAAAATATTTTGTTTTCTAATAAAGTTTTCTAAAATGAAGTTGAATCTGAATCGATGCCTTCTTTTTGCATTCATGTATTTGCATTCCATCATATCATATGCATTTAAGTCCATAAAGAGAGCCTAATTAGTTGAAATTATCAGAAAGAGAGAGAGAGAGAGAGAGAAAGAGAGAGAGAGAGAGAGAGAGAGAGAGAGAGAGAGGGAGAGAGAGAGAGAGAAAAGGAAAATCTGGAAACTAAGCACCATTACGGTACACGTGCCAAGACAAAGAAAATGGATCAAAGATTTGAACAATTCCAGAAAGACCTGCAAGACCAGATGCAAGAGCAAATGGCAAAACTCCAACAAGAGATGAGGGACCAGATGTTGGAGGCTCAAAAGAACATGATGGCTCAAATGGCCCAAATGCTGAGTGGGGTAATGGACAAAGGAAAAGGTCCTATGGCAATTACAGGAGAAGAGAGCGAAGGCATTCCTCTGAGTTTCACCCCACCACATGCGCCGGCACAGCCTGAAGAATATCCCCAAAGGCCATCTGTCATGATTAGGCCTTAACAAGGGCAAGCTGATACTAGACCGCCCATGAACTTCCAAGCAGGCTCGGGTTCCAACCCAGGAGATAGTTCAGCTAACCCTGTGGTCCCCGATCTCAACGAAATGGTAGAAATGGACAAGGCAAAAGTAGACCTGCCAAGACAACTCGAGGACCGTTGCAAGTGGTTAGAAGAGAAGTTCAAAGCAATAGAGACTGCTAACTACCGTTACGGGGTAGACGCTAAGGACTTAAGTTTGGTCCCGGACTTGGTACTTCCGCCAAAATTTAAAACTCCGGAGTTTGAAAAGTACAACAGTACTAGCTGTCCCAAAGTGCACATCACGATGTTCTGTCGACGGATGGCAGGACATGTTAATAATGACCAATTACTGATTCACTGCTTTCAGGACAGTCTGGTCAGGTCTGCGGCCAGGTGGTACAATCAGCTCAGTCGTGCCTAGATTCAGACATGGAAGGACCTGGCACAGGCCTTCATAAAACAATACAGTCACGTGGCAGACATAGCGCCTGATAGGATCACGTTGCAAAATATGGAGAAAAAGCCGAGCGAGAGCTTCAGACAATACGCGCAAAGATGGAGGGAAGTTGCCATGCAAGTTCAACCACCTGTCCTAGAGAAGGAAACTACCATGCTTTTCATCAACACCCTGAAAGCTTCATTCATCACCCATATGATAGGGAGTACCACTAAGAGCTTTGCTGATATAGTAATGGCAGGAGAAATGATTGAAAATACCATAAGGGGCGGCAAGATTGAAGCAGGGGAAAACGCTAGAAGGGCTGCTACTAGGAAAAAGGACAGTGAGGTGAATAATATAAGTACATACAATAAAGGGTACTCGAAGGCAATCACTGTTAGCTAGCCAAAGGTGGTTACAGCCGGGCAGCAAGGGTCAGTGAGACAGGAATTAGGCACCAGACAGAATTTTGAAAAGCTCCAATTTACGCCAATCCCCGTAACGTAAAAAGATCTATACCAGACTTTATTTAACGAGCACATCGTGTCCCCATTTTATCTACAGCCGTTGCAGCCCCCATACCCTAAATGGTATGACTCAAACGCTCATTGTGATTACCATGCTGGAATAGCGGGGCATTCAATAGAAAACTACACTGCCTTCAAAAGGGTAGTCGATAGGATAATCAAGATGGGGGTTGTAAAACTTGATGATACACCCGGTGCGGAGAACCCATTACCCAATCATGGGGATAAGGGGATAAATGCGATCGGTGAAAAGGTCACGAGAAATATCAAGAAGGATATCTCAGAGGTGAAAACCTCGTTGAGAATAGTTTGGAGCGAAATGGTGAGAAGAGGATTAATAGAATTAGATTCTATGAAAGGGTGTGGAAAAACAAGAGACTACTGCGAATTCCACAAAGCAGAGGGGCATGAAATCCAGGAATGTGTTGAGTTCAGGATCTTGGTACAAAGCCTTATGGAGAACAAGGAATTGGAATTTTATGAAGAAGACTTAGAGAGGGGAAATATAAATGTAATCGAAGAAGAAATGACGAAGCAAGAAGTCAATTATCCAAAGATCATCATCTCCCGACCAAGAAACACGGAAGGTGGAGCACAAGTGGTGCCAAAAGTTGTAATCCAGAAACCTATTTCCTTTCCTTACAAGGATAACAAAAGGGTACCTTGGAATTACAACTGTAATGTGACAATACCAGGAGTGGAAAGCTCAGTTAGTACTTTTGAGGAGGTCCAAAATGAAGGGTTTTATACACGTAGTGAGAAGCGTTACGATCCGTGAAACGTTAGAGCAGAACCAATGAAATCAAAGACTATGGCAGTTGAGCGAGAGAAAGGACCTGGTGTTGGAACGCCGGTACCCCATGGCGCAGCAGAATAAAATTAGATCCGGCGATCCAAATCATGGATCCATGTGTGAGGAACGAATCGGGGTGAAATAAAGGTTTCAAAATTACCAAAACTTCAATCTGAGTAGACAGCGACGCCTTGGCAACAAGAGTTTTGATCTACTGTCGAATCAAGCCTCAACCTTTTCCGATGTTGGCCTCTACGGAATCCACCCGGTTTGACTATGAACGGAAGAAATCTCCAAAACAGTTTTGGAGGCTTATTTGCTTGACGGCTGCTAGACCTAACAAGCAATCACTTAGGGTTTTCATATTTTGGTTTTGTCTCCTTTTAATACCTTTTATAATGGGTGCCTTTCTCATTGGGCCTTTTATAATAGGTATCCTCTTAATTGGGCCTTTTATAATTGGTATCTCTTGAATGTATTACAAGATTAAATAAATACAATAAAGTTTTTAACCGAAAATTATAATTACATTAATTATATCTGAAAATTATAATTACATTAATTATAATAAGGATTCCGGTAAACTATATTTATTTAAATTTATATATGAATCAAATTCATATATTAATAAAATTATGTTATCATTATGTGTACAACATCCTTGTACATATAATATGTTCAATATTTGATTGCCCAATTAAATTAATTCTTTAATTAATTTAATTTATGTGACAACCAAGCACAATACCAACTATATTTTATTCCGTTCATTTCAACCATAGGGTGTGACCCTGTAGGTTCTTGCAACGTTAGCAGTAATACTAGAACGATTCTGTTGTCACAGACAATGAATGGCATCTAGCAATGCATCATTGCTACCTAAGTTACAAGAAGTCATGATTCGACATAACCTTTCGTGATTAACCTTTCATGCATTAATCCTTAAGTCCTTTATCTCTGGAACGGATACAAGTCATGGGATAGTCACACTTGCATAATCCATCCCATGTTTCTTGATATCTTGAGTAGACTATGATATACAAATTAGTATGACATCTCATATCAACTTATTTGAGCATGGCCATGCATTTCTAGTCTCACTCAATCAAGTGGCCTAAGATATTACTCCTATTATGTAGGAGGGACTTATCCTTTATTGATCAACCATATCCCTCTACATAGATTGTGGTATATCCAACATCAGCCTTTATAGAACAACCTGTTACGGTGTACGTTTGACTGTATCAAAATATACAACTCACGATGCTGGGACAATAATGATCTCAAGTCTGAGGATCATATACATATTAATCACTATGAGTAATGTTGTGACAATTACATAATAATCCAAGAAACATACTCATAGCGGGTCAATCCAATATGTTGTTCTCTAACACACATATTCATGCATTGATTTTGACACTCCATATCAATGACAACTCTTTATCATCAATCAACTACGTGTTAGTCTTAATGCATTATTATTGTCCCAGTCAACAATAATACTCGACTAAGGATCTTTTAAGAATAATCATATTATTCTCAGGACATTATTATAAAACAGTTTATCTATACACACAGAAAGAAAAACTGAAATAATAATGACAATGCTTTATATTAATAAACATGGTAAATTAAGTATGTTATTACAACCATCTCATGATTGATCTTTGGGCATACTCTTACAATCTCCCACTAGCACTAAGACCAATCACTCATATATCTAATACCAAGTGACTTAGTGTGACGATCATGCTTCTGCTGTGTCAGAGGCTTGGTCAGGGGATCAGCGATGTTATCATCTGAAGGTACTCTGCATATCTCTACATCCCCTCGATCGATAATCTCTCGAATAAGATGGTAGCGTCTAAGTATATGTTTGGATCGCTGGTGAGATCTGGGTTCTTTAGCTTGTGCAATAGCTCCATTGTTATCACATCGGAGTTCTATAGCATCTGATATGCTAGGCACAACCCCTAGTCCAGTAATGAACTTCTTGATCCAAACTGCTTCTTTTGCTGCCTCACTGGCTGCAATATACTCGGCCTCTGTTGTAGAATCGGCTACTGTACTTTGCTTTGAACTCTTCCAGCTCACAGCACCACCATTAAGGCAAAACACAAAACCTGATTGCGATCGAGAATCATCCTTGTCGGTTTGGAAGCTGGCATCAGTGTAACCTTTTACACTTAACTCTTCCTCACCTCCATATAATAGGAACGTATCCTTAGTTCTTCTTAAGTACTTAAGGATACTCTTGACTGTGGTCCAGTGACCTTCACCGGGATCTACTTGATACCTGCTCGTCATACTTAAGGCATACGAGACATTTGGACAGGTACATAACATAGCATACATGATAGATCCAATAGCGGAAGCATATGGAATTTTACCTATACGTTCTCTCTCTTGTGGAGTTGAAGGACACATTTCCTTCGAGAGTGAAATACCATGTCTCATAGGTAGGAATCCTCTTTTAGATTCTTCCATACTGAACCTTTTCAGTACTTTATCTATGTATGTACTTTGGCTTAGACCTAGTAGTCGTCTTGATTTATCTCTATAGATCTTGACTCCTAAGATATAAGTGGCTTCGCCCAAGTCCTTCATAGAAAAACAACTTCTTAACCAAGTCTTAATAGACTGCAAGGTAGGTATGTCATTTCCCATGATAATTATGTCATCCACATATAGTACCAAGAATGTGATAGTGCTCCCACTAACTTTCTTGTAAACACATGGTTCATCTTCATTTTTGATAAAACCAAACTCTTTGATTGCATCGTTAAAACGAATATTCCAACTTCGAGAAGCTTGCTTTAGTCCATAAATGGATCTTTGTAGCTTACATATCTTTCTAGCATCCTTTGGATTTACAAAACCTTCAGGTTGTGTCATATACACATCCTCTTCAAGTTTCCCGTTAAGGAAAGCTGTTTTGACGTCCATCTGCCAGATTTCATAATCATGAAATGCAGCTATGGCGAGCAAGATCCTGATGGATTTAAACATAGCTACAGGAGAAAAGGTTTCATCATAGTCAACACCATGAATTTGGCGAAAACCTTTAGCGACTAATCGCCCTTTGTATGTTTGTACATTACCATCCATGTCTATTTTCTTTTTGAAAACCCAATTGCACCCTATAGGTTTAACCCCTTCGGGTGGGTCAATCAAAGTCCATACTTGGTTTTCATACATGGAATCCATCTCAGATCTCATGGCCTCAAGCCATTTCTCAGAGTCTGGGCTCGTCACCGCTTCTTGATAAGTCCTAGGCTCATCTTGATCTATAAGAAGAACGTCACCATGCGTTGTAATGAGAAATCCATATCTCTCAGGTGCACGGCGTTCTCTTAAAGATCTGCGCGGTGGTTGTGTTTCTATAGCAGTTGTTTGTTCCATAATTTCTTGTGGAATTTGGTTTTGTTCAATCTCTGGTTCAGTGGTATCTTGTGATTCTTGAATTTCTTCAAGTTCAATCTTTCTCCCACTTCCTTTTTTAGAAGTAAATTCTTTCTCTAGGAAGACACCAGTCCGAGCAACAAAAATTTTGTTCTCAGTGGGATTAAAAAAATAATATCCTTTGGTTTCTTTTGGATACCCCACAAAAATACACCTTTCAGATTTGGGTTCAAGCTTAGTAGACGTCTGACGTTTAACATAAGCTTCACAACCCCAAATTTTCATAAAGGACATACTAGGACGTTTCCCAGTCCACATCTCATATGGCGTCTTTTGAACCGATTTAGATGGAACACGATTTAGTGTGAAGGCAGCAGTCTCAAGTGCATGTCCCCAAAAGCAAGTCGGTAGATCAGCATGACTCATCATGGATCGAACCATGTCTAACAAAGTTCGATTTCTTCTCTCAGATACTCCATTCCATTGAGGAGTCCCAGGAGGAGTAAGTTGTGAGACAATCCCACATTCTTTCAAAAGATCATCAAACTCTAGGCTCAAATACTCTCCACCTCGATCAGATCGAAGTGACTTGATAGTTTTGCCTAGTTGATTTTGTACTTCATTTTTAAATTCCTTGAACTTTTCAAGGGACTCAGACTTATGGCGCATGAGATAAACATACCCATATCTACTGAAATCATCAGTGAAAGTAATGAAGTAGTGAAATCCACCTCTGGCCTGTGTATTTATTGGTCCACATACATCAGAATGTATTAGGCCCAATAAATCACTAGCTCGTTCACCTTTTCCAGAAAAAGGAGATTTAGTCATTTTTCCCAATAAGCAAGATTCACATACTTCAAATTGTTCAAAAACAAATGAATTCAAGAGACCATCTCTATGGAGTTTGGATATGCGTTTCTCACTTATGTGGCCCAAACGACAATGCCAAAGATAAGTTTGATTTGAGTCATTTATTTTAGATCTTTTAGTATTTATGTTGTAAATGGGATTCGTTTGATCTAAAATATAGAGGCCATTAATCAATTGCGCCGAACCATAGAAAACATTATTGAGATAAAATGAACAACAATTATTCTTAATAATTATCTCAAAACCAATTTTGTCTAAACAAGAAATTGAAATAATGTTTTTAGTCAAACTGGGCACAAAATAACAATCCTCTAAACATAAATCAAGTACACTAGGCAAAGATAAAGTATATGTTCCCACAGCTAATGCAGCAACTTTTGCTCCATTTCCAACTCGTAGGTCCACATCTCCTCTAGCCAAAGTCCTACTCCTTTGTAGTCCCTGTACAGAAGTACAAATATGAGAACCACAACCAGTATCTAATACCCAAGAAGTAGTAGTTGATAAATTAATATCAATAACATAAATACCTGAAGCAGACATTCCGCTTGCTTTAGCCTTCTTGACTTCTTCAAGATAGGCAGGGCAGTTCCGTTTCCAATGTCCAGTCACACCATAATGAAAACAGTTTCCTTCCTTAGACACCCCACCTTTAGGTTTCAGTGCAGCCTTTCCTTTTCAAAATTTTGGGCTTACCTTTGCCCTTGGGCTTTGTTTGAACTTTGGCCTTTCACTTGCCCTTGTTATTACGGACCATCAGTATGGGCTTGGGTCCAACCTTTTTCAAGTTGCCTTTAGCAGTTCGTAACATACTGAGCAATTGTGGTAGAGTCTTGTCAATTTCATTCATATTGAAATTGAGGACAAACTGGCTGTAGCTATCCGGCAACGATTGTAAAATAACATCAGTGGCCAACTCTTGGCTCAATGGAAACCCAAGCTTAGACAGGCTTTCAATATAGCCAATCATCTTAAGGACATGAGGTCCTACTGGGCTTCCTTCAGCCAACTTACATTGGAATAAGGCCTTAGAGATATCAAACCTCTCTTGCCGTGCTTGTCCTTGATAAAGTTCTTTCAGGTGCTCGATCATATCATAAGCAACCATGCCCTCATGTTGCTTCTGAAGTTCAGGATTCATAGTGGCAAGCATAAGACATCCAACATCTATCATGTCATCGAGATACTTCTTGTAAGCATCTCTATCAGTCCTCGAGGCATTAGCGGGTGGTTCATTAGGAAGTGGTTGTTCAATGACATATAATTTCCGTTCTTGTTTAAGGACAATCCTCAAGTTACGGAACCAATCAAGAAAATTCAAACCATTCAATTTGTCCTTCTCAAGGACCGATCGCAATGAGAGTGTGCTAGTGTTTGCAGCCATAATATATCTACAACAATTAAATATGCATGTGAGTAAATTTACCAATTTTATATCAATCATTAAAAAGACTTTATTAAATGATATTCCCACTATTTTATTTCAAAATTAATAACCCTCGTATATTAATTTCGGAAAAACTTTCTCAAAAGTATTTCTAGTAGGTTAAGGATCCATATTTCACCACCTCTTAAGTCAGCTTTGGCTTTACTCTTAAGATTATGGTTATTTAGGTAAGCAACATTTGCTAATTACATCATATGTAACTCCTAATATTTGGTGAACAACTCTTGTTCTAATCATCTTATGATTTATCCAATTTACTTGCCTCTAGGTTTCTAATCCTATTAGAGTAACCTAGTTAAGTCATTAACCAATTTTTAACCAGCGAATATCACTTGTTTATTCTTCGCGTTTAACCAAGATAAATACTAGTACTTCGCTTTGGCAGAACCTACATAGTATTGATCGAGGCCTTAACGAGGGCAAAATTGGAAGGCCATGTTGACTTAATATTTTAATAGAGGGATTTTATTAAGGTTGTTGCATCTCACCAATTATAATCTATTAATCGATCTCATCAATTAATGGGGTTTATTTTCATCAAGTTTTAATATATATATCTCACCTAGGGCCTTCGGTCGGTCCCCTGACTTCTGTCCCATCCACCTCCACCCACTAGCACCAAACACCTGCAAGCATTAAACGAGAAAGGACTCAAAGCAAAGAGGTGACAGTGTAAATGGCTTTATAAGCCGAACAAAAACCTTTGTAAAGGATCCTTTTTTTTTTATCATCAATACAAGAAACAAATTTTCTAAATACCATAACTCAGATTTCTAAACACTACCAAATCAAGAATAAAAAAAAGTCCAAAATCCAACAACGAAATCAGAACAGTAAGAAGGTGATTGCATTTCACAGCTTCCGAATCCCTTTTCTATTTTTCCTTTTTTACTGTTCTTTGCCAAAGCATACACGTATACACATATATTGTTATTGTTTTTCTAAAATAAAAAGGGAGTTTTTTTACCTCAGCGCCGGATGACGACGGAGGAGCGGTGACAGACCGCCGAAAATCGTACCAGCCCTCGGGTCTGCAGAGAGAGCGAATGAGAGGAGAATTTGTTTTTTTGGCAGAGGGGGAGAAAATAAAGATTTTCCAAAAAAAATTGAATTAAATAGCCATGTAAAACGACGCCGTTTTGGTCGGCGCCCCCATGCCCCAAAACGACGTCGTTTTGCCTCAGACCCGACAACCCGACCCGCTCCGGCCTAGGATCCGCGTGTTTTTGTCGGAGGGGTTATTTGCGCTCTTAAC
Source organism: Gossypium australe (assembly GCA_005393395.2). Classification (NCBI taxonomy): domain Eukaryota; kingdom Viridiplantae; phylum Streptophyta; class Magnoliopsida; order Malvales; family Malvaceae; genus Gossypium; species Gossypium australe. Next base: position 122,964,218 of record CM016626.1, read on the forward strand.
CCCTCCGCTTTTTCAGCCCTTTTTAATCAGGTTTATTTGTTTTTTAAATCTGACCCAATACTTTTACGTTCGTTCCATTTTGATCCACATTGAAACGCAGTGCTTCGAGGTTTGGGAAATTTATCCATCCGGTCCTCTTTATTCCGTGCGCGTTTCAGTCTAGTCCCTTTATTAATTATTTTATATAATTTGTCCCTAAGCTTCCGTTTTAAATTCAAATTAGCCTTTTTTTTAATTATTTTGCAATTTTATTATTATTACTATTATTTAATATTCTTATTATCGTTACTATTAATTATTTATTATTTATTATATTATTACTATACTATACTATTATTATTAGTATTACTTCTTTTATTCTATTATTATTACCATTATTTTAGTATTTAATTATTATCACTACTATTATTTTATTTAATCTATTTTTATATTTATGTATTTCATCTGTTGTTTTATTATTATTATTTATCTTATTATTATTATGGTTATTATTTATTATTTATATTATTATTATTTAGTATTTTTATCATTATATTGTTATTATTACTATTATCATATTATTTTATATATTATTTCATTTATTAATTGCCATCATTATTGCCATTATTATTATTATTATTATTATTATTATTATTATTATTATTATTATTATTATTATTATTATTATTATATCATTATTTTCTATCACTGTTAATATACGGCTATTATAGTAATACTTTCATTTTATCACTACCTATATTATTATTTCTACTTTATCATTATTATTATTATTTCAGTATCGCTCGCATTAGCATGTTATTCGAATTTCTTATCGTCATTTTATTATCATTCTTTTCACATATAACATCGTATTTTCATATTCATTTGTCACATTAATTTTTCTCGATGCATCAGTTTTATAACAATCGATATTTCGTATTAAAGATTCGAGAAGATCGAGCCCTAACTTACTGGGTTCCGGTTTTTTTCTTTTAATCTGAATAACGAAATATCCTTTTTTAAAATCGCAATGCAAGTTTCAAATAAAATACTTATTCTCGGAAATTCAAAATGTTGTGCCCTAACTTACTGGACACGACATGTAGGTACCCCGAGATAAGTTTTTTTTTTTAAATAAAGGAAATATTCCGTATTTGGAATTTCGGGAAATCGAGCCCTAACTTACTGGGTTACGGTTTCTCATTTGACAAAATAACAGAATATCCTCTTCAAATTTAAATCCGAATTTTAAAGTCAAGAGACAAGCTCAGTTTCGGGAGTCCAAAATGTCGTGCCCTAACTTACTGAGTATGACATTTTATCTTTTCGAAATAAGAGGGTCTTATCATCCATTTTTTATTTGTTCAAGTTTTTTAAAAAATAAAAGAGATTGTATTTTTAAAATCTTTTTCAAATTTTCAACTTTCGACATTAAGACATTAGATAATCAATTAGATACCAAGTTTGGGCGTGACGATGGTGCTAACCCTTCCTCACACGTAACCGACTCCCGGACCCGATTTCTCAAAACTTCGTAGACCAAAAATACTGTTTTAGTAAACCAAAACGTTTTATTAAAACAAAGGTGATCCGATCACACCAAGTAAAGATCGGTAGAGACTCCCGTTTTATTTTCATTTTCAAAACACAAAGGTCGATTCCCGTTTTCAAAATGGTTACGACAGAGAGCTTTCAATTGGTGCAGGTAATGCAAACAGAGAAAATCATATAAGCATCGATTCATCCCAGTGACTTAAATAAAAACTTTTGTATAGTTCAGTGACCAAATTGTTATATTTTTAATTAAGTGATCAAAACAAAAACTTTCTCATAATTTAGTAACTAATAATATAATTTAACCTAAATCATATCTAGAGTTAGAATGTTGTGCACAGAAGTATTGTTAGAATTTGCATGCTTGTGCCAGCTAAAAAAGGACAGGAAAATTGAAAGCAGGACCACCTGTAGGGCGAAACGTAAAGTGGTACGGAAGCAAAATCAAAATGTCGTCCTAGGAAATGAATGGGTTGAAACTACTACAGGCTTGGATTCCAATTGCATCCAACCCCCAGTCGTGTAATCTGATCCTCCAATGGATGTGGTAGCTGGTGAAACTTACCCATTTCTGTTAGGTAAGTCTATGAAAGTCACTTTTCTCTACCCTTGTCTTTATCTACCACCTCGTATTCTGCTAGTTTCCCCATTGATGGATATTCTAATTTATGACCTCGTCCAGGGTCCAAACACTCATCATACATGTCAACATGTCCGCCCTTACCTTTATGCGTGAGATCCAATGAGAAGCTTAAAGACACTGAAATGGAACGGTGGGGGGTAATTTACCATGCTTCCTAGAATGGATAGATTCCACTTCCATAGGACTTGGTGTAAGCCTAGTTTGCTTGAACAATCTTTACTTGATTTTTTTCGTGGCAGTTCCAATGAATAAAGGCATTAAGAAATAGTGAAATTGCATGCATTCTGGGAAACAAGAAATAATAATTATTTTCAGATAAGTAAATAGGGTATAGATATGGCATCTGCTACCAGGAAACTTAACTTCCTTTTAATGTATACTTGTAATGGAAATAAACAATGCATGAGCCATCAGCCATGGCTGCAAAATCAAGTTTCTTTTTTTTTTCTTTTTTGTCACTATTTTCTTGACTTGGAAGCATAACGTAAAAGACACAAGACTGGTACCGGTACAATGAAAATTCTGGTCTCTTTCCATTTCCCAATTCTGTTTTTTTTTTTTTTATCCTTTTTTTAGCAAGTCCAAGAAGATGATCTCTTTATCAATGGCTTCATCTGTTTGTCCTCCTCCAAAGAAATCATCCCCAAGTGCGACGGATCCTCCATCATCATTTTTGCCACTAAATATCCTGCTATTGACCATGTCTGATACTTCCTAGCCTGTTTACCGACATATCTCCCAAGTTTGCCGTCATAATATTCTGGCCACCCATCTTTCAACAAGCGTGTCTCAGCAAGGTCTATTGCGCGTCTTGCAATTTGTGGCCTTCCCGTTTTGATGCAAGCAGCTGTCAGCAACCACAAAAGCACTGCACACGAAAATAGTGGGAAATTGCAGTTACAATGAACAATAATAGTCATGTTCATCAGTTCAAAAGTTTCTCAACAACCACTCTTTTATAGATTATAGATTAAAAGGGCTTGCTTCTGAAGCATTAACATTTAAGCATCCATCATGTCCCCAAATATCTATGAATGTGGTTTGACAAAACAACCAGGTTCTTCTAAAGCAGCTAAGTCATCGAGGATGGATTATACTGACAAAAAGACAGCATAAATTCGGGGGTCTTCGGAAGCAGATAAGGCAGCTATGTGGCGGTTTTTGTGTAACATTGAACAAACAATAATAGAATATGTTCTGATAGAGAGAACAAGAATCAATTTTGTTTCTTGTAAGATAAAAAGCACTGAAGTAAAGATAGACTAGAAAGCATTAGCCTTACCTGGCCAAGATCCTCCATTGTGATAACTCCATCTCGTGTTCTTAGGGTCACAACCAGTTACTATTCGCCATTCATGACTTTCTATCGCAGGATAAGCTATTTTTAGAGGCATTTCTCCAACAAGCTCATCCCAACGGGCCTCAATAAGGTCCATTATAGCCATTGATTGCTCCGGAGTTGCAAGAGAAGATAGAATTGCTATACAATTACCTAAACAAAACCATCGGAAATCCATCCTTGCAGGACTAACATTGCCAATAAAGTAGCCACCTCGTGTTGGCATAAAATCAAACACCCAGTCCGGGATGGAATCAGGAATAACATTGAACTTGTTTACTGCAGTGTGAGAATACTCCTCAGTTTTATATCTATAAATATCATTTAGTTGTTGGAAGTCAAGCCAGAAGTAACTCCGCATGTGATAACTCAAAGCATGCAAACGCTTCACAATTCTTTCAATGCATTCTTTGCCTTCAGCATCATGTTTCAACATTGCTAAAGCACACCTCAATGCCATAAAGAAAAGTGCTTGAATTTCAATAGGATAACCATAAATACCCTGTCAATACCGAAGAAAGTTCACACCATTACTAAAACATGCACTTAAGGCTCCTCAGTCCTAGAGATGAAGAGATAGTGGCGATAAAAAAACATATAGATATATATGAATTAAATGGAACACTCATACTTGTGAGCTGCCTTTCATGGCAAAACTGTTAAAACAATTTGGTCAAAACAATACCTCATAGGTTGGATTGCCACAATAGAATACAAAAAGAACAAGTGTGTTCTCACACATTGCAGAATACATGCACATATATTAACAAATATTTCCTCCATCAACGAGAACTAAGGTGGACCTTCACTAATAATTCACTTACAATTAACATATGAATGAATCTGCTCATCTAAAAGAACCATTTGGTGAAATGGCTTTCATTTCTGAAACAGATAATTCAGCCTTATTAAAGAATCAAATCTGCATTGCTTTTACCACTTAAAACGATATCAGATTCATTAATAAAAATGGAGAAATTAACTAGATCCTACCGGTTCTTAGTAATAACAGAATACGGATATATTCGGTTCGCCTTTATAGATGGAGAAGGAAAAGTTGATGCGGACCATGTTTTCTCTGTTATTAACTAGTTATGGTCCCATCAGTAGGTGGATCATATATTTCCAATGAACCTATGGTAAAAGCTCAAGACAGAACCATATAACTTTTCATACAATTTAATCAAAATAGACGCAAACCTAGAACTAGCGCACCAGAACTTACTTATATTCAGAACAGTAAGATCTCTGATTGTGTCTGCTAAGATTCTTAAGTAACTGTTTTATTTAGACAGGATAATATTATTACCATACTGTCACTCAAGGCCAAAACAGCATTTGAGAAAATATATCATTGGTAAGCAATGACGTTTTCTCCATCACATATATCAATATGATAATGGTACAAAACCAAGAGTAGATTGGCCTAAACAAACAAATAATTAACTGCAATTGGATCATTGCAGTAAACCGCATCAACATGTTGGCAGAAGCAGCATACTATTAAATTAAAACCAAGGAACCAGATATATATTGGTTATACTACTCCACTCTCTCTCCACCACTCAGCTATAACAATAAAAGAACTATCTGCTACACTAATTTTTTCCATGAATAATATGTATTATATCAAAATTTCAATTTTCATAATCTTTTGCTACCTTTATTTTCTCAGATGCACTGCACGTCTCACCCATAAGATTGGTAAGGAACAGTACACATATGAACAGGAAAGCACAGATACACGCACAAAAGAAAGAAAGATTATGAATAAACAGATAGCTTACCATTCTTCGATCAATCATAGAGCATCCATCAGCACAAAGTAGGGTTGGGAATGTATCAAATCCTTCTGATAGACAAAGAGTAAGTATGAGCCTCATCCCTTTCTGACATTCAGGTGTCTCAGCTAGAGATAAATCCCCAGTAGATTTGGTATATGCACGGAGCAGAATGATCCACCAGAATCCAGAGTCAACTGGAGCAACTCTACCAATGGCACTCTCTCCAAAATCTGCAATAATTGTGTCTGATTTGCGCACAGGATCATGAAGAACTTTGAAGCTAGCTGGCATTGCACCTTCCCCTAGCTTGAATCTATCTATTCTTTTTTCCCACCCTTGAAGATGAAGGGTCTTCACGAGAAAGTTCTTAACTATCTCAGGCTCTCCATTCATCAGAAAAGCTAGAGCACTGGGCACAAAGTCTCGAACAAAAACCTGAACAAATAATCACACCGGAACAAAACAGTCTTAGACAATTTCAACATTTTAACTGACCAAATGGTAATGGAACAAATATCTTTGATCTTTATCTAAAAAAAAGTTCAATTAATCTTCCCATTCTTCCTCACCAAACTTCGTTTTAGAAATCAGAATCCTCTATGCATATTAAAGTTCAAATCTTGTTCATGTTTGACTTGGATCAAGGTATTATAGTTTGCTGTACCTTATTGTATTCAGGTTCAAAAATTCTAGATTGAAGAAGTAACACCTCAATATAAGGCATAATATATGTCAGGGTCATAGTTTACAATCTCCTACATATATAACGCAATAATAATTTCAAGATGAACAAAGAAATTCACCTGATCATAGTTCAAAACTTCCTCGGAAGCATGGTCATATGCGGCAATGGTACCAACTGGTTGGCCTTTGAAATACACCAAAGACCTCCTGAGAGCTTCCCATGCATCAGCCACCATGGGGTGGGGTTCAAAGGAGTTTCTAGCCGATGAGGCCGGAGTATTGAAACCAGACCTCCAACCAGGCGAGTGCGTGGTCTCATAGTTGTCATGAGCTCCTCTTGTGAGACCAATAGAGAGCTCACCCAGTGATCTCTCATCAAATGATCTTTGTCTCTCAATGTTAAGCCTTGGCTTATCAAGGAGGCGTGACAGATCATAATCATCTGACTCCGAGATTGAGCAAGTTGAGCTCACATTTCTAAGTCCCGTCTCTTTAGCCCCATCCATTTCTTTCTCTTCAATCAACAAAAACCAGTTTCAGAGGAAGAGATCTACAGTTCAAGAAACAAACAAAGGATTAGAACCCAACTTTTTTGGACAAAAACAAAGGATAAACCCCTTGAGAATATCAAAGATACATGCTTAATATAGAAACTCAAAATCTGAAATGTATTTATAGAGTTGATGAAACAAAAATCCCATTCAACAAAAGAGTGAAAAGAAAATCAAAACTTTTGTTCATTACATTACCAATATGGTTGATATATATATATATATATATAAAAGGATTCTTTTCCAACAACCAACCCCCAACTATCACCATTTTATATATAATATACGGATTTGGAGATGATGCACACAAAATCTTTCTTTTTTTGTTTGTTTTAACTGCATTATATTTGAATATAAGAAAAGCAAATGAGTATGAAAAATTCATCAGGATTTTAAAAAATATTAAAGAAAGAAACATGAAGATGACTACCAAGAAGAAAACAACAAAAGAGCATGAAAAATGAAATACTGCAAATCAATCCACCAAGAAAGAAAAACCCAGATCTGAAACTCAGTCAACATGAAAGGAAAAAAAAATAAAACATAACATCCCCCCCCCCAAAAAATTGAGCTTTTAAAAAAAATCAAACCTCTAAAGCAAAAAAAAAAAGACCCTAAAATGAATTCTCCGGAAAATAGCCGGCGATTGCGCCGGAAAATGGTAGGAAAGGGGAAATAGAGAGAGATGGGAGGACGAAGAAGGGAAGTCTGCATTTTTCATGAGTATCTGATACTTATAGAGTTTGAGAAGAAATAGAGTTGGGGGAAAAATGAAAAAAAGAAAAACCCAATAAACAATAAGTCAATCTCGCTCTTTTGTAATAATAGTGTGGGTAAAGTTTACCGATAATTGCCGGTAAAAGCACGTGTAAAATGCAATCCAAGTGGAAATAAACGACGCAGTTTGGACACGGACTTCTTACCGTCCGATTTCAACTGGAACAGAAACAGTTCAATGACCAACCCCTTTTTTTTTTTAGTCTGATTGCACGCTTTACCCCCGACAATATGTTGTTTTTCTCACTTTGAATCCCTAATATTTTTAACCATTCATCGGTTCAGTTCTTTAGAAGTTAAAAAGATGGATTAACATATCTAATAAATTATAAATTGTCACGTATTATATGATGACATCACATCGTAACTAGAAAAAATAACAATATATAAAATAAAAAAATCATAAAAACATTAAAATTGTAAAAATAATAAATATTATAAAAATAATAAAATTATTAGAAATTATTAATAAATTATAAAAAAATATTAATTTTTATAATGTTTCATGAATATTTTTTATAATTTTTAATATTCTTGTAATTTTTTTAAAATATTTAAAAATATTTATTGCTAAATATCCGAGCAAGTTTTTTTAATGACCAAATGACTAAACCGGTGAATGATTGAAAACATTAGGGTCTAAAGTGGGCTAAAAAATATTTAAAGATTAAAGTGAAAAAAGCGGTCTTTAGGGATTAAAGTATGCATTAAACCATTTTATAATAACGATTTCCAAAATATTACTATAACTAGTATGGTTGCCACCCACACTTCGAGTTTGGTTAAATATTTATTTTTGACTAAAGTAAATGTTGCAATATGCTCTAAGATATTGTACTATTCATATATTAGAATTTAGTCTTCGTACATATATTTTTAAGAATTTAGTCTCATTACTTTCCGAATTTAAAATTTTATGTCTACTTATTAACACTGTTAAAATGCTTCGATTAAATTTGTTGGTATGGTATTTTGAAATTGAAAAAGAAATACTCACTTGATATTCCTGTAATGGACGTGAATTTAATAGAGAATTTTAACAATATTAACAATTCTTAAAGTTCACATAAACATTTTAATTTGAATAAAGTATTTAGGGTAACTAATGACATTATAAAAGTTGAGGTACCAAATTATATTAAAATTAAAGTATAAATATTAAATCTCAAATTTAAGTGAAGTATAGGGATCAAAATTGAAATCTAGTCATTGTTATATAAGTAAAAAATAGAGAGATTAGAAGTGTAATTTCACCCTTTTATTATTATGTCAAAAAAGAAAAAAGAAGTGGACAGGTGTCATGTGAAGGAAGACTTTAATGATTTATTTCTAATAAAAAACATTACAATAAACTTGTTAGAGTTATGCTCAAATCCTTTAGGAGGCATTTCGAATAGTTGAAGTAATGTCTTCCTTTTATATATAGCAGTATACATTTTATAATAATGTTTTTAAATGTTGGTAATAATCAATAAAGTAAATCAATGATTGTGTTTTAAAAATATTATTATAGATACTTATATAATATATTAATTCTTTAAATAATTAAATTTTATTTCAATACGATACACCTACTACATACAGAGAGAAGCTAACTTGCTATTTAGGGTATTGATTCACTCTACATAAATATTCATAATTACAAAGTATGTGTATATGATTGATTATAAATAAATTTATAAAAAATGTTTATTAATTCTACAAACTATTTAAATAAGATATCAAAATATTCGAATTTAACTTATTCGATGACTTGTTACATATCATGCACATTAGCAAAAGTAAAAATATGATTAAAGTATTACAAAACCTCATATACTATATTTTGGATTACATTTTAATATTTTTATTGAAAAATGGATAAATTGGTCCTTTTAAGTTAGATGGGTGAGCAAAACAATCATTTTGTTAAAATTACATAGATAAATGTTTGTTTTAGTGTTTTTATATATAAAGTATAATAAAAAGTTTAGCCCTCAACTTTTACACTTTTATTTGATTTGACATTTACTCTTTTATTGAAAGTAAATTGGAAATTTTTTAAACTAATAAAGCTAAATGGTCTAAAAGGTGTTAGTAATAAATTTAAAAAATCATAAAATTTATGAAAAATAATTATAAAAATTTTATTAAAAATAACAATAGGAACAATTGTTTTAAGAAATCTAATCTCAGTTTTTTGTTTTAGAAAATTGGATTTGGTCTTCCACTCTTTTTTTTGTTCCCCAATTTGTCTTCTCTCTCCCTCATTATCAAAGTCAAAACCTTAAAGAAAACTAGAGAAATAAAAGGTGAAGATTAAGAAGGAAGCATTTGAAATAAGATGGGTTGTTTTTTTCTATTCTTTTAATTTCATTTTTGTTTGATTAGAAAAGCTGAAGATTAATGGTTAAAAAACGTTTTATTTCTTTTTAATTTGTTGGGTTTAAAAACATTATTTAATCTTACATTTTCAAATTAATGAAAATGACATGTATTGTTATTTAAATAGTTAATGTGTTTTTGATAAGTCGGAAATTAACACCTTTAGTCAAAGTATTAATAACTACTATAAATTAAATATTTTCAAAGTATAAATTTTACATTAAAATATTTACGATATTATCCATTTTTCAAATTAAAAGAGTAAATATATTTTACATGAAAAATAAATGTTATTTATCCTAACATTTAAACACCACACAAATATATAACATTTAAAACAACAAGATTTATATGAAAAAACAAACAAATAAATATCTCGACACATTATAACATCCACCATATCCCATTAGCTTCACTAAGAGAGATAAAAGTCCATTGCAATTAATTTGGTCCTTCAAATATTAGAGTTTTAAGGAACAGGACATGAGGAATGCATACTTTTCATAATATTAGAATTTAATCCTTATAATTTTATTCTTTAAATTAAAATTAAAATTTGATGAGATATATTTAATTTATATAGAGATTAAAATAACAACTCGTGCAACATATTTTAATTTATTTTTAGGTAAGGTTGCTTTTTCTTCAATGCAAAATGTGTCAGATATATAATTCACGAAGCACGTGAAATAAACAATCACCTTCATTATTGTGAGGACTGAGGCTGTTGGGCTTATCGCAACTTGTTTCTTGTTTTATCTTTCATTAAAAACATCAAATTCACCTTTGGGTTTTAAATAAATTAACACATTTGTGAATTTATATAAATATCTCAGTTAATTGTTTTATTTTATTTAAAAAATATGAAACATTGTCGATGACTCAATTTTACGTAATAACCTCAAATATAATCTAGTTGAAATTGTAAAATTGCACATATATATCTTAATATAAAAATAAAACATATTTTATTATTTAATTTATAAAATTAAAAAGTTTTACTAATAAGATAATTTAACCTAAGCAAAACTTCCAAAAGGAAAAAAAATGCAAATTTTAGAAAGAATGGTTGACTCAATCAAGTAGTATAAGATTTATGTTGTGTCTATTTTTATTTTTATTTTTTTGAGACAAGAAATAATTTTGAGCTGATTTCTATACAATTTCTTAATATTTAAAAAAAAATATTTTCAGGAGCTTTGGTCAAGTCATGGCTGCTTCTATTATTTTATTGATTTCGTACTGAATATTGAAATTCTTGACTTATTAATTGATACAAACAATGTGAGAAAAATATTAAACTCTTACCATATGATATATAATTATTAATTATATTTTATGGAAACTGAAACCAAATCTTGGTTGCCTAAAACTAGAGATTTTGTGACCAATCTCATATTTATTAATTAGGATATTAACAAAAGAGTTGCTATTTATTATTTTAATATTACAATACCCAACCCTTTTTTAACACAATAGATTAGAGATTAATTAGTTTGATTTTAAGTATTTTTAGTTCATGATATTAATATCAAATAATATTATTGAATATAATTAAAATATTATAATAATAATAATAAAACGGTATTTAAGTCTAAATAATGAAGCTTGAATATTTTTAGTATTGTGAAAATGGTTGAATGTTGGCATGAATAGTGATAAATTTTAGATTCTATGATATATAATAAAAAAAGTATTATTTAATATTTAATAATTTAAACTAAGGTGAAAGTTTAATTTTTTTTTGTTGTTAGGTAAAAGTTTAATTTAATAATAATTTTAAATGTAATTTTTTTTTTGAATTACAATAACATGGTAAAGACGCGACTAGTATAACTTAAATCCAAGTCACATCTGTAGCAGTGAATACCCTTGATCATCAAGACATCACATGAGGTTTAAATGTTATCTTATTGTCAATTTAATGATATAAAAAATAATAGGTACAATGACTTATTTGACTATTCAACTTTATAAAAAAAATTCATTTTAATCATTTATTTAATTTTTCTTCTTAAATTTACTTTTTTTTTATCAAATGATCAGACAACTAAAATTATTATGGCTAAATAATAAAACTATTTGCAATAGTCCAAGAACGTCTCCACATCAATGGTTTTCAGGGCAAAATACTCAAATATACAAAAAAAAACTATATTTACGGAAAAGGGCCGGTTTTTTAAAATTTACGGAAAAGGGTCATTTCCCCATAAAACGCGTCCACGTCAGCGCGTTTTGTGGGATGCAGCAGGAAAGCGCGCCCCTGGGGGAGCGCTTTTGCCATATCAGCATAAAGCGCGCTGACGAGGACGCGCTTTGCTGATGTGGCAAAAGCGCTCCCCTAGGGGCGCGCTTTTGCCCTCCTTCCCCGTCTACCTTTTCAGCTGTTTTTAGTGTTAGGGTATGAAATTTTAAGGTTTCTGGGCTAGGGTTTATGATTTTTTAGGGTCGTTAGATTTAGGGTTTTTAAGGGAAATTTAATTAGGGTTAATTAGGGTTTAGTAAAAATATATTTAGGGTTTTGGGTAAAATATATTAGCAAAAAATTTATTTGAATTTTTTTTACAGTTGTATCTGGCAAAATAATTTTGAGAAGACATTTCTGAACAAACAGTGCCCAAAACGCTTCAAGCAGGATGCACTGTCAGCAAAAGTACTGAAAAGAGCTCCCACATGGACGCTCTTTTGCTACAGTAGTATCTGGCAAAATAATTTTGAGAAGACGTTTCTGAATAAACAGTGCCCAAAATGCTTCAAACAGGATGCACTGTCAGCAGGAGTACTGAAAAGAGCTCCCACGTGGACGCTCTTTTGCTACAGTAGTCTTCGGTAAAATAATTTAGAAGAGACGTTTCTGAACAAACAGTGCCCAAAATGCTTCAAGCAGGATGCACTGTCAGCAGAAGTACTGAAAAGAGCTCCCACATGGACACTCTTTTGCTACAGTAGTCTCCGGTAAAATAATTTTGAGAAGGCGTTTCTGAACAAACAGTGCCCAAAACGCTTCAAGCAGGATGCACTGTCAGTAGGAGTACTGAAAATAGCTCCCACGTGGGCGCTCTTTTGCAACAGTAGTCTGTGGCAATCCTTAGACTATAAATCAGCCAAATTTCATTCTTAGGTTGCATAACAGAAATTGAGGCAAAAGAAAAATAGAAACTGAAAATGAGTGAACGTATTAATGCTGTTATTTACTACGATGGTGAGGTTTTGACACTGAAAATGGTGTTATTTTTTTATCGGAGAACACAGCGCGACTGGGTTTTAATCAGAAAATAGATTTGTTAGAACTTTGCAAAAGAATTAGGCGCAAAATCTTTGGAACAACGCCAATGAAAGTTTAGTCTATTAAGTATAGATTTTGTGCTTCAGTTGATCCGGTGAGATATGAATCATTCGATATCAAAGGTCCTTGGAGCTTTGAGGCAATGGTGGAGACTCATCTTGCCAGTGGATCACCCTATCTTGAGGTATATGTACAATTTTCATCGCCAAGTGATCTTCCTTCGACCTTAACATCTACTTCTGTTCGAGGGGAATACACGACTCCAAGTCGACACTCTGTTAGTGGGAGGCAAAATACGGAAGTGCCCGTGTTTGGTGGTAGTATGGAAAACATAACCCCTGTACTACACTCGGTTGGTGGATGGGACATGCATATCCTTCCTTCGACGTCTGATGATAGAAATACGTATTGGGGAACGTCATCAACTTCTAGTGGTTGGCAATCCACATATGATTGGGAACGTTACGAAATATGTTTAAGGAGGGATAATGTACTCCCTACGACATCCACCGACGAGGGGCCCTCGTTCATTGCAGATTATGGTGGATCGGATGATGAGTCGGATGTGGATCCATCTCGAGAGCCCGGGCCCGATGGTGCAGAAGTTGGATTATTTTCTGAACTGGAGCCTGTTCCAACAGTACCTGAAGATGTTGAGGGCGGTTCAGACAAAGAAGATCCGCTATTCAGGGCGTACTCGTCTCCAACTCACGTGCATAATGTCGATCTATCTCAAGATGATGCATTGGAGTTTCCTGAACTACCACATCGGACGCGTGACCGTACAACTTCGTTGTTGGATTCGGGCGAATTAGAAGTTGGTAACGAGTTTTCCAACAAGAATGCTTTTCTTGCTGCATTGAAACAATACAGCATCAAGAACGGGGTTAACTACAACGTGGTTAAATCCAAGCTCGATAAGTACGAGACAAAGTGTGCAGTGTAAGACGATACATGTTCATAGAAAATCATGGCCTCGTTGAGGAAAATGACAGGCTTGTGGGAGATCAAAAAGTACAAAGATCCACATACATGTCTTGCCGGTACAGTATCACTATGTGTTCAATGTTTTTGAATAATACTAATATTATGCAATGTTGCATTATTTAACGTACTTCATCGACAAGTGTTACACAAGATCATCCGAAGATGGATTTAGACATGTTGGCTGACTTAATAATACCGACGGTGAAAGTCGATCTCAAGACTACAGTGCCAACCTTAATTGGCAATATTCGTAGCCAATTGGGGTACACACCCTCTTACAGGAAGCCTTGGATAGCCAAGCAGAAAGCGTTGGAAAAGTTGCATGGTCGGTGGGACGCTTCATATAATGAAGTGTGGCATTGGTGTCAGGTGCTGGAGAGATATGTCCTAGGCAGCATAACAGACCTTGAAACGGAGCCACCGTACTACAACGATCGTTTGCTCCATGGATGCGCAATGTTCAAGCGTCTTTTCTGGATATTTAAGCAATGCCGAGATGCATTTATATACTGCAAGCCATTGGTACAAATTGACGGTACCTTTATGTATGATAGATATACGCATCGGCTATTGCTAGCTGTGGCACAGGACGGCAGTGGGAGAATCCTTCCGATTGTGTTCGCAATAACACCGGGGGAGTTAGCTGATGACTGAGATTTCTTCCTATCTAGGTTAATGAGGCATGTCTGCCCCCAACCTGATATATGCGTTATATCAGATCGGGGCTCTGGAATACTAGCCGCAATAGAGCGCCAGGGAAGCCTGTGGCATCGCACACACCATCGATATTGCCTAAGGCATGTTGCATCCAACTACTACGGGCAACATCGATCTAAAAGTCAGCGACGGTAAGTGACCAATATGGGTATGTAATATCTATTAATATAATTTCATTTGTAATATTCAATTTATTCTCAATTGAAGAGTGGTATGTAATATTCGCTATCAACGTATATTGGTAGGGTACGAGATCAATAAGGACCGTTTTCAGGAGATGTTGGCGAGTTTGCGATCAGATAATGAAGAAGGCGCAAACTACCTATACAATATTCCTTTCGAACAGTGGACACCATCATACGACGGCGGCCTACGATATGGTCATATGACCTTAAACCTGGCAGAATACATAAATTCTGTTCTAAAAGGAAAGCGTCATCTGCCGATAACATCGGTTGTGCGAGAGACATATTTTCGTTTAGCGGCACTATTTCCGAAGCGAGCAGCGAGTTATAAAGGCCAAATGCAAGGAGGCCATGTATGGAGCGCGAATGTCTTGCAAGAAATTAACAGGGGGAAGGCACGGGCCAACACTATGCACACAGTGTGTCACGATCGCGACAACCTATTGTTTCGTGTGACGGAGTTTGACAGACCAAACCAAGGTATTGTTGGCGGGCAGTATCGTGTACAATTGAGAAATAGGACCTGCGACTGTGGGATATTTGATGCACTTCGTTACCCATGCGCTCATGTACTTGTGGCTTGTCAGAATCTCCGTCTTGATCCCATGAGCTATGTCGACGAAGTGTATAAATTAGAAAACATGTACAACTTGTGGAGACACGTATTCCCACCAGTCCCAGATGAACGTAAGTGGCCGTCGGTATCGCTTGCACCGTATAAGCTGTTGCCGGATAGACAACTGAGGCGCAAACTAAAAGGTCGACCTTACTCGAGTAGAATACGCAACAATATGGATATCCGAAAAATGAGCAACCAACATAGGTTGGTCGGATGGTGTAGGAACCCATGCCATACATCTCGCTCATGTCCAAATCGGAATAGTTGACAGTCTTTTTAACTTTTTTTGTCTCTTGGTATCTATGTAAATTCTATTTATTTGTTGATGAAAACCGTGAACTTTTGTAGAAGGACTAATTTGGAAAAAAAAACCTTTAAGTACAATAAAATTACAAAATATATATTAAAACTAAATTACAAAAAAAAAATAAAAAATAACTTTTTATTTTATTACATATAAAATTAAATTATAATAAAAAATTAAACAATTTCTATTTTATTAAATATATTAAAATTAAATTACAATAAAAAATTAAACAACTATTATTTTATTAAATATATTAAAACTAAATTACAAAAAATAAAAAATAAAAAATAAAAAATAACTTTTTATTTTATTAAAAAATTCAAATTAAATTACATATAAAAATAAACAACTTCTATTTTATTGAAGATATTAAAATTAAATTACAAATAAAATAAAAAACAACTTTTATTTTATTAAAAAAATAAAAAAATTTATTACAATTTTAAAAAATTAAAAAGCCCATCCGAATCAATGTTGATGCCGGTCGGAATCAGTGCCACTCGGGTGGGGATTCCGATTCTTCCGGCAGTGGGTCTGGTTGTGGGTGTTGCGAGGATGACCCACCTTGATAAAATAGCGACCCCAAAGGTGTTTGCATAAACCACGGTGGGGGTGTCTGAATCCCATATGGCGAAGGAGACTGGTAAAAAGAAGTGCTCCCCGACGGCACCTCCTGTGATCCCTCACGTGACGGCAGCTTCAAGATCGGCTGGCCAGTCGGAGTAGTCGGGAATGGACTCGAACTGGGCCATGCATTCCAACCTGGGGTGGGACTTGGAAAAGGAAACATATATGGGTTAGGATACATATAAGGGCTAGGGTACGCACCTGGCATAAAGGCTAAAGGCTGTGATGTCGGTGTCGTCTGCTGAACTGATGGACCCGATGACTGTGTCGGCGCTGTTGATGGCCCCGTCTCATCACCCATTCTCCTTGGATTTAAAGGGCCCTGACGTTCCCTTTGTTCACGAAGTTACCGTTGCTTCTCTTCTTCCGACAACAAATACGGCTTACCATGGATCCTAAACCATGACATGTATTCCGGCACGCACGCTAACTCAGGAACGACGATCGGTTCCCGGATAGGTAAATAGTCATACCAGTTCTCCCACATCTCGATATTTGCTGACCAAAATCTTGGCCAATCCGTGTGCAACTGTCGTAAGTCCACTTTGTGCTCATCATCGAGCACCTCAGGTGGCACGGGAATCGGTTGTCGAAATCCAAATTGTCGCAGAACCCGATCTGACTGGTGTATCTCCACGGTAGCATAGTTGATCAATGGGACCTTCATATGCCAAATGCTTGGATTTTGTAAGAACTCCTCCGCAATTACTGCCCGAATTGCCGGATCCTCGTACGGTGTCCATTGAAACTATATTAACATGACCAAAATATTAGTTATATATATAATACTAAATACTAAATACGAAATACTAAATTATAAATACGAAATTCGAAACTTACTTGTGATTCTGACCGTTGGTCTAATAGAAGCCGTATATCTTCAAGCGATGTACGTATTCCAGCATAACTCGCCGAATGGTTCCACCTAATTAAATAAATTTTTAGCATACAATTATACTATAAATCTACATAATAATTGTAAAATATAACATTAAATTTACCTCGTTATCAGTGGGAATGTATATGGGTGGTCGAGTCGAGGACGTAAAAATGGAAATCGAAACCGTGCCTATGACTGCAGTAGTGATAGGCAACCTTCGATTTTCGTTTTACTCTGCCTCGTCGCCCCGCACATCTCCCGATACAACTTTGATAGCACGGCAGACCCCCAACTCAATTCACCGACTGCTCTAAAATCAACAAGTTTCAGCAGCCATCTCAAGTGTACGAGGTTTCTAGACAGGTCCGGCATCAGATAGCCTCTAATTATCTCAAGAATGTATGCATGAGCATACCGTATTCTTTCTATTTCGGTCGAACCATCATTCGGCTCCGGGAATGTGTCTCGTAACCAGGCCATCTCTATCCGACCTCCATGAATGTTATCCGGAATGGCGCCCAGAAGCTCGTAGCATACGACCATCCAATCGGTAGAAGTTGTGGACCTAATGACTACCGACCCGTCCACCGGCAATCCCAACTGCAACTGCACATCTTCCAGAGTGATGGTACACTCTCCGCATAGAAGATGGAAAGTGTGCGTCTCGGGTCTCCACCTCTCTATCAACGCATGGATCAAGTTCGGCTCCAACTTGAACCCTCGGCCTATCGTGGCCACGTGCCAAAAACCCGCTTCCCGCAGGTAATTCTCGATCAATGGCGATGAGGGACCATGCATATTGCGAATATAGCATTGCAACACTCGATCTACAGACTGTTTAAAAAATTATAAAATAAAAATTAATTAAAATTGCATAAACCTAAAAAATATTAAATAATATTGAAAAATTAAAATTAAAACTTACCATTTGCATTTGATCGACGGAGATGTGCTTGTTGTCTAGACGAATTAATTTCCTAGCCATTGTAATACGATCGAAAATTTTAAAATTTTCCAAAAAAATATATTAAAAAAATTAAAAAGGGCTTTTTTGTAAATATTAAAGGACTATTTTGAAATTTCAGAGGAAGTTTCAAGGACTTAAAGAGAAATTTGAGAGGAATTTGAGGGAAAGTTGAGAGAATGTTG
This sequence comes from Gossypium australe, assembly GCA_005393395.2. Lineage (NCBI taxonomy): Eukaryota > Viridiplantae > Streptophyta > Magnoliopsida > Malvales > Malvaceae > Gossypium > Gossypium australe. Next base: position 122,982,650 of record CM016626.1, read on the forward strand.
AGTAAGGACTAAAGTGTGAAAAAAATAAAATGGTTGGGGGTTTTTATAGGGATTTTTTTGACCGTTGCAGGGCTAAAGGGCACCTCTGGGGGAGCGCTTTTGCCACATCAGCAAAGCGCATCCCCGTCAACGCGCTTTGTGCTGATGTGGTAAAAGCGCTCCCCCAGGGGCACGCTTTCCTGCTGCATCCCCACAAAACGCGCTGACGTGGACGCGTTTTGTGGGTAAATGACCCTTTTCCGTAAATTTTAAAAAAATCGGCCCTTTTTAATAAATAAAATTTTTTTGGTATATTTAGGTATTTTGTCCTGGTTTTTATATATTATTAGAGATAAATATGATTTAAAAAGAAAAAAAAGTAAAGGATCCATGTCATGAGGGGATATGATAAATTGAAAAATAAAGAGATATTGGGTAAATCCAGATCCAATCAGACCACAAATCTAGAATAAATAATAGAAAAGGGTGATAGTTTTGAATGTCCCACAATATCCGTAATGATGAACAAACCAAATTAAAATAATGATGTAACTTGTAAGCAATATTTCCCTCTTTATAGGGAATTGAGAGTCTTGTGAATTTGAAATGTCAACAAAATGAAGTGGAGATCTTATCCCTTTGCTTTGCTTAATTAATGCTTACTATTCACGAACTTTTTTTAATAAAAATATACATATAATTTTCTGGGTAGTGGTAGGGAGAAGCAAAGCAGGTGGTTTAGGTGGCATCTTTTCCTGTTAGCATGTCTGCCCTATAAACCTAACTTATCATATTCTGCTTTAAATTATTAAATTTATTGCACGCAATTAAAATCACAAATAAATTGTATTTAAAATTTTAATTCAAATATTTTATTAATATTAATTTTATTGTTAATATTTTTATAAAAAAATATATTATTATTAAAGTAAAAACACGTGAATTTGAATGCACTGAAATATATTATTTTTTATTTAAAAAAACAAAATTTTAATTCAAATTGCTCCTCCTTATAAATGTCAAATTTATTCATACACTTAAAATATATATTTATAAGTTGACTTTTGTTAGGTGAAAAATATAAGTTGATATTAAAGGTTGTTACTCAAAGTTGAATTGGCAAGCAATACCTGTGGCGTGGTGCGTATGAGTTTGAGGACGTCACCAGCCATGTTTGATGTTTGGTCACCACCTCATTTTACCCTTTTTCATCTTTATTCTCTTTTGCTAAAAAATCCCTTCAAAATAATCAATTCAACCTCAATAAAAAAAAGTTTCCATTTTTTTCTATTTTTAATAATTCTTTTGCAATTTTATATTATTATTAATAAATTTATACTTTTTTCCATTTTTAGAATCATTGGAAATTCTATATTTTTATAATTAAAAAAAATTCTATTTAAGAAAAAGTTAATTTTTTTATTTTCTTTTTAGAATTTTTTAAATAAATATAATAAAAATTATCAAATTTCGTCACATAGCACAACCTTAACGTGCTACATGACGAAGTTAACAGTGTCAAAAGGCTTCGATAGAAAGCTTGGATTTGAGGGATTAATTAATTGCTTAAATTCGGTTAAGGGCTTAATTGATTGTTTAAATTCGGTCAAGGCTCAATTAAGTCATATTTTCGATTTAGAGCTCAATTAATTATTAAATTTTCAAGAGACTTTTTTTTACAAGAGGCCTTAGTAAAAAAATACATAATAGAGTTTTAATTCAATTGGTATTATTGTTATAACAACAATTGGAAAATCAAGATTATGAGTAATAAAAATAGAAAAGGGTAAAGTTTGGAGGCTCTTTTTAATATTTTAGCCATTAGAATTGAATAGAAATATGAGAGAGATGAAGGGATTTTGTTAGCTACAAAACAAACTAAAAATCCCTTTAGTGATCACAAACAGTTTGCAGCCATCTTTGAATTCAGGTTCAAGTCAAAGGTGGTCCACAAAAGAAACCCTAACCCTTGGCAATTACCTCACTCCTTCAAATTCGGAGGCTTATATAACAGTTTTATATAGAGAGAAAAAAGAACAAAAAAAAAAAACATAAATGCTATTTAAAGAAAAAAGGGTATAATTGTTGGGCCCAAAGTTGTATTTCATAATGGATGTCCAACCTAATGCATGAGTTTGGGTTAGTAATCAACGAGTTGGTGGTTAGCTATTTTAATCAAATCTTAAATGTGATATATTATAATAAAAAATCCTTTATAGTAACCTATTGTTATTATTATAAATGAAGAGAAAATTTATAATTTAGTTTGAATCTAAGAATTAGTTATTTAACATTTTATAATGGATTAAAAGGATGATTTTGATTTGGAAAAGTAACATTAAACAAGGCCTTAGTTTAGTAGAATTTAACTCTTAGTCAGACTTCTCCTTTAAACAAAAATTTTTTCAGCTAGCAAATGCGATTAATGTTTCTATTTTTTTAACAATCTTATTGTAAGTTCTGATTATATCTGCTCTTTTCGAAACAATGCCTAAAACTACCCATATTCCCTCCCCAACCCATAAATAGGAGAATAATGCACATCAATGCACTTAAACCCACATCCTCCTGTATTGATAACAATGTCTATGCCAATCGAGCTAAGACTTAATCGACGTGTTTCAAATTATTAGAAATGAACATTTTCGACAAATCTAATCAAATGAAACATAGTTAACGTATTTAGTATGCTAAAATTTGTTCACTTTCTATATTTCTCGTGATAAAAGGTGAAAAAATTATTATGGTGTTAAAGATAAAATTAGATTTTTTTTTACTAATAGTGAATTAAAAGACAAAATTTACATGAAAGTGAATCTTGAATAAGCTACCCTGCGCTTATCATTATGAATTTATTTTAATGTCCCGGGTGGTGGACTATTATAAACTTGGACCCCTAAAGGAATACTAGTTGCATGGTTAGCCATTGAATCAACTATTTTGTTGCCTCTCTATATGCATGCCAAATTCTTACCTCCTAGTCACGTGCTAGTGTCACATGACTAGAATTTTACTCTGGCAAACCGTGTGTCCTTTGGTGATTTATTTATTTCAAATTTGCCTAAGTCAACGTAATCCTCAAAAAGTGAGAATTCACAAGGAAAATTCTATAAGGCACTAAAATAAAGTAGAAGCAAACTTAAATCGTCAAAGCGAAGGAGCAACGAAAGAACTGAAAAAACACACACAAGAAAACAATGCACACAAGGTAATTTAAGTAAATGCTCTCAAATATATTCAATAGCTATGAATGAAATGATTACAAATGAAGGGGGAGGCCTCTATTTATAGTTGAACTCCCTCAGACCCAACAGTACAAATTGAGTTAAAATATTCACCAAGATGAGAGTCTAGTTTTACTGGATTGTTCCACTGAGGCTTCTACATATGTTCCATGAATCGGGCCAATTCAAATGGGTCAAATAAGCATCCATTTAATCAATTGGCCTTCGTGGGACACTCTGTGTGCATTCGTCATAGGCTTTGATCCAAGACCCGTGACATTAGCAGGTTCTTTATAACTCTGAATTGCATTAAAATTATGTTATTCCTTCATGTTGCACAAAATATTCACAACTAAAAGATTATCTTTCCAAGACTAGTCTATGTACACTAATATCCCAGGCTTGAAATACTCCCTAAAACTTAGCTTTTAACACTGAACATGATATCAAAATCCTTGCAAAACCTCGTATCTGTAACACACTATAACCGACCTGATCATTGGGTCTGAGTACCAAATGTCACAAATAAACCGTATTACTTAACAACCTTTCAACTGGATTTATTTACAGACAACACCAAAATGTAAAGCCATGATTACCATACAACTTTATACTAATTTCTTAGATAACAACATGTTTCGAATTTAACTTCAAATGTATTCTCTATCATACAAGTACTAAGGTTGTTAAATTTATTTTGCCTTACTAGGCCCGTGTATATACACTTATTCAACCCCAGAGGTGTAGCCTCTGAGGGTACCCCTCTATACGCATGAAACAGCTTCAACACCCAACGTGTAAATCTGGTAGAGTTTGGCTTGTTCATTTCTAAGGTCTCGAAAACCCTTGTTCCTACATACAAGGTAGCATATTCGTAAGTTTAGAATGAAATTAGTGAGATTCTGAGTAACAATGTATTGTAAAGACTCTATAATTTCAAGGAAAAATGAGTAAATGTACTAAATTTAAACTCCTTGTGCGCCGTTAGGTACTTCATAGATTTTTTGTCGTGGTCGACACCTTGCTTTTTCTGATTTTCATTATTGGCTGACCCACCTTCAAATTCAATCGCAACTATGCTCTTCTAAGTAACAATTCCTTATTGAAATTGATCTTGTCCCGCTTCATCTCAGATTCCCATTTTACTATTCCTTGTATTTGGCCTCCATAAGATAACTATATATGCGTGCATACGGTTCAGTTTTACTTTTGCTACTAATAGACTTGCAATCATTTTTGCCCTACCTTGATCCGTTCATTCCACAATAAAACTATACATATGATTACCATTTTACCCCTGACAATTAACTTCTTTGACTTAATCACCATAATAGACCCTCCCTCATGAAAGACCCAATCTAACATCCTCTTTGCTACTAATAGGACTTTCCCATTTCAACCTACTCTACAGAGATACTCCAATTAGTGGTTAGTACTTGGCAAACTGTCTCTTACTAAATTGCCCTTGGCAAACTTTCTCCTTTGATAATCCTAAGGATCTTTTTGCGCTATGCAGTCCCAACTGACGTCCGTTTTTTTGGAAGAATTCCCCAATGAACTTTCCTTCCTAAGATAAATCTTTAGCGGATTTCTTTTTGAGAGAGTCCTTGGCGAGTTTTCATTTTTTCTTGCTGTAACAACCCAATTTAGGGGCTAGTCAAAACAGTGATCTTGGGATCACTAATCCGAGGTTAGAGAAAATTATTTTCATGTTATTTTACGAGTTAGAGCATGATTATATAAGTGCATGAAAATTTTAGTGCTTTAATTTTAGCGATTTCAAGCTTAATCGCGAAAAAGGACAAAATCGTATAAAGTGCGAAAGTTCTATTTTATAAGCTAAAGGTGCCTAATAGCCATAGAATATCAATTTGGGGTCTTTAAAGTGCAATTAGACCCCTAAGATTAGAGTGGCCGGCTATAGGAGACAAAAATTGACAAATTGGTCAAAGTTGGTGACTAAATTGACTTGTATTAATAAAATAAAGAAAGAAAATATGTCATATTTTCTCTCCATCTTCCTCCACCGAAAATAGTAAGCAAAATAGGGGTTTTGAAAGCTCAAAATTTTAGCAAACTCATCTCCATTCAAGTAAGTGATTTTAATGGTTTTTCTTGATGATAGTTGTACTTTTGGGACCTCTAAAGCTTAAGCTTTCTAAAGAGGGGACTATCTTGAAATATGGTGAAAAGTTTAGAGATTTTACATGTGAGCTTTTAAGTTGTTTGCTGCATTTTTATGGAAGAAAATGAGTCTTAGTTGTTAGATGAACAACTTTTGTGAAAGGCGTTGCCATGAAAACACCTAAATGAACCTTTTTATAAAGGTTGCAAAATTTGTTGTAAATGTGTGAAATGTTGGGTTTTGATGATAACTATAAGAGAAATAAATGTTCACCTATACTTGTTGAAGGTGGAAATTTGATTAGAATTGATTTCCAAGCCTAGGGGTAAAATGGTCATTTTGCCAAAGTTTAAGGGCAAAATAATAATTTTACCAAAGCATGATTATTGAAATACTTTTATTAATGTGATGATTAAAATGACCTAATTTGCTATTATAGAGTAAGAAGAGCCAAGAATCAACCTCAAATGGTGAAAGAACAAAATATCGGACTAGACCAACAATCTAGCCTATTTTGAAAACGAGGTAAGTTTGTATGTGATAAATTCAACATTTATACTAACATGTTTGAGAATGGTTGATATTATAATGATACATGATATTCTATGAATTTGAATATTGGTGTTGAATGAGAAAGATGATAAAAGTTGAGATGTTGAAGTCCTGGTTGGACTATAATAAGTGTGAGAATACTATCTTCAAGACATGAGATGGATAAGGTCCCGTGTAAGACCATGTCCAGGACATGGCCTCAGCACCAAATTGAGATCCCGTATGAGACCATATTTGGGATATGGCTTCGGTATTGAGTATGAGAATCGTATAAGACCATATCTGGGATATGGCATCGATACTTGAGGTGAGGTTTCGTATAAGACCATATCCGAGATATGGCATCGACAATCAGAGGTGACCCCATGTAAGACCACATCCGGGATGTGACATTGGTTTCATGTTTATGCTAATGGTTATGAATATGCATCTTTGAGCATCCCTAGTGATTTATCGGGATGAATAGATTCGCTTACAAATAGAAACAAAAATTTTATTAAAGCTATGTGATTGAGCTAACACAGGTGCCCGTGAGTAATTCACGAAGAAGCATTTATGATATGTGGCATGGTATGTGCTAAATAAGGGCAAGTATGAGTAAGTATGTCAAGAAGCCTATAACTTTGTGTATGGTTAATTAATGCCATGGATGGATTTTATCATGAGCTTACTGTTGCTATTTATTCCCATGCAAACTTACTAAGCTTTATGCTTACCCCTTTCATTGCCCTTTTCCTTATAGTATTGCACAGTTAGCTCGAGAATTTGAGGACGTCGGAGTTAGAGATCACACTATCAACCACTTTTTGGGTATAGCCAAATTTATACTTATTTTGAGTATGGCATGTATAGGACTTGAATGTTTTGGTTATGTCATATTTACAAGCCAAATGTGTTGGCTACTATGGTTGTTTCAATTCATTTTGTAAATGGTCATTAAAGTTGGGCCAATACTTGACTAGTTCTTATATATATATATTCATTGATGATGAATCATGAAGTTTAGGCTTGTATAGATGCTTTATTTGAGTTAGTATAAGTATGGTTGCTATGTAGGGTGGCATTTGGCTTGGAATATAGCCTTTTTAATGTCCACACGGGTAGACACTAATAATAATAATAATAATAATAATAATAATAATAATAATAATAATAATAATAATAATAAGGTATTAAAGAGAATAAACAACTTACTAAAAAAAAATATAACATAATATTTGTGGGAGAATGCCTCTTATTTTGACCAAAATTTATTTTGGCTTTTATTCTCCTAGTTAAACTCTGTTTTTAGTTTCCCACTTAAACTCTAATTAATCTAGAGTTGTTGTAGTCATATATGCTACGAATTTCAGCTTATAAATAGGCCTTAGTTACTCTAATTTTTACATAATAAAAATATTTATATTGAGAGAATTTTGTTCTTTGTTTCGAATGGTTTTTTATTGTGAGGCTTTAGGTTTTCTTTTAATTCTCTCCATATTTTGTCCTCTCCTTTATTATAGTGAAATCTCCTTTTTCTTGTGGCTTTTAGCCTCTTTTGAGGAGTTTTTCTATGTAAAATTTGCGTGCTCGATCTTTTCGATTCTTATTTTTTTCACTTTGTTTGTTGTTTAATCGGGTTTATCTCTTAGAAACTGGTATAAGAGCTAGTTTGATTTTTGCAATCAACCCATTCAGAGATGGCAACGTCAAGGTTTGATATTGAGAAGTTCGACAGAATTACAAATTTCAGTTTGTGGCAAGTTCGAATGACGATAATATTAATTTAGGATAGTCTGAAAAAGGTCGTTACAAGGAAGAAGCCTGCAGAGATGGATTAGTCAGAATGGGAAGAGCTCAATGAAAAGACTCTATCCACTATTCAATTATGCCTCACAAATAATGTGTTACATGAGGTTTTGATGGAGAAAACAACGTCTATGTTATGGAAGAAACTAGAAGCCTTATATATGACGAAATCTCTGGCTAACAAGTTAGTATTAAAACGTATCTACATGTTCAGAATGGTTGAAGATGAGTCCATCAGAACTCATATTAGTGAGTTTGTTACCCTTCTTAATGACTTAAAGAATCTCGAATAAGAGATTAGTGACAAGGATCAAGCTATGTTGTAGTTATGCTCTTTGCCCTCTTCTTATAAAACTTTCAGGGAAACTCTAATTTGTGGGAGAGATCATCTCTTGTTCGAGGATGTGAAGGGGAATCATCTGAGTAAGGATAAACTCGACAATGAGTTAGCCCTCCCAAAAAATAAGACGGGCAAGCCTCAGATCCAGTTTCAAGAGGCAATCAACAAATCAAAAAAACAAATCGAAACATGTCTAAAGTAAGGTCCAAATCCAGAAGTCGTGAAAAATATTATGGCTATTGTAAAAAGGTGCGTGTAACATCCCAAAAATTAGGGGTTAGCAGAATCGGGTTTGTGAATCGAGAGAGAGTGGTCATGCCTTAATTTTTGAAATTTATCTTTGCATTTTAGGAAATAAATGTGGTATTGGTTCATTGGTTAAGTGTTAGTGAAATGTTCCTTGAAACCCAAGTTCAAATCCTCTCTCTCACCATTTTTATTATTTTGAAAATTTTGCCTTAAACCCTAGCTTGTGACATGTCTTTTTTTTTTTTTTTGCCACAAGGTTTGTTAACATATTCCTCATCATATTGCTATCATTTTTCCTCATTAAAATCAGCCCCAAATTTGAAATCTTGAACTCCAAGATCAATCTCGAACATTGCCAAGAAAGTGCCATTGTCATTTCTCTCGACTATCTTTTAAACCCATTTCGATTAGGGAAAACTTTCTTGATCGATTGGCCATTCGAAACCCACAATTCATGAAGCGTAAGTGCAATTAAGGGTAACTAGTTTGTTATTTCGATATAGTAGTTAGGTAAAGGTTATGAATTGATTAAATGAAGGAATTTAATCATTAATTAGCTACTGGTTTTCCAGTATCTTATTGAATTAGGTGCTGACCCAAATGCCTTAAATCATCTGTAAAGGCAAAGAACGATTGTACGTACGGTTCGCATCGATACAGTGTAAGGAATCTAAGTAGTTCGGATTCATAAAATAGTTATAATTTCAACTATTGGTTTGAAATCATAAGTGGGTGTTTGGGGGCTGGTTTAGTGGTAAATTTATTGAATTTATATTGAATTTTGGTTTAGGTTCGTTTAAGGAATTATTAAGGAAAATTGGAAGATTTGCTAGTGTGTTGCGAGGAAGCGAAAAATAATGTGTGGGTCCTAAACTCATAAAATTATTTAAAAATGTTAAATATCATGTTATATTTGACAAATTAGCTCGCTGATTAGATTGGCTTAATAGCCAAATTATTGATTTTGTGAGTGGCCAAACAGGTATGTTTCGAGCCTTAAAAGATTGACATGGCAAAATTGCTAGTTTGATAGTAGGAATGTTTGATTGAGTTTGTAGTTGCATATTTGAGTTATGAGATATGAGAATGTTTGAATGTATGATATAATGTGTTGAGATATTAAGTTTATGTACGATTTAAACGCATGAGATATTTGTTATATTTTGTACTGAAAAGGGTGCTATTTATGCACAATAAAAATCTGTAAAGTATGTGAAATTGAACGATATTGATTGATACCAACACAATGGTAATTTGAAAGATTAGGACAATGTTTTCATTTACTGAAAGTTTGTGATTATTGAGGACATGCTGAGCATGCCAAATGAATATGAAAAGTATTGAGTTATGATTATGTATGAGATTGTGTGACATATTGCATATGCATTGGGTTGGGATTTTATGGTTGATGGAAGAGTTTCGTAGAATACTGGCAGCATATTAAGTCCACATTATTTGTAGTTAGTGCACTGCACCTGGAGTACCAAGGGGAATGGCAATTTATCGCATTTTTACTGCCAGAATTTTCTGCATATTGTTATTGGTGGTTTTAACCACAATGTTAAGCCCATAATGTTTTGGAGCTCGGATGACGGGTTCTGGGGAACTCGTGGTGTGTAACGGATGGTATGGGTAGGAACCTTTTTGCATGGCATCTTGCTCATGACATATTTGAATGTTATTGATTTATGCTACGTATTGTATTGTGTTGTATTGAATGGTATCAAAATTAATGATTTGTTACTCAAATGAATGATGTCCCATACTCATACACCGTTTAACATTAATTTGATAATCGCTATGTAATGATATGAAATTCCTCTGATGGTTCTGTTTTCTTCTATTAAAGTTAATATGTTTTACAGTATTTGATATTTATGTCCGTTTAAATAATTGTTCGACTCACACTAAGCTTTTTATAAGCTCACCCCTCAATAGTGTTTAACTTTTCAGGTAAACCTCAAAATTAGGATCAGACTCGACATTCGAAGAATCACTTTGGACCTCAGATTATTTTTTAATAAGTATTGATTAGTCTCTATTGGTTTTGGCTTGTAATTTTTAATTATTTCTAGTCTGTGGCTTGGTAACTTTTTTTTGGGGGGATTTTTGCATGTATGAATTACTTAAGCATAATAACCAGATAATGCATGATATCAGACTTAAGTAAAATTTGATATTGTTCCCTAGTTTCCGCTGCATTGCAAAAGAACCATTTTTGAAAAACAAATCGATAAGGCAACTAAGTTACCAAATGACTTGAAAAATGGTTTGTTTTGCTGCATTAGTTTAACATCGAGTTTTTTTAAGAAGAACGAAAAGCAAACAATTTTTCTAAAACAACACTATCAACAATAAAATGAATCCTAAGTATACACAACCTAATGAATGAATGCTTTTAAGCTAACTCAAAGTACAACTACGGTTTTCTCAAAAAAGATTTTATTTATGGTCTTCAAAAGTAACGTAAGTTAGCTTAGCCATTTCAATGTCTAATGTAGCCTTTTCAATCTAGCCATAACATCTAGGCCTGGTTTGGGAGGTTATAGTGCGTCACGTTATGGCAGAATGATGGAAACTTCAATATAAAATTAAAAGGGATGCCGAAAATGGCGAGAAAGATAAGCAGAAAGCTGAAGTTGTTGATGCTAGTGTAGTAGAGGGCAGAGGTAATGATTTCTTGTTGGTGCCAACGAGTGAAAGCTCTCATCTTACTTCTGAATGGATCTTAGATTCAGGGTGCTCCTATCACATGTGTCCCAACAGGGACTGATTCTCCGCATACAGTTCAATTGAAGGTGTAGTTGTGCTGATAGGGAATAACTCTCAATATAACATATTTAAAATTGGAACAATAGAAATTAGAATGCATGAAAAAATTATTCAGACACTGTCAGATGTTAAGTATATTCCGGATTTAAAGAAAAATCTTATCTCATTGGGAAATTTGGATTCTAACGGTTGCAGGATAGTCATTGAGTCAAATGGCTTAAAAGTTTCTTGTGGGACTCTTGTTATGATGATAGGACAGAAAAAAGGGTAGGCTATACATTCTGAAAAGGTCAACGTTTACTAGTGCGATTGCGATTATAACACCCTATACCTAGTTTAGTCATCGACACGAGCTATAAGGTATTACAGCTATAAAACTTTAACATTTTTCATAATTTAATCAAACATAACAAAAAAAAATCACATGCAATCATTTCCATGCTAATCAATCAAATCGAGACCTAAATCGAGCTTACGGGACATTTAAAACAAACTGGGAACAATTCTGGATTAAAATGAAACTTTTACAAAATTTTGAGTAAAAGTGAAAACATGGGTCACACGGTGGTGTGGCCAAGCCGTGTGACAGAACTCTGCCCATGTGGCTCAAGAACATGGCCGTATGGCCAAATCGTGTAACAACTTGTGCCAGTGTAGCTTAGGGTCACACGGCTGTGTAACTCTCTAAGACCGTGTGGACAAACCTGTACCAAAAATCAAAGAGGCTACATGCCTGTGTCATGCAACCGTGTAGGACACGCGACCGTGTGGTAGACCGTGTGTGCCCCAAAACACCTTTTAACACAAACCATTTCACATACCAAAACTTAGACTCCAAGCTATGCATTAACCACCTTTCAAACCTATTCAAAATGTGCCAAAACATGCCAAAATATACCAATTCACAATAAACCTATGTGCTTAACCGATATGCCCTCATTGGCACCACAATTCAAATATAAACAACAACCATTCAACCTTCAAATGAAAATATAATCCATTCTAAGTTCAAAATTGACCATAACAAAAAATGACTGTAACGCGTGGTTTGTGCAAGTGTACACAGTCGTTATCAAGTAATAAGTAAGTAAAAGAGTTATCGTCTCCATAGGGAGTATGTATGTTAATCAATTAATTGTAAAATTAAAGTTAACAATTTAGTGAGAAAAACACAATAATTTTTGAGTGATTGATGTAAAAATAAATGACTAAATGTAAGATTATCGTTAATGCAAATTAATCTAAATGCGTATGAAATGAAACGTATGAGATGAGTTTAGTAGCAAAAACATAAACTTCACCAATCAATACCATGAATAGGCTAGAACAATTACATCATTCAATTCTGATTAATTTTTCTCGTGTTTAACAGTGTTCGGAAAATATTCCATGGCAACTCGATCTTTCATTGACTTGAAACCAAATTAAGTCCTTTCGAAATCTTTTACTTAGTAAAACATGCATTTTACTGATCATATTAAACTAAGGGTTTCTTAGAATTCATATGAAGTAACAAAGACTGGGTCAGTTTGAAACAATTTAATCACATAAACGTAAAAGCCATACAAGGTAATAAAGCTCGATCAAGATATTACAAACCTTTAATTTATTCTGGGTCGAATATAAATTAATCATGCACTTTTCAATTATTATGTCTATTAGCTATCGTCTGGTTTGGATCTCTCAACTAATTCTAATGCGTCCAATCATGTATGAATGAAATACATACTTGAGTTTAATTGAGAACATGAACGACTGAGGCACAAACACTATAAACATGATTTAAACAAACTTCATTGAATTGATGCAATCATCCTAGCTAAATAGATTTAAGATACCTTTTTTATGGCAATACAACAAAATACATTGCAAACGTGATTTAATTAAAGTAATAAAGTAAAGGAAGAATAAGCTTTATTTGAATCAGCAATCTTTGCGAACTACGATTGAAGAAGTTTCCTCCAATCCTCGTGTTGCTCCTTTGCTAATGGCTTCTCAAGGTCGCCGGCCAAGAGATAATTTTTTCAAGTTGCTGGCTAAAAAAGAAAAGGTATATGGGATGCTATGCGTGGAGATGAAGAGAGGGAATGAGAGAAATGAATAAGGGATATATGTAGAGATGAGTAATGTAACACCCCCTACTCGTATTCGTCGTCGGAATAGGGTATGAGGCATTACCAAAGTTTAACGAATTATTATTATTATTATTATTATTATTATTATTATTATTATTATTATTATTATGAACTCAATATAGTCCCTTTCTAAATATCCAATCTTTCCTGCAATTTAAAACCGACCAATCCAATCCAATTCAATCAATTTGATACCAATTCATACTTCCATTATAATTATACTATTTGGCATATTCATCACTCTTTACTTTAATACATATTCATTAAACAAGTTTTGATATTTATATAATCATCAAACCATGTACATGCCATATAAATCGAAAAGAAAATTTACAAAAGCTACCGGAGATAATCTTGATAGTGTGATCCTCAGTATTGATCCGATCCTCCGTATATTTTTACGTCAATCTACATGAGACATTAAATACACTCAAGTAAGTTTATAGAAACTTAGTAAGTTCATAGGCATAAAATATAAATCTTACCAAACATTCAAATACTTATGCATTATACACAATTACTAAGTTCACCTGTCAACCACAATTTAGTGAGTCCTCTTGTATAAACTCACTACCATTTATCCATTTACTTTAACTCTTTTGGGCCCTTTTTGTCACTTATCATCCTTAATCAAATTAGGGAATGGTTACGGAAAAATTGAGTACTTCACTTCCACTTTGCCATAGTATAACTATGGTCTTACGTATGATCACTTATCACTTTCCGAAGCCATAGCCCTGCCACGGTCTTACACGGATCACATTTATCACTTGTCACTTATCATTGATCAGATAAGTGTAGCTAAAGCTACCACTCATCACTTGTCACTTGTCACTGATCAGATAAGTGTAACTAAAGTTACCACTTATCACTTGTCATTTGTCACTGATCAGATAAGTGTAGCTGAAGCTACTACTTATCACTTGTCACTGATCAGAAGTACTCAAATCCGACGTTCTGCTCAATTTGATCATTTAATCATTTTTCGCATTGTTATTTTATTCTCAATTTATCAACAATTATATCTCATCATACATGATATAATCCATAAAATTAACATTTAATCATTAAATTTCAGCCATATGAACTTACCTGGGTCGATTTGCAGAATTTGTGAAAATTTAGGGACTAATCAACTATTCTTTTCCTCGACTTGCTTCGGGTTCTCGATCTATCATTGTAAAATCATTCACTTATCAGTATTGACTTCACCTTTACTTTATTTCACATCCTTAATGTTTATAACCCGCATATAAGTAACAATATCTATAATTTCACTATTTACTTATATGGATATTCAAGCTGTCCATCCGTATCACAGTCGCTAAATTATTTTTATCTTGAGCTACAGAAATTCAAATTAAGATCCGCAAAATTTCCATGAAACTAGACTCATATATCTTCTTACCATAAAAGTTTCAGAATTTTTGGTTCAGCCAATAAGTACAGTTTATTCTTTAAAGTTACCCCTGTTCTGCTGTCTGACAGTTTCGACTCTTCTTCACTAAAAATTAATTATCTCATTGTACGGAATTCAGATTATGTTACCGTTTGTTTCTATTGAAAATAAACTCATTCAAGATTTTAAAAATATAAATTTAATCCCCTAATTATTTTTTACAATTTTTAGTGAATTTATAAAGTAAGAACAGGGATCACGAAGTTATTCTAAACCAGTCTTACAAAAATTTAAATATCTCAATATGTAGACTTCCTTTGCTTGCTCTGTTTCTTTTATATGAAAATAGACTCAACAAGCTTTAGTTCTATATCTCACTAAACTTCTAATTCAATTTCTACCATTTTTGGTTATTTTTCAAAGTTAGACAACTGCTGCTATCCAAAACTGCTTTAGTATAACATGTTGATTTCTATTTTGTCCCAAATTCCACAATTCATACAATTCAGTCCTTACTCAATTAACCCCTCAATTGAGCTAATTTTCTCTAAATTAATACTTTACCTAGATATTATAAGTTATTTCACAACTATTGAAATTTAGAATTTCCACATAAAACCCTAACTTCAAATTCTTTTAAAATTAGGTCCCAAACATTCACTTTCTATTCAATTCTTTCAATAAAATTGACATATAAAACATTTAAAGCTCTATTCCATGCTAAATCATCATAAACTTCCAGCACATATTCATAGAAACTTCCAACTTCATTCATAAAATCTAAAACTAATGAATTCAACAAGTGGACCTAGTTGTAAAAGTCACAAAAATACAAAAATTTCAAGAAATAATCAAGAATTGAACTTACTTGCAGGAAAAATATGAAAAACCAGCTTAAAGAAACCCTTCTATGGTGTTTTTGCTGATGAGAATGAAGAAAAATAAAGAGAAATCTAGATAATTCCACTTTAGTCCTAGCTTTATTAAGTAAAATTTGCAATATTCCAATTTTACCTTTAATTCTCCTTATTTTCTTGCTGATTTCATGCCCTTGCCGTCCAGCCCAAATAGACCTTGGGTCTATTTGCCTTTTAAGCCCTCTTTCTTTTATCATTTAAGCTATTGAATCATTTCCCATAAATTTACATTTGTTACAATTTAGTCCTTTTTGTTCAATTAACTGTCAGAACTTTAAAATTTCTTGACGAAACTTTAATACGAACTTATTAACACTCCATAAATATTTATAAAATATTTATCGCTAGAATAAAATTCTCCGAGGTCTCGATACCTTGTTTTCGATTCTAATTATTTTAATTTTTTTTTCTAGTACACTATTTACTATTTCAAAAGTTTTCCTAACTTCACATTTAACTTATACTCACTAAATTAATAATATTTTCTACTCACTGTCGGATTTAGTGACCTCAAATCACCGTTCCGACACCACTGAAAATTCAGGCCATTACAAGTAAAGGATGTAGAGATGCTTTCAAATGAGGAATGGAGGTGGGTATTTATAGTGAAGGATGGTGGATGAGTTTACTAAAATAGTGTGAAAAATCCCCCCATTTACTCATTTGCTTGGTCGGCCACATTTTGTGGAAAGGAATGGATGTTGGTTGCTTGATTCAAGCATGCTTGAATTAAGCAATAGTTGGACGATTTCAAAGCCAAATCTTGTGGGTTGATTTCTGATCCATTTGCAACTGTAGGGACTTCCAAAAAATTTCCCGAAAATTGGTTTTTTGGCTGCTCACAAGTGGCATGCCGAATTGGGCTTGTTCTTCTCTTGTTGGACGGTTTGGTGACCCAATTATTTAGCAGACTTGTCCATAAATTGATCCATGTTCAATTAGATCAAAAGCAACTTCTTCATGACCCATTTACATGTGTTTGCCGTCCATGTCGAGTGAATTTGGGCATGTCCATGTAACTTTATTTTGTAACTAAATCATGCATAATTTCCTTGGTCCAACTGCATTAAATAAAGTAAAAAAATAATATGTAGCAAAAAAATTAAATTATGCAATAATTTAATACAAAATAACATAAAATTACATTCTTCCTTAAATCATGTCCATTATTAAAATATGAACAAAATTCACTTAATTAATAATAAAATACTCGAGATTAATATTAATTTAAGTAAAAAGGTGTTATAAACTACTAAAAAAACCTATATAAATTAGAGATTATGTAATGCCCCAAAATTTTTAATTCCGTTATTGTGAAAATATGACACAAATATTTGTTAGCTTTAGTGGTTATGTGTTCTGGGAGTGTTTGGGAGGTCCCAAGTTCAAGCCTTCGCTTGGGCAAATTTTGGTATTTTGAATGAATTAGGCGTTACTCTTGTTCAGTAGGCTTTTATTTGATTGTTGGTAAAAATATATCAGAATGAGTCTGCTGGTCTGGTGGTTAAGCGGGGTGTTAGTGTGTAGGCGGTCCTGTGTTCGAGTCCTTGCGCAAGTAGGGGAACTAATTTTTGTTTGAGGCGTGTGGCGTGGTGGAGTTCAAAATAAACTAGATTGCTGAGTAGTTGTGTTTTAGTGGGTTAATAGGGAGTGTTTTTAGGAGATAACTAGGGAGAAGTTATCAAAATAAGATTTTCTTCTTCTGAGTTTTCTATTTTCTTTTTTCCCAACAAATTTTCTGACGTTAGACTTTTGTTTCTCTGCCGTTTCTTCTCCCTTCTTGTTCACTTTTGGTTTTTGTTCCCCTTTGGCCGAACCTTGTTTCTTCTCTTTCCCCTCTCTTTTCGTTTCTGTATTTTTTTTGCTAGTCATCTCTTTAGGTGCAACTTTTGACTTTATCTGTTTCGGTAAATGGAATTTCCACCCTTAGTTATTGTATTTCGAGTAGGCAATTAACAAAGGGTTCGTTTTACTCTTGTTTAGGTGCTGTTCAAAGGTTTTTAAGCGGATATTCCAATGTGTGGAGACGACTGGTTATCAGATTAGTCGCGGTAAGTTTTTGAATCGTCGTTGGTTTAGTTTCTCGAGGTTTATGTTGGGGATATTTGATTTGATTGACGAATCAAGTGATTAATTAAGGGATATATTGGACAAATATAGGTTTTTGAAGGCTCTGGTTACTTTGCATAGCGAATCGATACCAGGTGTGTACCTGAAATGCAGAAAACGAGATTCGGTGAAAAGTCAAAATTGCTTGCTGTCGAGAAATAAGAGAAATAGGAGAAAATGATGCGAAAAATTGTAGAGAAAGGAAATAAGGGTGTTATAAACTTGGAAATCAGCATTTTGCACTAAAATAGTATTGGATAGCAGCAGTAGTCTAATTTTGAAAAATCATAAAAAATAGTGGGAATTGAGTTAGAGGTTGAATAAAATATGAAATTAAATTTTATTGATTCTAGTTTTTCATGGAAAAATAGTGTAAGCAATGGAATTGTAAATCATGAGATATAATAAATTTTGTGAGACAAGGTTAGAATGATTTCGGGTTCCCCTGTTCTGACTTAGAAAAATCATCAGAAATTGTAAAAACATAATTAGGGGCTTAAATTTATATTTTTAAATCCTTAATGAGTCTATTTTCAAGAGAAACAAACGGAAACATCATCTAAATTTCGTACTAAGAGGTAAATAATTTTTAGTAAGGAAAGGATGAAGCTGTCAAACAGCAGAATAGGGATAACTTTAAAGATTTTACTGTACTTATTTGATAAACTATAAATTCTGAAAATTTTATGGTAGAAACGTATTTGAGTCTAGTTTCAAAAACATCAAGTGGATCTTAATTTGGAATTCTGTAGCTCAAGATATAAATAATTTAGTGATAATGACTCAGGTAGACAACTTTGAATGAACATATAAGTAAATAGTAAAAACATATATGAGTATTGAGCTAGCATGAGTTACTTTAAAAATGGATCACACGGACAAGGTCAATTTTGGATGAGTGGGCCACACGGGCAGATCACATAGGCATGTGGGCCAATTTTTACCGAAATGTTTTTAAGGTTTTTAAGGTTACACGGGTCGCCCAAATCGACTATGAACTTACTGTAGGGTCGATAAGCGCTACTTAGACCCCTAAATGTGTGAAATTGACTGAATGATATCTGTACTGGTGATAACGGTCCGTCTCGGGTTAGGAGGCGAATCGTAAATGTTGCCCGATCGTAAATTAGGTAGTTTCTCGTTTAATTAACAAAAGGATAATTTTATTGGAAATAAAAATCTCTGAAAGGTAAAGATAGGTGATAGGTTGAGATGGATACGTATTTGAAACAAGAAAGAACCTTTAATAAAAATTAAAGACCCGAATCTTATAGGTTTCAAATTGATGGAATGAGTTTTGAAATAAAATCGAGACCCACTATCTAGCGAGATAGGAACCAACGGTATAAGTAAATGAACGCCACACCCGTTAGGATGATAAGTTCAAAACAAGGAAAGAACGACGCCACTAGAAAACTAGATAAGTCAATTCAAACCTCGAGAATAAGGAGAGTGAATACTCACCAAAAGAAATGCTTCTTTCATTCAAATTCAAGTTCTGTCTCAAAAATGAAAAATTAACAAGCTATTTATAGCTTGTCATAGCTATTACAATTCTATTTTATTTTATTTTATTTATTTATTTTTTTTACTTGGTGTGCCGTCCACTTAAATTTGGCATATGCTATCTAATCCTTTCAATTCCACTTTGATCTTGCCGTCCAGGCATTTGTTCCACTAAGCAACATTCAAACAATTGTTTATTCCATCATGGCATGTATTTGTTCCACTAAGCAACATACAACAATTGTTTATTCCATCATGATTTGCACTCCAATTTATTTATTCCAAAACATTGCCGTCCATATAGCACCATTCATCTACTTTTGAAAGATAATGATTTTATTTCACATGTGCTTGTATTAACCCCCTTTTAAAATGCTCCCATTTGACACCTGTAAAATTTAATTGAACATTAAGCACAAACAAAGGAACATATTAACACTTATACTAATAAAATAAAAAATAAAAATTGACTGAAGGTAAATTAAATATGCCTAATAAAATGTTAAATGAACTAGTAACCGAATTAGCTAGTATATTCGACTTCAAATAAATTGTAGATGTTCGGTGTGTTTTTGTAGTCTTTTCTTTTGTCGTTCCAAATTTGTGCCACTAAAGCTGAAATGGCGTTTTTAAATTGTTTAGCACGGCTACGCGTAATTGGTCCATTGGGCAGTTCAAGGGTGTCTCGATTGAGTTCTGTTATAGGTGCGTTCATATCATTCCCTCCCTCTTTAAGTTGATTCGTCCTCGAATCATCACCTACATCAAAAGGAGACAGATCAGAGACATTAAAACTCGCGCTCACGTTATAGTCACCTGGTAAGTCCAATTTGTATGAATTGTCATTTATTCGTTCAAGGACTTGAAATGGGCCATCCCCTCTTGGGAGTAGTTTAGATCGCCTTTGTGCGGGAAACCTTTCTTTTCGCATATGAACCCAAACCCAGTCCCCTGGTTCAAAGAGAATGCGTCTACGACCTTTGTTAGCTCGTTGGACGTATTGCTCGGTTCTTGCCTCAATATTCTCGCGCATCTTTCGATGCAGTTCCTTTATGTAGTCCGCCTTTTTCCTAGCATCAGAATGGATAAATTTATCTGAAGGCAATGGCAATAAATCAAGAGGAGTGAGAGGGTTAAACTCGTAAACAATCTCAAAAGGCGAAAATTTAGTTGCAGAATGAACAGCTCGGTTGTAAGCAAATTCGATGTAGGGCAGACAGTCTTCCCACGTTTTGAGATTTTTTTGCACCAATGCTCGCAACAAGGTTGATAGGACTCGGTTCACTACTTCGGTTTGTCCATCCGTTTGAGGATGACAAGTGGTCGAAAATAGTAATTTCGTCCCTAACTTTCCCCACAGAGTTCGCCAAAAATGACTTAAAAATTTTACGTCCCGATCAGATATGATCATCTTCGGAACTCCATGCAATCGTATGATTTCCCTAAAAAACAAGTTTGCAATATGCACAGCATCGTCAGTCTTAGAACAAGGGATAAAATGGGACATTTTAGAAAAACGATCAACTACAACAAAAATCGAGTCCTTCCCGGTTTTTGATCTCGGTATTCCAAGGATGAAATCCATGGAAATGTCGGCCCACGGAGTGTCTGGAATAGGAAGGGGCGTATATAAACCATGAGGCTGGACCCGTGATTTTGCTCGTTTGCAAGCTATGCAACGTTCGCAAATCTGTTCGACATCCTTTCTTATTCCTGGCCAGAAAAAATGTTCTTGAAGGGTGGACAATGTTTTGTCTCTTCCAAAGTGACCCATAAGGCCACCACTATGTGCCTCTAACACAAGCATGTCTCGCATAGAACCTTGCGGTATACATAACTTGTTTTCCTTGAAAAGGAATCCTTCATGCCTGTAAAACTTATCAAAAGCATCACTCTCGCAAGCATTATAGACATTACCAAAATCAGCATCATTAGCATACAATTCCTTAATGTGATGGAAACCAAGTACTTTAGAATCAAGAAAGGTTAATAAAGAATACCTCCGTGATAACGCATCTGCTACTACATTTTCCTTACCTTTCTTATACTTAATTACGTACGGAAACGATTCTAAATACTCGATCCATTTTGCATGTCGTTTGTTGAGCTTGTGCTGACCTTTAATATACTTGAGTGCTTCATGATCTGAATGAATAACAAACTCTTTCGGCCTCAAGTAATGTTGCCACGTTTCAAGCGATCTTATTAGAGCGTACATCTCTTTGTCATACACGGGGTAATTGAGTGCAGCTCCGTTCAATTTCTCGCTGAAGTACGCCACAGGTCTTCCACTCTGAGTTAAAACGGCTCCGATCCCTACACCTGATGCATCACACTCAATTTCAAAAGTTTTATTAAAGTCAGGAAGGGATAACAATGGAGCTTTAACAAGAAATTCTTTAATGGTATTAAAAGACCGTTCTTGCTCATCGAACCAATGGAAAGCTGAATTCTTCTTGATTACACTCGTTAAAGGAGCGGCTATCGTGCTGAAGTTGGGCACGAATCGGCGGTAAAAACTAGCCAACCCATGGAAACTTCGTACTTGGCTAACCGTTGTAGAACGGGGCCATTCTTGGATTGCTCTAACCTTCTCTTGGTCCACCTCTAATCCGTTTGCACTTACGACGTATCCTAAGAAAATAACCTTGTCAGTACAAAAAGAACATTTCTCAAGATTGGCGTACAATACCTCTTTTCGCAGTGTTTCTAAGATCGTACGTAGATGTTGGAGGTGATCCTCCAAAGATTTGCTGTACACTAATATGTAATCAAAATAAACAACACATGATTTGCCAATAAAAGCTCGTAAAACATGATTCATAAGTCGCATAAAAGTACTCGGAGTGTTTGTAAGTCCGAATGGCATTACCAACCATTCATACAAACCTAACTTTGTTTTGAAAGCCGTTTTCCACTCATCGCCTTCCCGCATCCTAATTTGGTGATAGCCACTTTTGAGATCAATCTTTGTGAAGATTCGAGCTCCACTTAACTCGTCGAGCATATCATCGAGTTGGGGTATCGGGTGTCAGTATTTAACGGTAATCTTGTTAATGGCACGACAGTCGACACACATTCGCCACGAACCATCTTTCTTTGGCACTAGTAACACCGGTACCGTGCATGGACTAAGGCTTTCTCGGATATATCCCTTTTCTAGCAGTTCAGTGATTTGCTTTTGGAGTTCTTTTGTTTCTTCGGGATTGCTCCGGTACGCAGGTCGATTGGGCAGAGAAGCCCCCGGCACCAAGTCAATTTGGTGTTCTATGCCTCGAATGGGCGGTAAACCACTTGGTAACTCCTCTGGAAATATGTCCTTGAATTCTTGAATCAGAGACAACACAGAAGAAGGAAGATTCTCGGGTAAGTTGTTAGTGTTCAAAAATGATTCCTTGTATAGTAAGACATACATCGGTTGTCTCACACACAAAGCTTTTCGAATATCTCTTGCTTTTGCAAAAACACTCATTTTTCCATTTTCTTTTTCTTCCTTCGTTTCCTCTTCTTTTTGTTCACACTCTCTTGTTTTATCACTTAATTTCTTGCCCCTCTTTTTTTTAAATTTTTCTCTTTTTCTTTCTCATTTTTCCGCTCGCTTTCTTTTAATTTTTCTATTGATGCCTTCATTTTCAACTGATCTTCGTAAACTTGCTTGGGTGTTAGCGGAGCTAATGTCACGTTCCGGCTCAAGTATTTAAAAGTGTACCGATTAGTGTAGCCGTCATGGATTGCTCGCTTGTCAAATTGCCAAGGTCGTCCAAGCAGGAGATGTCCCGCTAGCATCAGAACCACATCGCACAAGACCTCATCTTGATACTTCCCTATTGTAAAGGGAACCAAAACTTGTTTTGTGACTTTAAGTTCTCCCGCGTCATTAAGCCATTGTAGCTTATACGGATGGGGATGTTTTGTGGTAGTCAATCCAAGTTTCTCCACCAATATGGTGCTAGCCACATTAGTACAGCTTCCTCCGTCAATAATGACGCAACAAATCTTCCCCTTTATTTGGCAACGCGTATGGAAGATGTTTTCGCGTTGTTGTTCATTTTCGACACCTTGTAAACTAAGGCTCCTTTTTACCACCAAGATTTCTCCACTTTCGGCTTGTTCTACCTCTTCCTCATCTTGGGATGTCTCACTGGCATCATCTTCCTTTTCACTTTCGGATTCAATCTCGCCATTATCTCGAACAAACATAGTGTTTCGGTTTGGACATTGACTTGCAATATGTCCTCGTCCCAAACATTTGAAACACTTAATGTCTCGGGATTGATTCGGAAGAGCTTCCAGTTTGCCCTTGCTCGTTTCACCGATTGGTTTGCTAGATTTGGGTGCGCCACTTGTTTCTTTGGCTCGGTTCGATATGTCCTTTTTGTTGTTCACTTGCCCCCACTTAGATGTTGAAGCATGATTGGGGGTTGCTCTAGGCGTAGCTTTTCGTTTCAGCTATTTTTCGACCTTTATTGCCATGTGGACCACTTCGATGATATCGATGTAATGGTGTAATTCTACAATATTTGCGATATCTCGATTAAGGCCAGCGCTAAATCGTGCCATGGTGGCTTCCCGTTCTTCTTCTACATTAGCTCGGATCATGGCCACTTCCATCTCCTTGTAGTAATCTTCCACGCTTCGGTGACCCTGAGTTAGGCTTTGCAACTTTTGATGCAACTCACGGTGATAGTAGGTTAGGATGAATCTTTTCCGCATTAATGCCTTCATTTCCGCCCATGTGCATATTGGGCGTTCACCATCCCGTCTTCGACTCGTCGTTAATTGATCCCACCAAATGAGGGCGTAATCAGAAAATTCGATGGCAGCAAGTTTCACCTTCTTATTTTCTGAATAATTATGACAGTCGAAGATTAATTCCACCTTCTTTTCCCACTCAAAGTAGGCTTCCGGATCGGATCGCCCTTGAAAAGCAGGAATCGCCATTTTAATGTTCTTCAAGTCGTCATCAGCCCATTCCTTCGCTCACAGACTCGTGGACCTCCTCTCCGTTCATCGTGTTCGAAAGCCGGGTTGCTGTCGGCTTCACTTGGTTTGTAGACGTCGTTGTTACGTAACCAAGGTTGTTCTCGTCCCCTTCTCGGAATTGGAGGAGTATTTGCTCGAGGTCTTCGTTCATCTCTTTGATCTAATCGTTCACTGATTGTTCTGAACATTCGTGTGATTTCTTGCATTACTATTTGCAATTCTGGATCTCTCCCTTCAGGATCAGTCCTTCGGGGTTGCAATCTTCTTCCACCTCCGGCGGCGTCGGATGCTTCGTCACCTATTATTCGATGTTCGGGGCTCCTAGACATGTTTTTAAACAAAATTAATGAATCCTCACTACAATCCTCACTTGTTTACTCACAAAGAAAATTATCAACACTCACACTCGTGTTTTTACTCAATTCTGGCTTTTTCCTTAATGTATTCACTCTTGCCTTTTACCGCTCGAATTCACTCTTCTAGATTCTAAAAGGTTGTCTTTGACTTACTAGCAACTCGGAGGTCGTTTCGAGAGTTAAAAAGGTAAGTTTGGTCTCGGAAATGGGTAGGCTTAGAAAGGAAAGAAAGGTGCGAATCAAGCTAATTGAGCATGAAGCTGGGAAGCAGTTTAATGTAGAAAAACCAAGAGATGACCAAGATATGTTGAAGGAGGTAACAATTGCGAGGAAGTCAACTATAGTTGATTCCCAACATCTTATAGAGCTAACTAATTATACAGACAAGGGCTCGTCTCAGTTAGTATACTTTGTAAAACACTGGGACTATAAGCAAGCAAATGCCGTTTGTCTTCTTAGAGAAGAACTTGACAATCTAAACAGGCCAAGATAGGAAGAGGTTTTTTTTTTAACTCGATTTTTTTTTGAACTTCAAATACAATATATGCTAGATACAATGAAAATAAAATACAATTTTTTTTTTTGATTTTTTTCTGAAACTTACTCGAAAAAACTCAAGACGATCAAAACGTGCCTAATTTGATTAGCTCTGATACCAGATGATAACGGCCCGTCTCGGGTTAGGAGGCGAATCGTAAATGTTGCCCGATCGTAAATTAGGTAGTTTCTCGTTTAATTAACAAAAGGATAATTTTATTGGAAATAAAAATCTCTGAAAGGTAAAGATAGGTGATAGGTTGAGATGGATACGTATTTGAAACAAGAAAGAACCTTTAATAAAAATTAAAGACCCGAATCTTATAGGTTTCAAATTGATGGAATGAGTTTTGAAATAAAACCGAGACCCACTATCTAGCGAGAGAGGAACCAACGGTATAAGTAAATGAACGCCACACCCGTTAGGATGATAAGTTCAAAACAAGGAAAGAACGACGCCACTAGAAAACTAGATAAGTCAGTTCAAACCTCGAGAATAAGGAGAGTGAATACTCACCAAAAGAAATGCTTCTTTCATTCAAATTCAAGTTCTGTCTCAAAAATGAAAAATTAACAAGCTATTTATAGCTTGTCATAGCTATTACAATTCTATTTTTTTATTTTATTTATTTATTTTTTTACTTGGTGTGCCGTCCACTTAAATTTGGCATATGCTATCTAATCCTTTCAATTCCACTTTGATCTTGCCGTCCAGGCATTTGTTCCACTAAGCAACATTCAAACAATTGTTTATTCCATCATGGCATGTATTTGTTCCACTAAGCAACATACAACAATTGTTTATTCCATCATGATTTGCACTCCAATTTATTTATTCCAAAACATTGCCGTCCATATAGCACCATTCATCTACTTTTAAAAGATAATGATTTTATTTCACATGTGCTTGTATTAACCCCCTTTTAAAATGCTCCCATTTGACACCTGTAAAATTTAATTGAACATTAAGCACAAACAAATGAACATATTAACACTTATACTAATAAAATAAAAAATAAAAATTGACTGAAGGTAAATTAAATATGCCTAATAAAATGTTAAATGAACTAGTAACCGAATTAGCTAGTATATTCGACTTCAAATAAATTGTAGATGTTCGGTGTGTTTTTGTAGTCTTTTCTTTTGTCGTTCCAAATTTGTGCCACTAAAGCTGAAATGGCGTTTTTAAATTGTTTAGCACGGCTACGCGTAATTGGTCCATTGGGCAGTTCAAGTGTGTCTCGATTGAGTTCTGTTATAGGTGCGTTCATATCAACTGGGCATGTTAATGTCTGAACTGAATATATGTAATGAAATTGCGTAATAACATGTCATCCATTGTATGTTGCATTGCATTGGGTTGGGGGTTGTTATTCGGAAGAAGTGTACTGAAAGGCTTTAAGCCTAATTTACTGGCAGCTCAGTTGCAAACTACTGTATTGTGCCACATTCGGTACTACTTGGAGTGTAGGGATTGGTGGGTTGATTATATCCCCACATGATGTGTAGGGTTGGACGGAGATGGTGTGTAGAGGCTGGTTGGGTAGGATTTTGCTACTGCATAATTGTTACTGCTACTGATACTGTGATGGGCTAAGGCCCTACTGCATTTTGACACTGTACTAAGATGGGCTAAGGCCCAAACTATCACTGATACTAAAAAGGGCTTAAGCCCAAGACTATTCAACTGTGCATTGTGAATATTGATTGTTTGTTTGTTTCTGCGGGATTAAACTCTGAGTTTGCGTAAACTCACCCTTTTTGTTTAATGTGCACAGGTAATCCCCAGACTTAGACGGATCGGTGCGACGGAGGACTCAGCGGTGACGACAGTAATTTTTGGACTTCATGGATTTCAATTTACGATTTACGATTTATGATTTGATTATTATTAATTATTTGGGTTGTAATTTAAGGACCCTCTAGGACTTTGGTTTTAAACTTGGGTTTTTATTTATTTAATTTACTTTATGGATTTATACCCGCTGGTCGTAGGAAATTTGGTTTTCAAAAAGTTAAAGTAATTTTTAAACGCATGATCAGCTAGACTGTTTTATTAAAGCTTCCGTAATGAGGGATGTTTCAAAACAAATGTTTTAAATGAATAAAGACGACTTTCTAAGTTCTAACAAAGGTTTACTAAAGATAATAACATGGAATGTTTTCATTGTAACAACGAGGTTTCAAAAACATTATCGTGTGACATTGCTAGATACGACCATAACGTCTAAACCGGGTTTGGGGCGTTACAGTTTACAATTACCATTTTCAACAAAGCACAAAACATTCCAAGACACCTATTAACCTAAACATTCCAAATCAACCATTAAAAATACATTTACCAACACACACCACAATAAACCAAAATACCAATTTTGATTTACATCAATACACATATTATACTTCAAATGGCACAAAATATAACCATTGTAACACCCCAAAATTTCTCTTTCTCTTTCTATTAAAATAGGACACAAGTGTGTATCTGCTTCAGTGGTTATGTATTCTGGGTGTGTGTGAAAGGTCCCAAGTTCAAGCCTTGCATTAGGCAAATTTTGGTATTTTTTCTGAATTAAGCCTGATACTTGAGCAGTGGGCTTATATTTGATTACTTGTAAGTTCACATCAGAATGGGCCTACTGGTCTAGTGGATAAGTAACATGGAATGTTTTCATTGTAACAACTAGGTTTCAAAAACATTATCGTGTGACATTGCCAGATACGGCCATAACGTCTAAACCGGGTTTGGGGCGTTACAGTTTGCAATTACCATTTTCAACAAAGCACAAAACATTCCAAGACACCTATTAACCTAAACATTCCAAATCAACCATTAAAAATACATTTACCAACACACACCACAATCAACCAAAATACCAATTTTGATTTACATTAATACACATATTATACTTCAAATGGCACAAAATATAACCATTGTAACACCCCAAAATTTCTCTTTCTCTTTCTATTAAAATATGACACAAGTGTGTATCTGCTTCAGTGGTTATGTATTCTGGGTGTGTGTGAAAGGTCCCAAGTTCAAGCCTTGCATTTGGAAAATTTTGGTATTTTTTCTGAATTAAGCCTGATACTTGAGCAGTGGGCTTATATTTGATTACTTGTAAGTTCACATCAGAATGGGCCTACTGGTCTAGTGGATAAGTTGGGTGTGGGTTTGCAAGAGGTCTTGTGTTCGAATCTTTGCGCAAGCGTGATTGCTAATATTTTTGCTCATTTGATTGAAATGGAGTTTTGGATGAACCGAAATTCTGTGTTAGTTGAGATGTAGTGGGTTTAGTGGGAGTTAATTGAGGGATTTGAGGATAATTAGTAGTTTATTTTTATTTTTTTCAATTTTCAATTTCCCCTAATTTTTTCCAACCTTTAACATTTTGCTTCCCCTTTCCCTGCCGAAGCTCCTTTACTTTTTTCCCTTTTTCTTCGGTTTTCCAAATTGTTTCCTCTTTTTTCAACTGTTGTGTGCAGTCATCGGTAAGTAAAAGTTTCCATCTATATTTCTATTTCATGGATAGTTTTCTAAAAAGGGGTTTGTGTTTGGTTCTCTTGGGTTAGGTGAAGGTTAAGATTTTAGCGGTGCTCTTGAAGCCATTCGAGCGTTAAAGGTTCCTGTTCGTTATATGTAAGTTTATGAATACGTTATTGAGGTTGTGAGTTCCCATTCATGGAAGTTTTCTTGATAAGGTTTCGAAGATGTTACTGAAATTGAGCGTTGTTATAACAATATTTAGGTTTTGAAAGGCAAGAGAGTGGTTTTGCATCGAATTGATACTAGGTGTGTACCCAATTACACAGAATGCGAGGTTCTGAAAGTCGAAAACCCACACGGGCGTGTGGTTGGCAGTGTGGTAGGCGGTGTGCCCTAACACGGGCGTGTGATCAACGAGGCCAGGCCGTGCGCGCAAGACACGATTATGTGATGGCCAGGTAGGCCGTGTGCGACACACGGGCTAGACTGATTTGGGCCGTGTGGGCCATACGAGCGTGTGAGCCCACACGGGTAATCCACGTGGGCGTGTGGGAATTTGGGACAAGCCGTGTGATCCATGTAACAACCTGGTTTAGACCTTAGTCGGAACAGTGGTTTCGGGACCACAAATCTGAGGTCAGAGAAATAATTTAATATTATTTCTTTTGTTTATGGCATGTGGTTAAGTATGTGTGAAAGTTCTGTGTGAAAATTTTATAGTTTGTGTGCCAATTTGCGAAAAAGGACCTAATAGCGAAAAATGCAAAAGCTGTGTGCTGGTAGTTAAAAGTGCTTATTTGATGTATCTCTTTAAATGTGAGGTCCTTATGTTGTAAATTGGCAATTGAATTCATGAAATGACATGGTTGGACATTAGTTATTGGATTATTAAATGTCTTATATTAAGGTTAAAATCATAATTAGGTTATTAAGTAAATATTAAATAAAACAAAGTGAAAATAAGCCATATTATCATCATTCATAATCGAAAATCAGTAAAAGAAATAGGGTTTTGAGTTTTCATCCATTCAGCCCTTGTTCATCTTAATTGAGGTATGAAATTTGTTCGGTTTTTTATGATTTCTACGTTTTTGTGATCGTTGCTTTGAGTACTAGCTAGCCCATAACTTAATTTTTGAATTTGTTGAAGATTTTGTGAAGTGCCATTGTTGATTTTGTGAGCTTTTTGATGTTTGATGATGAAAACTAAGTGTTTGATGATTGATATACATATTTTCTAAAATGATATTCTATAAAAATGCATTTTTGGGATTTAATTGAGAAATGTGAAAGCTTTGTGTTGAAATGTGAAATAAATGTGAAATATGGGTTGCTAGGGGCACTATGGTAATTCAGCTAAGCATGGATTAAATTGGATTTTGTGAATTTGATGTATTTGTGAAATAAGGACTAAAATGCTAAAGTGTGAAATTAGAAGGGCTAAAGTACCAAATGCCCTAATTGTGTGTTTGTGAATTGAATTGAGTAAAGATGAGATTGAATGAGTTGAATTTGATATTATATAGATCAAGAATAGAGAAATTTGGGCTTAGATCGAGGTAATAACAAAGTGCTCGATTGATCGACTAGTATCGTTGTTTCTACGTCCGAGGTAAGTTCGTGTATAATATGTATTATTTACATAATGTTCATATGTGATGAAATGAATGGAAATGTGATTGTGGAGTTTGATAATGAGAAATGTTAGTTCGAAGATATGAGGCACTAAGTGTGCGTAAATAAAATCGTTACAGTGATGAATGGCAAAGTGTGCGAGATAAAGAAAGCATCGGCTGTATTATTTGGCACTACGTGTGCGATACTGAGACAAATTTGGTTTAATGTGATGGCACTAAGTGTGCGATATTATAGTAAGTTTGGCTAATTTATTGGCACTAAGTGTATGAGTTCATCGAACGTTTAAAGAGGATCGAATGAATTATGGCATCGAGTATTGAAGTGGTAAATGTGATAGATAAATACATGATGGTACAGTTATGTACAAAACCTAGGTGGTAAATGTGATAGATAAATACGTGATGGTACAGTTATGTATAGAACCTAAGTGGTTGATGATATTGTGTATGAGATAGATGGAAGATTATGTGAATGAATGATGAGAAGAGTTGGATTGAGTAGCATTACAAATGCTTGTATATGAACCTATATATATGGTATGAAAATGAGTAAAAGCCATGGATGAGATTAAGTAGTGATATGAATTGAACTAAGTGTTAATTAATTTTTCTTATTGAATTTGAATTGTTGAGTTAATTGTGTTATATTACAAACATATTAAGCTTTAAAGCTTACCGTGTGAAGTATTTCTCTATTTTACAGTGGTATTTAAAGCTAGCTCGGATCCGGGGATCGTTAGCGACTCAATCACACTAACGGACATCTATTTTAGTACCTTTTGGAAGTTGTATTTATGGTATATGGCATGTATAGGCTAGTGAGATTGTGGAATGTTTTGAGATGTATAAATCTTGCCATGTGATATGGCTTGATAGTGGATGAGATTTTGGATTGATATTGGTATATGTTTTGCTATGTGAAAATGGTGTATGTGATGTATATATATGGTCTTGTGTGAATGGCCATTATGGTATGCTTTAGTGAAATAAAAATGATATGTTTCATGCTTGATTTGGTAGTTGAGATGGTAAATGGATTGTATGTTATTTGATGTTGGAATTAGGGGTGAGCATTCGATCGAATTGAATCGAATCGAGTCGAAAATTTTCGAGTTAATCGAGTTTTCGAATCGTATTTTATCATCCTAACTTAATTTGAAATTTTTTCGAATCGAGTCGAGTGAGACAAAATTCGAATCGAATCGAATCGAATATATTTGTTCGAGTTAAGTTTTAAAAAAATGACTTTAGTGTTTTTTATTTTTATGTAATTTTTCAAAAAAAAAATTCTTTAAAGTTTTTAAACATGATCATACAACAAAAAATTGAAGTAAATAAGTGAATAAACAAAAGCAACACAACATCAACCTAAATTAACCAACAACAATAACAAACCAAACCAAACTAATAACAATAACACATCAGTTCAAAAACCATTATAGAATAGTTTAAGTTTCTTCTCGTGCTTCAAACACCATTGGCATTGATAATCTTGAAACATCTATTAGAAATATTGAATGAGTTAGATAAATGATAAAAATGTTAGCAAAAATAAATTTAATAAACATTTAACTTTATAAACTAATGCTAAGTATATTGCCTTCTTGATCTTCAGGTATTTTTGACAAGTCTAGTAAATTTAAAAACAAAAGTGTTAGTTAAATTATGCTTACTAATATAAATAACACAAAAGATTATTTTATAAATTAAAATTTATATATTACCATCTTCCATGGTTTGAAGTTCATCAACATAATCTTCAAGATTGATGGCATCATTAGATTTCCGAAGCCAATCTTGTGTGCAAACCAAAGCCTCGACCATGAGAGGAGTTAGAGAACTTCTAAAACTATCAAGAACACATCCACCCGTGCTAAATGCACTTTTTGAGGCAACCGTTGAAATAGGAGTAGCAAGAATATCTCGAGCCATTTGTGAAAGAATAGGGAATCTAGGACCGTTCATTTTCCACCATAACAGTAAATCAAATGAACTTGTATTATTTACTTCTTCATCCTCACCCAAATATCTATCCAACTCAGATTTGCTTTCTTATCCAACTTGTTTCTTCTTCTGAAGGTATTTTTGTTTGGCCAAGCCCGTTTTCATTTCCGACTGATCTATTTCCATTGAACTACAAAGATTTGTCGAAGAACTAGATCTACCTTCAAACAGTTGAATTCTCCCAGGATTAGAAGAATACTCGTCAAACAAGCAATGCAATTCTTTATCAATCATTCTCATAATGTCATTAGCAACATTAGAAAAAAGCAAGTTGAGCCCAAAGTCCAAAAAACTCATTTTACATCGTGGATCAAAGATGACCGCCAAGTAAACTAGCATGTTGATCTTGTTTCCTTCACCCCAATACTTATTATATTTCTCTCTCATTTTGGAAGTCATAGAAATTATGTCTAGATCTCCACAACTTTTCCACCCATCAAAAAGACAATGCACATCCGTCAATACTTCAAAAAGTGAATGAGAGGTAACATGCAAAGATCCGGATTCTTTCAGTGTAAGATGATAAAAAGGCTCTAATAGTTTTATAACTCTTCGAACAATTTCCCAATCATCAAATGTAGGAACTCCATCTCCAGCAGTAAGGTCAAGAAAAAAATTATGGTCATCACGTACATATGATTCAAATGCACGCTCATATTTTTCAGCCACCTTTAACATCATATATGTTGAGTTCCATCTAGTAGGCACATCTAAACACAATTGAGCCTTACTATCTATCATTTCTTCTTTTACCCGTTGGTTGAATTTTATCAACCTCGATGGTGATGCTCTTATATACCTCACAGCACATCTAACTCGATCCACAGACACAGAAACATCCTTAATACCGTATTGCACAATGAGATTAAGAATGTGTGCAACACATCTCATATGAATAAATTTTCCACTTGCAACAGAAGCATTTCGATGATTCAATTTATTTCTCAAATATTCAATGGCAACACTATTGGCGGATGCATTATCAACAGTAATAGTGAATACCCTCTCAATCCCCCAATCTCGAAGACATTTTTCAATAGCTTGACCTATGCTTTCACCTCTATGAGCGGATATTGGGCAAAAATTTATAATTCTTTTTTGCAACCTCCACTCATCATCCACCCAATGTGCTGTTAAAACCATGTAAGATATCCTCTGCAATGAAGTCCAAGTGTCTGTTGTCAAACAAACTCTACTTATATCTTTTTCAAAACATTTCTTCATCACACTCTTCATAGAGTTAAATAAATCAAGACAATCCCTTCTAATTGTCCAACGAGATGGAAGACTAAAACGTGGGCATGCTATAGAAAGAAAGTATTTAAAACCCTCTCCCTCTACAATTTTAAAAGATAGTTCATCCACAATTATCATACGAACCAATGCTTTTCTAATAGCATCTTTATCAAACACCCAAGTTGATAAATCCGTTGTTTCTTGGCTAACATTCACAAATGTTAGTTCTGATTGCTTCGGATCAGAAGTATTACCTCGAGGTCTTTTTAGGCAGGTTTTCAAATGGTTATTCAAATTTGTTGTAGAACCCGAAGTTGTTTCTATGGTGTAAGTAACATCACATGCATTGCACCTTGCTCTCTTCTCCCCCTCTTTAGTCACATACTTGGTGAAATGGTTCCAACAAGCTGCCCTTGGAGTAATTTTTTTTCGAACATTTTCCTTGGTTGTTGTTTGATCATCTCTACTTGGGGAGGAATTTTGTGAACTTTGAGTTGAACCATCTCGCTTTGGATCACTCATCTACAAGTAAACATTTGTTGCAATCACTAATGATGACCAATAATTGATTTAAAATCAAACTTAATAACATTTATGCTTTAATTCATTTTCTGAACCAAAGTTATCATTCAACCAAATTTTTACAATATTAAATCAAGTACTTGTTATATAAAGGGATATCTCAAATTTTTAATAAAAGAATTAGACTCACTCCATATATATTTTTTATTGAAAGAAAATGGGTACAAAACAGATTTGGGTGAAACACTATTGAGTTGACACTAATATAGCAAATGTAGATGCAGGTCAAGAAAAATCTGCATTTTACGGCCCAACATATTTCTAGCAATTAACCAACAACACTAATATTTATATTTCTAGCAATTAACCAATCAAACTTTGTTGTTAACAAAACATAACACAAATCATCACGTCCAACATTGCTTAACAAAACATATTTTTTATTGTTATTGTTGTTGGTTAATTATTGTTCTTAAATGGCATATTAATTATTGTTCTTTCAAACAAGAGATAAATTTATTATCTTTATAGGATTAAATCCCGAATTACTGCAAAGTAAAAAAAAATAATGAAATTGTGGAAGTAAAAAAAACAATGAAATTATGTAATTCAATACATAGGAAGAGGGAGGACGACTAGAACTTCAGTATATTGAAATAAAATTAATAAATAGTTGAAAATCTTAAATGAATAAATACGTCATGTTTTAAACATCACTTTTAACGTACTATTTTTGTATTTGTTTAAAATATTAAATTAAGAGTAATTCATTTTACTAGTATAAAACTACAATGATTTCACATCTTCTCATAATTTTCTAATATTTTTATTATATTAATTTAAAAATAGATTTTATTGCTAAATTTTTTTTATATAAAACATACTTCAGCATAAAATATAATCATTGAATTATTAAAATATTAATTATATCAAAAATATAGAAGTAAAAACCACTTTACTTTACATCAATTTAAGAGAACCCCTCCACTTAAAACTTAATCTCTTTAATTTGTCAAGAATTTATTTTCTTATCTTAAAAAATTGAAAAAATAGTCCAATTGAATAACATTAATAAACCACATTTTACATGTTAAAAACAAAATTAATAATTAAAAATATATATACAAAATAAATTAACAAAAATCAACTGCTAAAATTTACCCTCAAAACCATCTTCTCAATTTATGAAAAATACAAGCATATTCTAACAAGCTCAATTAAGAAGACTATCATCTTAGTTCCCCTAAAGTATAAGGATGAAATTCAAAATTATACCAAATTTCTACATTCCAAAATTTCTATATTCCCATATTGAATCATACCGGGGAAAAGAAACAAATCAAAGTTTAGACTAACAAAATTCAAAACCTTAAAGTAAACTTTGAAAATCATACCTCTACTCAGAGATTAGACAACTTACCACTTACAGAGAAAGGTGCAGCTGCTGAGAGTCAGAATAGAGAAGAAAAAAAATTAAATTGGGGGATTGGAGAAGAAGAATCTGCAGCAATGCACGATTGGAGAAGACGAGAAGTAGAGCTAGGGAAGAATCTACAGTGCACGATTGGAGAAGAAGAGAAGTAAAGCTGGGGCTTGGGTGTTGATTTGGGGGGAGGAGGAATCGGGTGGGAAGGGAACTGGGATTTGGGAAAAAAAAATTAGGGCTGAGTTTTTTTATTATTCCAAAAATATTAAATTTATAATAGAATAAATTTAAAAAAAAGGCTTGGTGGACTGGAAATGGCCAAATGGGTCAGTAATAAAAAGGCTAATAGAATAACTATTTGAATAATAAAAAGGCTTGGGGGAAATGGGTTGGTAAAAGCCCAAAATTTAAAAAAAATAAAAAAATATAATTTATATTCGGTTTATTCGAATTATTTGAGTTATTCGAATTCGAGAATTCAACTCGATTCGAACTCGAAATTCGAAACTCAAAATTCGAGTTGACTCGATTAACTCGATTCGAATAATTCGAAATTAGATTTTTTTTTCGATTTTTTCGAATCGAATCGAGTTTTGCTCACCCCTAGTTGGAATTGATGCTTGTAGGAGTGACCCAAAATGGGTGGCAATTCGGCCTTGGAAATGGCATATAATTGCCCACACGGGTGAGCACACGGGCGTGTGTCATGACCGTGTCCTTCTATGTCCCAATTCGAAGCAAGTCAGACTTGCACATGGGCCATACACACGGGCGTGTGACAGGCTGTGTGATTCAAGTCAGTGTTGCACACGGGTCAGACACACGGGCGTGTGACAGGCTGTGTGACCCAAGTCAGTGTTGCACACGGGGTAAGACATAGTCTAAGGCATGGCTGTGTGAGGCACACGGCTTAGCCACACGAGTGTGTACCCTGTTTTAAAATAAAAATTTTCTAAGTTCTGCAAAATTTCAAATGTGATCGATTCAGTCCCGAACCATTTTTAAAGCATGTTGAAGGTCTCGTAGACCTTTTAAAGAGACTTTATGTTATTGATTAACTATGATATGCTAATGTGTGAGCAATGGTGGTTTAAATGTTATGATTAACCGGTAATACCTCGTAACCCTAGTCCGGCGATGGATACGGGTTACCAGTGTTACATTTTATTGGTATCAGAGCTACGGTTTAGTCGATTCTAAGACTAACATAGCGTGTGAGAGTCTAGCTATACATGCCATATATATATATCTGTGATAGTGTGATGATTCCTAACAGTTAAAAATGTGTTTTCGTATAGCAAATGAATCTTGATCAAGCTGTAGCTGATGATGTCGAGAGTAATGCACCTGCTCCCGCTCAAGGGATAGCCTCGGCTGAATCTAGGCCGATTATTAGTAGTCACGAGGGAGAGGCAAAGCAAGCCTTCTTCCAAATGATGAATGAGTGGTTCACGGGGTTCGTTCGAACGAATCCGGCTGCTCAACAACCTCCACCCCCGCAAGTTCCTGTAGCGCCACAAGTTATAGACCCGATTCGATTGAGTAAACCTCCAGTTGATAAGATTCGTAAGTATGGGGCCTAAGAGTTCAGGGCTATAGTTGATGATGATGCCGAGCGAGCTGAATTCTGGCTTAAGAATACCATTAGATTGTTTGATGAATTATCATGTACTCTTGATGAATGTCTTAAGTGTTCTGTTTCACTGTTGAAAGATACGACGTATCATTGGTGGAAAACATGGATAATTGTGGTTTCGAGAGAACGAATCACCTGAGATTTCTTTCAAACCGAATTTCGGAACAAATATATCATTCAACAATTTATAGATTAGAAATGCAAAGAGTTCCTTGAGCTGAAACAGGGCCATATGTCTGTTACAGAATACGAGCGAGAATTTTTAAGATTGAGCCAGTATGATGAGAATGTGTTTCGACAGAAACTACTATGTGTAAATGATTCATTGAAGGGTTGAATGAAGATATTAAACTTCTGGTCAGAATTCTTGACTTGAGAGAATTTATGGTATTGGTTGAAAGAGCTTGTCAAGCCGATGAGCTTAGTAAAGAAAAGAAGAAAGCAGACTCAGAAGCTAGAGACGAGAGAAAAAGGTCATGAGTAAGCCATATCACTCTTCGTCAAAGAGATTTAGAGATGTAACTAGTCGTTCAAATGCTTCGATTGGACATTCGAGTAGAGATCGTGTGAAACAATATACGAGTCCTAAAGCTCAAATTCCAATGAAATCAAGTGTTGGCAGTGTTAGAAACAATAAGCCTTAGTATAGACAGTGTGGGAGATGTTATATTGGTGAATGCTGGGGCAAGTATAATAATAGAGTTTGTTATAAATGTGGATCACAATATCACTTCATTCGGGATTGCTCGGAGTTGGCTAAGAAAGATAATGATCAGAGTGTGAGGCCTAGTAACACGGCAGTTAGGGGTGGACCACCCAGAAACATAGGAATTGTGAGTGGTAGTCAGATAGGAACAGCGGATACAGCTGTGAGATCCGAGGCGAGAGTACCTGCCAGAGCCTACGCTATTCGCGCTCGCGAAGAAGCGTCATCTCCTGACGTCATTACTGGTACTTTCACTCTTTATGATATTGATGTGATTGCATTGATAGACCCAGGATCAACCCATTCATATGTGTTTGTGAACTTAGTATCTAGTAAGACTTTGCCTGTAGAGTCTACTAAATTTGTAATTAGAGTATCGAACCCCTTCGTCAAGTGTGTTCTAGTTAACAAAGTGTGCAAGAATTGTCTGTTGATGTTTCGAGATATTTGTTTCCCGGCTAATCTGATGCTACAACCCTTTGATGAATTTGATATAATTCTGGGTATGGATTGACTA
Organism: Gossypium australe; assembly: GCA_005393395.2. Lineage (NCBI taxonomy): Eukaryota > Viridiplantae > Streptophyta > Magnoliopsida > Malvales > Malvaceae > Gossypium > Gossypium australe. The sequence continues at coordinate 123,020,792 of CM016626.1, forward strand.
ACATTGCATAATACTATTGTGAATTGCAAACGGAAGACTATTGATTTGAAAAGTCAGAATGACGAGATAGTTCCAATTGAATCCATTGATTTGAATGAGCTATCGGTCGTAATATCTTCGATGAAAGCTATGAATTATGTGAAAAAGAAATGTGAAGCTTATCTTGCGTATGTGAATGATATGAAAGTGACGGAAAAGAAAGTTGAATCTGTGCCTGTGGTTTGTGAGTTCCATGATGTGTTTCCTGAAGAATTACTGGGATTACCTCCGATAGGAAGAGTTGAGTTTGGCATTGAGTTAGTGCCGGGGACGACCCCTATCTCAATAGCTCCGTATTGAATGGCTCCGAAAGAATTGAAAGAATTGAAGTCTCAGTTGCAAGAATTGACAGACAGATGGTAATTAGACCATTTGTTAAGTTAGTGGACAAAAATGGACATGGCGAGATAAAATTTCAAAGTTTGAAGTGAAGGGTATTTTGGTCATTTAGTAATTAAATGAATTAAAAACCAAAAATCAAGCCGAAATTTAGTCCATCTTCTTCATGCGAGTGCCGAAAATTAGAAGGGAAACCATAGCTAGGGTTTGGCCACTTTCAAGCTCGATTGTAAGTCCGTTCTTGTCCCGTTTTTAATGCTCTTTATATTTTTGAAGTCGTTATCACTCGATCTATCTATTTTTACCCTTAATTTTAGAGATGATTGAGGTCTAGGGTTTGACCCATGTTAGACATGTGTGTATTTTGATGTTTAATGGTAGATTATGCATGTTTGATGTGTGAAAAACAACTTTTACTAAGTGATTTTTCATGAAAATACCTAAAAAGTTGTAAAATGAGTAGTAAAAATCTGATTTAATGGAAAATGTGGGCTGTTAAAAGCATGATATTAATTCGGCTAGGCTTGGGTTATCAAGAAATTGGATACATTTTATTTTACGAGCCTAGGGATTAATTTGTAAAAATGTGAAACTTTAGGGGTAAAAAATTAATTTTTTCGTAAAGTGATATTTGGACTGATTTGAGTAATGTGAATATTAAATAAGCTAAATTTTCTATTATAGATCAAGCAAAATGAAGTTCAGACGTTGATCGAGGAAAGAATAATGTGTTTGATGATTAAATCCTTTTCTACTATTTTGTACCGAGGTAAGTTCGTGTGTAAATAATGGCAATGTTATATTTGTATTTTTATATGTTTTATTATGCATGAATTGTATAAATGACAATGTGGATACGTTCAACGACGAAATGACAAGTGAGAAATCCCATTTGACCCTTAGGAATAGATTAGGATACGAGTGACATGTCACTAGGAAACCATGTGAAATATGTGATTTATGCGATCTGGGTGCTGGTCTCGTACATCTACCAGTGGCTGGGTGGTCTGGCATGTGTTGCGGATACTTGACAGCTTGTGTGAGCAGCACTGCATAGTTACATCTTGACTGACAGCTTGTGTGAGCAGGCCCATGATTAGCTCGAGAGCAAGCCCTTATGTGTTATGAGATATGAGGTAGCATTGGCTACGTATGTGGCACTTATGTGCAAGACTTTTCGTGTATCCGATTAGTATTCAAGTGTTCAACGGGTATGTTAAAGACGAGAAAGAGTATGATATGTTACGAGTTGGTACAGGTATGTACGAAAAACTCATAAGAATGAGCTCGGTATGTGATGAACACTTGGTAAGATTAAGAATGATTAAGTTATGTTTATGAACCTATGATGACAATTATGTAACTTGTGTTATACTAATTGTATGATATTCATGTTTAATGTTGTTTAATGTTGCTTATTATTTGCATGTGAACTTACTAAGCTATAAAGCTTACTCCCATTCTTTTCCTTTATCTTATAGTGTAACCAAGCCAGCTCGGGATTGGAGATTTGTCGGAGATCCATACACACTATCTACAACAATTATTTTGGTACCAAAGAATTCAAGTATTTTAAGTTATGGCATGTATAAGGACTTGGTTATTTTGTTATGTGTCATAAATGATTTGGCCTAAACGTGTTGGCATTGTAATGATTAATGATTCCTTTTGTATATGGCCATTGGAAGTTGGCTAATATTAATTTTATTGGTCATTGGTATGTTTATGTGATGATGCCTATCATGAAGATGAAACTGGCATGAATGGAAAAGAGGATATGTGATGTTTATGCATGATAGATGTTAGTATGTGTAAATGATGTATTAATATCTTGTTTGTGGCTTATTTGGTTGTATGTATATGCTTGGATTGGTGTTGCTTGTTGTTGTGTAGGTTTGTGCAAGTAAGGGTGGCAAAATGGCTTGGTAAATAGCCTTATTTTTTTTTCCACACGGATCCGTGTGTGACACACGGGCGTGTGTCTAGGCCGTGTGTGACACACGATTTGCCCCACGGGCATGTGTTTTAGCCGTGTGTCCCCTGCACCTTAATTGATGTAAAACAGAATGTCCAAAATTGAGCACACGGGCGTGTGTCTTGGCCGTGTGTGCTATACGGCCTTGGACACATGCATGTGTCTCGGCCTTGTGAAGTCTGCACCTATTTTATGAAAAAATATGGAAATTAAATTGTCTACACTGCCTAGCACACGGGTGTGTGGCACGGTAGTGTGGTACAAGTCAGTGAGCTCCTTATTTTGAACACGGCCTGTAACACGAGCGTGTCCAAGGGTCAAACGGGCGTGTCTCTTAGACCACACGGGTGTGGGAGCCCTGTAACATGAAAATTTTCTAATTTTTGTAAAATTTTATAAAGTTCTCTGTTTAGTCCTGAACCATTTCCAAAGCATGTATTGAGCCTCATAGGCTTGTTTTAGGGATGATATGGATGTATATAAAAAGTTTTAAATTTGAATAGAAATTTATGACTCGAAAATGTATGTTTGTTTGTGTTTGAGTCCCGTAATAACTCGTACCCTGTTCTGGCATCGAATACGGGTAAGGTGTGTTACATTTAGTGGTATCAGAGCTACGGTTTAGTCTATTCTCAGACTAACATAGTGTGTGTAAGAGTCTAGCTATACATGCAATATATGAACTGTGATAATGTGATGACTCTTGATAATTTTAAACTATGTTTTCATATAGTAAATGGATCCCGACTGAGATGTAGCTGATGAAGTAAAAAGCAATACGCCAGCTCCCGCTCAAGAGGCATCGTCGTCTGATAGTAGACCTCTTACGGTTAGTCAAGGAGAAGGGGCTAGAGAAGCCTTCCTCCACATGATGAACCAGTGGTATTCGGAGTTCGTTTGAACAAATCTAAATGCTCAACCCCTCCCCCCACCTATTCCTCAGTCGGTTCCTGTAGCTCCACAAGGTATGGAATTCATGAGATTGAGTAAGCCACCAGTTGATTAGATCCAAGAGCACGAGGCTGAAGATTTTAGAGCTAATGTGGATGATGATCCCGAGAGAGCCGAGTTTTGGCTAGAAAATCCCAAAATGGTATTTGATGAGTTGTCATGCACATCAGATGAATGTCTGAAATGTGCTGTGTCACTTCTGAGAGATTCAGCATACCGGTGGTGGAAGACCCTTGTGTCAGTAATACTGAGAGAGAGGGGTTAATTGGGAATTCTTCCAAGATGAATTTAGGAAGAAGTATATCAGCCAACGGTTCATTGATCAGAAACGTAAAGAATTTTTAGAGCTGAAATAGGGCCGAACGTCTGTAACTGAGTATGAACGAGAGTTTGTCAAGCTTAATAAGTATGCTAACGAGTGTTTCCACCGAGGCTATCATGTGCAAAAGGTTCAAAGATGGGTTGAATGAGGACATCCGATTGTTAGTTGGAGTTCTTGAGCTGAAAAAATTTGTGGTGCTATTCGACCGAGCTTGTAAAGCTGAAGAATTAAGCAAGGAGAAGAGAAAAGTCGAGTCTGAGGCTAGAGATGCAAGAAAAAAACCAATGAGTAAGTCATTTCAATCTCAATCTAAGAAATTGAGAGATTTGTATGTTCGTTCGAGTGCTTCAGCTGGGTATCCCAACAGAGATCGTGGGAAACAATACTCGAGTTGTAAAGCCCAAACTACATCAGTAGCGAGTGTTGGTAACGTTAAGTCTGGTAGGACTGAATGTCAGCACTGCGGCAGACGACACCCCGACGAATGTAGAATGTATGACCGGGCTTGTTTTTAGTGTGGCTATCATGACCACTTTATTAAAGATTGCCCAGAAATGGTTGAAAAGGATAAGTTTTAGACTGCGAGATTAGGCAATACATCCTCTAGACGGAAACCACCAAGGAACACAGGAAATGGAGCTAGTAGTAAATGTGTGACCAAAGATACAGTTGTAAGATCTTTGGCTAGGGCACCTGCTAGAGCCTATGCTATCCGTGCTCAGGAAGAAGCGACGTCTCTCGATGTTATCTCTGGTACTTTTTCTTTCTATGATACTAATGTTATTGTATTAATTGATCCTGGATCGACTTATTCTTATGTTTGCATGAAATTGGTAGCTAGTAAAAACTTGCCTGTTGAGTTTACTGAATTTGTGATTAAAGTGTCAAACCCCTTAGGCAAATATGAGCTAGTTGATAAAGTTTGCAAGAATTGTCCATTGATGATTCGATGTCACTATTTTCCAGCTAATCTAATGTTGTTACCATTTGATGAGTTTGATGTTATTTTAGGTATGGATTGGTTGACACTGATGTTGTAGTGAATTGTAGACGGAAAATTATTGACTTAAAATGTGAGAATGGTGAAATTCTTCGAATTGATTCAGATGAGTCAGGTGAGTTACTTGTTGTGATTTCTTCAGTGACTGCCCAAAGATATGTGAGAAAGGGTTATGAAGCTTATCTAGCTTATGTGTTGAATACAAGAGTGTCTGAAATAAAGATTGAATCAGTACTGGTAGTTTGTGAATATCCGGATGTGTTTCCAGAGGAGTTACTTGTGTTACCTCCGATCAGAGAGGTTGAGTTTGGTATTGATTTAGTACCAGGGACTTCACCGATATTGATTGCTCCATATAGGATGGTTTCGACTGAATTGAAAGAATTGAAAGCTCAGTTGCAAGAGTTGATAGATAAGGGTTTTGTGAGACCGAGTTTTTCACCATGGGGTGCACCGGTGTTATTTGTCAAGAAGAAAGATGGATCCATGGGACTTTGTATTGATTACCAACAGTTAACAAGGTGACTATAAAGAACAAGTATCCTTTTCCAAGAATTGATTACTTGTTTGATCAGTTGGAAAGGGCAACAGTAGTTTCAAAGATTGACTTGAGATCTGGCTACTATCAGTTGAGAGTTAAAGAGCTGGATGTGCCGAAAATTGCTTTCAGGACAAGGTACTGGCATTATGAATTTCTTATTATGTCCTTCGGACTGACTAATGCTCCTGCTATTTTTATGGACTTGATGAATAGAATTTTCCGACCGTACTTAGATAAGTTTGTGGTGGTGTTCATCGATGACATTTTGATTTATTCTCGGGATGAGTCTCGGCATGCCTAACATTTAAGAATTGTGTTACATACCTTGAGAGATAAGAAATTGTTTGCTAAGTTCAGTAAAAGTGAGTTTTGGCTCCGAGAATTTGGATTTTTGGGACACATTGTTTCTGGAGATGGTATTCAGGTTGATCCGAGTAAGATTTCAACAATTGTTGATTGGAAACCGCTGAGAAATGTATCAGAAGTTAGAAGCTTTTTGGGCCTAGCAGTTATTATCGACAATTTGTTAAGGGTTTCTCGATGATTGCTACTCCTATGACTAAGCTGTTGCAAAAGGATGTTAAGTTCGAATAATCAGAAAAATGTTAGCAAAGCTTCGAGAAGTGGAAAACATTATTGACTAAGGTGCCGATCTTAGTGCAACCTGAACCAGGAAAAGAGATCGTAATTTGTAGTGACGCGTCACTGAATGGATTAGGATGTGTGTTGATGCAAGAGGGCAAAGTGATAGCTTATGCTTCGAGACAGTTGAAACCGCATGGTAAGAATTATCTGATGCACGATTTGGAATTGGCCGCCATTGTTTTTGCTTTGTAAATTTGGCGTCATCATTTGCACGATGAATAGTGCCACATCTATACACCGACCACAAGAGTTTGTAGTATTTGATGACTTAAAAGGATTTGAACTTGCGACAACGGAGATGGCACGAGTTACTAAAAGATTATGAGTTGGTAATCGACTACCATCCTGGAAAGGCGAACATAGTCACAGATGCTTTGAACAGGAAGTCCTTATTTGCTTTGAGAGCTATGAGCACGAGATTGAATTTTTCCAATGATTGTTCAACTTTGGCCGAGTTGAAAGCTAGACCGGTATTTCTTCAGTAGATTTGTGAGGCTCAGAAAAGTGATAGTGAATTACAAGCTAAAAGAGCTTAGTGTGAATCTGGTAATGATTCAGACTTTCGGATCGGTTCGGATGATCGTTTGATGTTCTGAGATAGAATATGTGTACCAAAAAGTGATAAACTTATTCAGAAGATTTTACACAAGGCACACAGTGGTTGCTTATCAGTTCATCCGGGTAGTACGGAAATGTATAATGATTTGAAGAAATAGTATTGGTGGTCAGGTATCAAAAGGGATATTTTGAAGTTTGTTTCGAGATGCTTAGTTTGTCAACAAGTAAAGGCCGAACGCTAAGTACCTTCGGGCTTACTTCAACCAATAATGGTACCTGAGTGGAAATGGGAAAGAATTACAATGAACTTCGTGACGGGTTTACCTTTGTGTAACACCCAAACCCGACCCATGCGTTAAGGCTAGATCTGACATGTCACATGAGAAAAAAAATGCTTTTAAGTCCTTTTCATTCGTACGTAGATATTGATTTAAAATTAAGTAAAACAAATTTCCCACTTAAAATTCTTGACAAAGTATTACTGATTTGAAGATTGATTGATAAATCGATAAATTTGAACTAATGATTTTACAACCATGTCTTTTGAAAAGTGTTGATGAAAATTTAAGAGAAAATTTCCGAGTTAAAAATATTTATGAAAGTTTATTATGAAATCCATTTGTATATCCATTTTAGAAAATGTTTATTTAAGTTTTTAGAAAAATCTCATTTAAAGTACTTAGAGCAAAATACGTCAAACATAAAACAAAATAAAAATAATCCAGAGGCCTTATTACAATCTTAACTCAAAATAGCAAAGTAATTAAGTGTACTAAAAAGAAATCCAAAGTCCAAGTAGAACCGTTTTTGTAGTATGGCCTCCACCGAGTCATCCATGGCCCAAGTCCCCGTCACTGAGCATTACCTGAAAGGAATAAGGAAACGGGGTGAGTTACTAAAACTCAGTGTATAACCCCCTTACCGTTGTCCACTGGGCCTGAAACCCATTTGGCAATATTTTGGGCCTAAGCCCCTTTTTACATAATAATGTAACAAACATATCATATGAATGTAATGCAATCCCAAACCAACCTAATAATCCATCTGCTACACACCACCCGTACCATCCATCACACCTGTGGGGATCAAGTTAACCCACCCCGCCAACACACCAATCGCAGGCATTATGCCATTTATAACAAATTTAATTGTGGGCAAGCCACCAGAATCACAGAGTATCATATTATCAAATATATTTGTGGCAGTGCCACCGGAATTTCTTCTCTTCAACATTTTCCCAACCCATGCAAAATCATGTAAATGCATCATACATAGCAAATCATGATATTTACAAATACAACAACAATAATTAATTCAGACAAAAGTTCGGCCCATTAACACTTTGCAATTCCGCCCTTTAAGACAATTTATCAAATCGGCCCATTAAGCAATATATCAATTCGGCCCATTAGGCAATATATCAATTCGACCCATTAAGCAATATATCAATTCGGCCCATTATGCAATATATCAATTTGGCCCATTAGGCAGTATATCAATTCGGCCTACTAGGCAATATATCAATTCGGCCCATTAAGCGATATATCAATTCGACCCATTAAGCAATATATCAATTCGGCCCATTAGGGGCATTTTCGTAATTCACATAATGATATTACCGATTTTGTCAATTTTATCAAAATAGTATATCCTAGGCCAATTTTTTCGGTTTACGCCCTATTACGATTTTAGTCATAGCGATTTATTTCCAATTTGATATAAATCTTAAAATCCACGGAAAATGGTGTGAGATTACACACCTGATTATGGTAAGTATTAGGCTTTCTTGATCTTCGACACCTAAGATATCATAACGCTCGATTAGTCGACATACACGATTTAATTAATTGACTCTAAAATAAATGATCTAAAGTTTTTACCCTTGGAATCGTGAACGACCAGATTTGTCAATTTTCTCCGAATGACGGTCCACAACCCGGTGGAAAATCCCGAACTGCCGAAACTGCCCTTCGTTTGAAGTTAGGAGTAGGGATCTCAAATCTTCTCCTTTTGCGTTCTCCAATAGCTATCCCTTTCGATTTGATATTGCTTGTCTCCATTGAAAGCAAATCTTAGTCAAAGCTTATATTACGTTGATATGAACGATTGGTTAAGGAGAAAAGTCAGCTTACCACTAGAATCGTATGATGAACAAGTCGATCGATCGAGCGATTTAGACCCTATCAACAATATCAATTAGCCAACCTTTAATCCGATTAACACAATAACCAAATGGAGATATCGGATGGACTATGAAAGAACTTCCTTACCCTAATCAATGATAATCGCGTTTCTCATGATTGTCCTGTGTCTTAAGATGATTAGGCGATGTTGTGGTATTCAGCCTCCCTCCATATCACTACGAAGAAAATATTGATCACCACATGAGAGTAATGGAGAGAGATATTTCGATAGAGAAACAAAGTAGAATAACTGAATGGTGATGATCTCATATATTCGGCTAATAAGAAAATAACAATGAAATGAAAAGAAGGATAATAAGTCACTTACCAACTCGGTCAAAAAGAGATTGTCCACGACAAAAAGAAAAGAAGAAGTGAAGAGATGGGATGACCTTAAATTCGGCTTTGGAGGAAAATCAAACAAGAAGATATGATCTTAAAGTGATGTCGATTTTAGAGAAGAGGAAAGACTAAAGAAATCGTTAAAAGAAAAGAATGAAAGGATGGATGGATGCTAGATGGTTTGGCTATCAAGGGAAGGTGAGCAAGAGATGAATGTTTCGACCAAACAAAAGAGAAGAAATGCACAAATGTGCTAGGAGGTTTTGGCAAAGAAGAAAGAAAAGAAGAAAAAAAAATTAAAACTCATTAAATGTTTGAGGATTCGGCAATGAGAGTAGCAATTTGGAGAAAATGACACAAAAGGTTGCAAGTAGAAATTTTGGCCAAAACAAGCACCAAAGTTTTTACTAAAAGACAAAGAAAATTCGGCTATGCTCTCTCTATGCCAAAACCGTCCATGCCTTGGCCAATAGGTCAAAATTTGCCAACCAAAACTTTCTAAAACATCATCCTTGAAAATGGCCAACATGTTCCCTATACTTTCCCTTTTCTTTTGATTTCTTTCCCTACCTTCAGCCTTTCCTAATTTCCTTAGCCACCTTGCCAAAATTAAAAAGTCCACCTTGCCATATTTACTAGCTTGGCCGACACTTAGGGAAAGGATACAAAAAAAAAGTAAAAAATTGTACATTATAGGATTTGAACCTCCTCCCTCAAAGTCCATCATGTGGCGCCATATCCTTTTTACCAATTGCTCATTTATACAAGCACATTACGCATTTATTTCTATAAGCCTTGAAGCTACTTACCATCTCTCCTTAGTAGACTTAAACACAAAATTTTTACTAGGGCCCAAATAAACTCGAGCCTTCTCAGAACCCCTAACATACACCGTTAATATTCTATCTAGCTTAACACAAGCAAAATGCAACAATTAAAATTCCAAATTTTGGGATGTTACACTTTGACTCTGAAAAAGAAAGATGCCGTTTGGGTCGTTGTTGATAGATTGAAGAAATCGGCTCATTTTATTCTGATACGTACAAATTACTCACTTGACAAGCTAGGAATTATACATTGCTTAAATTGTGAGATTGCACGGAGTGCCTATTTCTATTATTTCGGATAGGTATCCGAGGTTTACGTCTCGATTTTGGAAAAAGTTGCAAGAAGCTTTGGGTACAAAGTTGAACTTTAAAATCGCATTTCATCCGCAAACTGACCGCCAATCAGAGAGAACGATTCAGGTTCTCGAAGATATGCTTCGTTGTTGTGTTTTAGAATTTGAAGGTAATGGAGAAAAATATCTACCTTTAGTCGAATTTGCTTATAACAACATTTTTCAGTCGAGTATAAAGATGGCACCGTATGAGGCATTGTATGGACGCAAGTGTCGAACTCTGTTGTATTAGACCGAACTTAGTGTGAAACAGATACATGGGGTCGATTTGGTTAGAGAGATCGAATTGAAAGTGAAAGTAATTCGTGACTGTTTGAATGCAGCTTCAGATCGACAGAAGTCGTATGCGAATTTGAAAAGAAAAGAGGTCAAATTTTAGATTGGTGATAAAGTATTCCTGAAAGTATCTCCATGGAAGAAGATTCTGAGATTTGGCCGTAAAGGCAAGTTAAGTCCACGTTTCATTGGGTCGTATAAGGTTATTGAAAGAATAGGGCCGTGGCATATCTGTTAGCTTTACCGACAGAGTTGGAAGGGATCCACAATGTGTTTCATGTATCTATGCTATGCTGTTATCAATCAGACCCTTCACATGTGATTTCTTTGATAGAGGTTGAGATTCGACCCGATATGACTTATGGTGAAGAACCGATCAAGATTTTGGCTCAGGAAGTTAAACAGTTGAGAAACAAAAACATAGCCTAGTTAAAGTTTTATGGCAACGACACGGAGTCGAAGAGGCTACGTGGGAACCTGAGGAAGCTATGCGAAAACAGTACCCAAATCTATTTTCTGGAAAGCTTTTCGGGGATGAAAATCCCTAAGGGGGGAGAGTTGTAACAGCCCGATTTTGGGTCTAGTTGGAACAGTGGTTTCGGGACCACAAATCCGACACAGTAAAATTTGTTTTTATTATATTTTTATGGGCTATAGTTTTACGGAATGATTTCGTGAAAATTTCGTTCAAAAATTTTGACGTTTGAGCATTCAATTTAGCAAAAGGACTAAATTGTAAAAAGTGCAAAATTTGATTTCTACATGCTAGAGGTGTCTAATTGCTATGGAATTTTAAATTGAAGGTCCTTATATGGTAATTAGACCATTTGTTAAGTTAGTGGACAAAAATGGACATGGTGAGATAAATTTCAAAGTTTTAAGTAAAGGGCATTTTGGTCATTTAGTAATTAAATGAATTAAAAACCAAAAATCAAGCCAAAATTTAGTCCATCTTCTTCATGCTAGTGCCAAAAATTAGAAGGGGAACCATAGCTAGGGTTTGGCTACTTTCAAGCTCGATTGTAAGTCCGTTCTTGTCCCGTTTTTAATGCTCTTTACATTTTTGAAGTCGTTATCACTCGATCTATCTATTTTTACCATTAATTTGAGAGATGATTGAGGTCTAGGGTATGACCCATGTTAGAAATGTGTGTATTTTGATGTTTAATGGGAGATTATGCATGTTTGATGTGTGATAGACAACTTTTACTAAGTGATTTTTCATGAAAATACCTAAAAAGGACCTATTTGTAAAAAGTTATAAAATGAGTAGTAAAAATCTGATTTAATGGAAAATGTGGGCTGCTAAAAGCATGATATTAATTTGGCTAGGCTTGGGTTATCAATAAATTGGATACATTTCATTTTACGAGCCTAGGGATTAATTTGTAAAAATGTGAAACTTTAGGGGAAAAGAGGTAACTTTTCCATAAAGTGATGTTTGGACTGATTTGAGTAATATGAATATTAAATAAGCTAAATTTGCTATTTTAGATCAATAAAAACAAAGTTCGGACCTTGATCGGTGAAAGAAAAATGTGTTTGACGATTAAATCATTTTCTACTGTTTTGTACCGAAGTAAGTTCGTGTGTAAATAATGGCAATGTTATATTTGTATTTTTATATGTTTTATTATGCATGAATTGTATAAATGACAATGTGGATACGTTCGATGACGAAATGACAAGTGAGAAATCCCATTTGAAATTTAGGAATAGATTAAGATACGAGTGACATGTCACTAGGAAACCATGTGAAATATGTGATTTATGCGATCCGGGTGTTGGTCTCGTATGTCTACCAGTGGCTGGATAGTCTGACATGTGTTGCGGATACCTGACAGCTTGTGTGAGCAGCACTTTATAGTTACATCTTGACTGACAGCTTGTGTGAGTAGGCCCGTGATTAGCTCGAGAGCGGGCCCCTATGTGTTATGAGATATGAGGTAGCATTGGTTACGTATGTGGCACTTATGTGCAAGACTTTTCGTGTATCGGATTAGTACTCCAAGTGTTCAATGGGTATGTCAAAGATGAGAAAGAGTATGATATGTTACGAGTTGGTACAGGTATGTACGAAAAACTCATAAGAATGAGCTCGGTATGTGATGAACACTTGGTAAGATTAAGGATGATTAAGTTATGTTTATGAACCTATGATGACAATTATGTAACTTGTGTTATACTAATTGTATGATATTCATATTTAATGTTGTTTAATGTTGCTTATTATTTGCATGTGAACTTACTAAGCTATAAAGCTTAATCCCATTACTTTCCTTTATCTTATAGTGTAACCAAACCAGCTCGGGATTGGAGATTTGTCGAAGATCCATACACACTATCTACAACAATTATTTTGGTACCAATGAATTCAAGTATTTTGAGTTATGGCATGAATAGGGACTTGGTCATTTTGTTATGTGTCATAAATGATTTGGCCTAAACGTGTTGGCATTGTAATGGTTAATGATTCATTTTGTATATGTCCATTGGAAGTTGGCTAATTTTAATTTTATTGGTCATTGGTATGTTTATGTGATGATGCCTATCATGAAGATGAAACTGGCATGAATGGAAAAGAGGATATGTGATGTTTATGCATGATAGATGTTAGTATGTGTAAATGATGTATTGATATCTTGTTTGTGGTTGATTTGGTTGTAAGTATATGCTTGGATTGGTGTTGCTTGTTGTTGTGTAGGCTGGTGCAAGTAAGGGTGCAAAATGGCTTGGTAAATAGACTTATTTTTGTCCACACAGTCTACCCCACGGGTATGTGTTTCAACCGTGTGTCCCTTGCACCTTAATTGATGTAAAACAGAATGTCCAGAATTGAGCACACGGGTAAAGACACGGGCGTGTGTCTCAGCCTTGTGTGCTACACGGCCTTGGACACGGGCGTTTGTCTCAGCCGTGTGAAGTCTGCACCTATTTTATGAAAAATTATGGAAATTAAATTGACTACACGGCCTAGCACATGGGCGTGTGGCACGGTCGTGTGGCACAAGTCAGAGAGCTCCTTATTTTGAACACGGGCGTGTCCAAGGGTCACACGGGTGTGTCTATTAAACCACACGGGTGTGTGAGACCTATAACATGAAAATTTTCTAAGTTTTGCAAAATTTTCTAAAGTTCTCGGTTTAGTCCCGAGCCACTTCCAAAGCATGTATTGAGCCTCGTAGACTCGTTTTAGGGATGATATGAATGCGTATGAAAAGTTTTAAATTTGAATAGAAATTTATGACTCGAAAATGTATGTTTGTTTGTGTTTGAGTCTGGTAATACCTTGTACCATGTTCCGGCGTCGAATACGGGTAGGGGGTGTTACATAACATGTTCTACATCGAACAAATACAGAGCCATATTTTTCCATTCAAGTCTTTGATCACATTTACAACTTACCTTTATCAACCATGTTTATTAAACACATATACACAAACAATTATATACAACTATGATTTCAATATCAATAAACATAAGAACATCTAATACAAACTTAACATCTAATACAAAGTTACCAAAAAGCAGTAGTTACCAACACTGCGACGACTATTCAATGACTTTTCCTTTCTCGCAATTATCAACCGACTTATCTGTTTCTTTATTTAATATAATAATTTAATTCTATTAACTAATTCAAATACCATAAAACACTTAAAATTCACATAATTGACCCTTTATCAAAATTTTACACTTTTACCCTAAACTTTTACCTTTTATTCATTCTAGTCCCTAAACTCGAAACTTACTCAATTATCACAATTAAGCCCAAAGCCTAGCTAGTAAAATTTTTATTTATTCCACTACAAACCATATTTATTGAAATTATACATAAATTTTATGTTGAAATTATTATTTTATCAATTTAGTCCTTAAACTTAAAACTATCCAAAATCACTTTACAAAATAGTCATATTTAACTATCAAGCATAATAATCTATCATCAAACATCAAAAACATCACAAATTCATCAATGGTATAATTCAAAAAATTTAACAATTTTACAAAATAGTCCTTGAGTTAACTAGATTAAGCTACAACGATCTCAAAAACATAAAAAAACACTAAAAACAAATAATTTAGGGACTTACATGCAAGGAAATGAATGGTCGAATCTTGAAGGTTTGAAAATGGCCTCCAAAGGTTTTGTTCTTTCAAACATTTGGTGAAGAATTTAGGTGGAAGATGATGTTTATAATTTTTTATGTTTTATTTAACTTATTTTATTATTTAACATTTTTAATTAATAAAAAAATTCAACTAAAACTTTCATCTACCATCCACCTTTACTTTTTAAGCCATTTAATTGAGAAAAATCAATAGCGAGCACCTTTTGTAACTTAAGTTTAGTCCTTTTTACTTAATTAACTATCCAAATGCCAAAATTTCTAACCAAATTTCAGTACACCTATATAATCACTCCATAAATATTTAATAAAATATTACGGGTTTGGTTTACAAAAATGAGGTCCCGATACCTCACTTTTTGAAACCACTTTACTTTAAGGACAAACCACTTGTACTTAACTATTCATTCAATTAGAAAAAAAATATCATATCAAAATTTAATATTATACTATATTTGACTCATAAATATTAAATAATAATATTTACAGACTCACTCGTTAGATTTGTGGTCCCGAAACCACTGTTTCCGACACTATTGAAAAACAGGCTGTTAAAACGATTGCCAAAGAAAAGCCGAAATTGTCACCATGTAGCGACGAGAATGAACCTGACGTTGGAACGATAAGACGTGACTCTTTCTTCACCGATTCTGATTCAACCAAACTTTGGCACATGCAATTAGGTCATATGAGTGAGAACTGTATAACAGTCTTGTGCAATAGAGGTTTTATCAAAGACACTGGAGTTGGTAAGTTAGGTTTCTGTGAGCATTTCTTTTTCAGGAAACAAATCCGAGTCAGTTTCGATTCAGCAATGCACAGAACAAAAGAGACTCTAGATTATATTCATTTCGATTTATGGGGTCCATCTTCTTACATTTCAAAAGGAGGTAATAAATATTTCCTAACTTTTATTGATAATCACTTTAG
The DNA here is from genome assembly GCA_005393395.2 of Gossypium australe. Taxonomy (NCBI): domain Eukaryota; kingdom Viridiplantae; phylum Streptophyta; class Magnoliopsida; order Malvales; family Malvaceae; genus Gossypium; species Gossypium australe. The sequence goes on from CM016626.1 coordinate 123,036,203, forward strand.
AAAAGTTTAGGTTTATTTCTTAAAACAGAAAATGGAGTCTTCAAAATCTTCAAACAGTGGAAGACACTGTTAGAAAAACAAATCAGAAAGTACGTGAAGCAGTTGAGAACAAATAATGGTCTTGAGTTCTGTTTGTCAAAGTTTAATGATTTTTGCAAACAGGAAGGAATTGAAGACATTGAACCGTTGTTGGAACTCTACACAGAATAGAGTTGCAAAAAAAAAAAAAAAGAACAAAACCTTGCTAGAAAAGGCTCGATGCATGCTTTCTAATGCAGGCTTAGGGAAGGAATTTTGGGCTGAAGCCGTAAACCTGACAAGTTATTTGGTAAATCAATCTCTTCATCAAACATTGAATGGTAAAGTTCCAGAAGAGATATGGTCAGGCAATCCTCCCAATTATTCTAATATTAGAATTTTAGGTTGTCCTGCTTATGCTAAATTTATCCAGGGAAAGCTTGAACCAAGGGTCACTAAATGCATCTTTCTGGGATACTCTGCCTATACAAAAGGTTTTAAGTTATGGTATTCAGAATCCAACAAAATAATTGTTAGTAGAGATGTTACATTTGATGAACCTACCATGTTTTGATCAGAAAAATAGATTTTTACTTTTAAAGACATAACAAATCAGAGTATATTGAACAAGGCAGAGTCAAAAGTTGAAATAGGGGGCGACATCAGGATGAGAAAATGCCCAATGTCATAGCGACACGACAAACATAGGTCTTCTTTCGACGAAGAGTCTTACGACGTTGCGACGACACGACAAAATTTCAATTCTTACAAGTTTGAAGCCATTTCAGATATGTTTGGGGTTCCATCTGACCCTCAGGTACAATCACCATCTCAGTTAACTAATTATAAGTTTTCTCGTGATAGGAAAATGTAAGAAATACGACCACCATAGAAATATTGTGAAGGAAACCTAGTGGCTTATACTTTAAGTGTTGCTAAGAGCATTGATTCAACCAATGCTTCGTGTTATTATGAGGCAGTTCAAGCCTCTAATTTTAGTAAATGGCTTGTTTCAATAGAGGAAGAGATGAAATCGCTTCAAAAGAACGAAACTTGGAGGCTAGTTAAACCACCAATTGGTAAAAGAATTGTTGGTTGCCAATGAGTGTTTAAAAAGAAGGAAGGTTCATGTCCTAATGACACTATGTACAAGGCAAGACTAGTTGGAAAGGGCTACAATCAAGTGGAGGGAGTTGATTTTCATAATGTTTTCTCTTCCGTTGTGAAACATATGTCTATTCGAGCGCTTTTGGCCCTTGTTGCATCAAATAATCTTGAGTTAGAACAGTTAGATGTAAATATTACTTTCCTTCATGGTGACCTAAGGAGGACATCTACATGCAATAACTGGAAGGCTTAAAATTTGAAGGTAAACAAGATCATGTCTGTCTCTTACAAAAGTTTTTGTATGATTTGAATCAATCTCCTTGGCAGTGGTGTTGTAACAGTCCGGTTTATACCCTAGTCGGAACAGTGGTTTCGGGACCATAAATCCGAGTTTGTATAATATTTTAATATTATTTTCTGTGTCGTTGATATGTGATTGAGCATGTGTTAAATTTCTGTAAGCTAATTTGTCTGTCTGTGTGTTTGATTTGATAAAAGGATTGAATTGCATTAAAAGTGAAAATGGCATATTTTATGAAAGGGTGTTAAATTGTTATGTCTTTTTAAGAGTAAGGATTTATATGGAAATTAAGCCAATCTTATGGTTAGTGGACGACAATGAATGATGTTATATATTTATATAATATGTTTATTACATTTACATTAATAGTTAAATTTATATTATATTTATTTTATAAGTTATGTTTATTATATAATAAAAGAAACATAAGAAAGTGGTCTCATTTTATCATTTTCTTACGAAACCATAAAAGCGAAAGAAAGAATAAGCATCAAGGGTTTCGGTTAATTCAAGCTCAAATTAAGGTGAGTTTTGTCTTCGATTTTGATAATTTCTACGTTTTTGCAATCGTTGCTTTGAGAGCTACAAAGCCCATTTATTAATTTTATGAATTGATGATGTTTGTGTGATATGCCATTGATGATATGTTAAGCTTTTTGATGGTTTTTGGTGTTAAATTAAAGAGCTAGATGAACATACTTTGTTCTTGAATTTTTGATGAATTTAGCTAGATAGGACTAAATTGAGAAAATGGTAACTTGAGGGACTAAATAGCAAATTTGATGGAAAATATGGACTTGTATGAGATGTATATGCATTCAGCTAAGCATGTGTATGTGTGGATTTTGTGAATTTGATGTTTTGAGAAAAATGGACTAAATTGTCAAAATGTGAAAATATGAGGGTTAATTTGCAAATAGCCCTAAATGTGTGTCCATAGATTAAATTGAATGAATTGGTGAATAAAAGGGTTAATTCTAAATATGTTTAGATCAAGAACCGAGGAAAACAGACTTAGATCGTGGAAAAGTGAAAGTAACAGAGTAACCGTTTTCATTTAGTTAAACCGAATCGGAGGTAAGTCACGATGCAAATAAATGTACTTGTATGAAATTATAATTGCTCACATGACTAATGTTGATAATGGATACTTATGAGAGGTTATGCATATGAATTCTGAGATAAGTCCGATATAGTGATTAAGTCCGAAAAGTCTCGTACGAACCTAAGAATAGATACGATTAGTGATAAACCGTAAAAGCAACATATTTTAATCCCACATTTAGTATGCTTTTGGATGATTTAAGCCTTGATTCATATAAAAAGGTGCTCGTAATCCTTTCTTTTTATGTCTTATACCCAGGAAAGCACCCAAGGATGAAAAGAACATAAAACGGGCCCAAAACGGAGTAAATGGGCCATATCACGAAATCCACACGGCCTGGCCCAAAGATCACACAGCCGTGCCTTGTCAAGCATCTAGAACACGACCTTACCCCTGATTTACACAACCATGCCTCATTAAAGAAATTTGAACACGGCTCAAAGATTCGTCACACGGGCGTGTGACATGGCCGTTTCCCTGTCGTGGCAAAGAGCAAATTCGGTCAGAAAAGGATGCTTAGGGAGAATGAATCGCATTCCAAGAGCCTATATATACCCCCTAAGTACCACCTTTGAAGGGGCGTCAAGCCAGGCCAATAAGCCAAGCCGAAAAGGTCAGAGTTGTGGGAATCACTCGAAGTTAGCCAGTTGATCTATCCCAAGAAGCCGGGATTCTACTCAAAACGACAGATTTCTCCTTCAGTTCCTTCAGGGAGTTCTAGGGATTTCTTATATTTTGTTTTATCCTTTCTCTTGAGATATTTTCTTTATTTGTTATGAACTAAACCCTTCAGATACCTGAAGGGGATGAAACCTAGATGAATCTTGTTTTTAATTATGTGAGCTTAATCCAAATTTGATGTGCTTAGGTGGAGGAGAAATAGACCTTGCTTAAGAGTCGATCTAACATAATTAAGCGGAGTTGATCGCACGCCTAGAGATAGGGTGACGAGATTTTGCCGGATTACGGTGAAACCTAATATGGGAGTCCATAGATCGATTTACTACTATTCTAGGGGGTTATTATTCGAGAAAGAGATTTCCGTTAATTAACCTAGGGTTAGACGTTATTTGCCTCGAGAGAGGGTTTAATATACCTTAGGGAGTCCTACGGATCAAACTAAGTGAATAAATCGTATGGTTCAGTGTTAGATAACAAGTGAAATCTAGGTGGATTCTTCCTGAGGGTATCGTCGTGATCAACTGAGTTTTCTTCAAGTTATTTCCCAATTCGTTCTTTTTGTCTTCGCATCTTTAGCTTAGTAGTCGTTAATTTTGATTAAAGAAACTTCACTTTATTTTAGGCTAAATAATAAAAAGAAAGTTAGTATTAATACTTTTAGTTCCTTTGGGTTCGATAATCCCGTCTTGCCTAAGCTATACTACTGTTCGATAGGTACACTTGCCTTTAATCGTTGTCAGAGTTAATTTCCAGGTTCGATCTCATTCATTATAAATTTTAAAACTCTGATTTTAGCGATCAAGTTTTTGGCGCCGTTGCTGGGGAACTAAAATATTAAGAAAGCTCTATTTTTATTACTTTAACCATTATTTTTATTTTTTCAATTTACTTTTATTTTTATTTTTTTAGGTTAAATTTTGATTTTGCTAAATTTTTTTTCTTCTCCTAGCAGGTACCTCTAGTTTATGACTAGAAGGAACCCGAAAGGACCATTAGTATACGACAGTGAAATTGAAGCTACCGTTCGTAGGACTCGCAGAGAAATCAGGCGACCCTTAATTACACAGAGGAAGACCAAGAAGACAGATCCAATCCTACTGAAGGGATGGACAAGAATAACCCACAACCACATGATGTGGGGGAAAACAATGCTCCACGTACTATGTTTGATTATGCTAAACCGCATTTAACAGGAGCAGAATAGAGTATTGTTAGGCCTGCTATAGCTGCTAACAATTTTGAATTAAAGCCTAACACAATACAAATGATTCAACAATTTGTTCAATTTGATGGTTTGCAGGACGAAAATCCAAACACTCATATAGCTAATTTTTTAGAGTTCTGTGATACCTTCAAAATAAATGACATTTCTGATGATGCCATACGTCTTCGGTTATTCCCTTTTTCATTAAGGAATAAAGCCAAACAGTGGTTAAACTTGTTACCACGAGGATCAATCATTACATGGAAACAAATGATCGAAAAATTTCTTTTAAAATATTTCTCACCGGCCAAAACGCAAATTACGGAATGATATCTCTTCTTTTGTGAAGATGGATTTAGAGACATTATACGACGCATGGGAGAGATACAAGGATCTCTTGAGAAGGTGTCCGCACCATGGTTTACCCTTGTGGCTACAAGTCCAAACCTTCTATAATGGTGTAAACCCCTCAACGAGGCAATTAATTGATTCAGCCGCCAGTGGAACCCTGAACAACAGAACTCCTAAAGCAGCCTACGAGTTCATTGAAGAGATGTCACTGAATAATTATCAGTGGAAAGTTACAAGGACAAAACCGACAAAATCAGCCGGAGTTTATAGCCTCGATGCAGTGACCACACTATCAACACAGATAGAGATGATAAATAAAAAGCTTGATAGTTTGTCTTCTTCGCAGATACACCTAGTCATGCAATGCGACGCAAGTGGAACTGTGGCGAATCCTGAGTACACACCCTACCAACCGGGCGCAGAGAGCGAACAGATGAACTATATAGGTAATAATTTCAGATCCAATAATAATCCTTATAGTAATACTTACAATCCAGGTTGGAGGAACCACCCAAATTTTTCATGGGGAGGTCAAGGAAATCAAAGACAACAACCTCCTCAAAACTTCCAAAATCTGCCCTATCCGCAAGAGAAGAAGCTAAACCTCGAAGAGATGCTGACAAAATTCATGGCAAACACAGAAAACCGTTTCCAAGAAACTGAGAAAACACTTAAAGATCAACAAGAGTCGGGTGAAAAACTCACCGAGTCAGTCGGGGAACTCACTAAGTCAGTTGGACTACTTACTGAGATGATTTGCGAAATACGGGCAGAGATTCTTTCTAAAGAAACAGAATAGGTAAAAGCAGTTACACTAAGAAGTGGAAAAGAGTTAGTCGAACCAAAAAGACCACACGAAGATAACAAAACAAAGGATGAGGGAGTTGAGGGCGTAAATCCAGTACGCAAAGAAAGTAAACCACCAATCCCATATCGAACAAAGCTGAAGAAAGAAAGATTAGATGCCCAATACGGTAAGTTTCTCGAACTCTTTAAACAAATACATATTAACTTACCTTTTGTTGAAGCCATTACACAGATGCCGACATACGGAAAATTCTTAAAAGAACTCTTGTCGAATAAAAGAAAGCTTGAAGAAGTATCGACGGTGGAACATAATGAAGAATGCTCAGCGATCCTCCAAAACAAGTTACCAACCAAATTAAAAGACCCAGGAAGTTTTACTATTCTTTGTTTAATTGGTAGCTTAAATATTAAGAAGGCTTTAGCTGATCTAGGTGCCTGTATTAATTTAATGCCTTACAAAATGTTTAAACAACTAGATCTTGGGGAACCAAAACCCACTAGGATGAGTATTCAGTTAGCTGATAGATCAATTAAATATCCTAGAGGAGTTATCAAAGATGTCTTGGTAAAAATTAATAAATTTATTTTCCCTGTTGATTTTGTTGTGTTAGACATGGATGAAGACATTAATGTTCCTTTAATTTTAGGGCGTCCTTTTTTAGCTACTGCTAGGGCTGTTATCGATGTAGGTGACGGTAAACTTGTATTAAGGATAGGCGATGAGGAAATTATTTTTCAAATTTATGATGCCATGCGATATTCTAAAGCACAAGATGATTCCTGTTATTTTGTTGATACTACTGATCATATCATTCAAAATTCATTATAGGAAATCATACATGACGACACGATGGAATTGTGCCTGACTCAAAGAGAGGGGAAAGAAGATGAAGACGAAGAGATGAACTTGAATACATCTTCATTTAGACAAATGAAAGAAGAAAGCATTGAAGATAGTGACGAATTAAAACAGAAAACCTCCTTTGATGAGCCGCCTAATCTGGAATTGAAACAATTGCCGAGACACTTAGAATATGCATTCCTAGGGGGCAATTCTATGCTACCGATAATTATCTCTTCAGAACTAGAACCCAAGGAAAAAGAGGAGTTGATAAAGGTACTAAGTGAACATAAAAAAGCCATAGCTTGGAAAATCTCTGATATCAAGGGTATAAGCCCATCGTTCTGCACCCACAAAATTCTAATGGAAGAAGAATACAAGCCGTGTGTGCAGCCTCAGAGACGGCTAAACCCCAACATGAAAGAAGTGGTCAAAGCTGAGGTAATTAAACTTCTAGATGTAGGAATAATTTATCCTATTTCTGACAGTACTTAGGTAAGCCCTGTGCAGGTAGTTCCAAAGAAAGGAGGTATGACTGTGGTGCCCAATGAAAGGAATGAGTTAATCCCTACAAGAACAGTTACAGGTTGGAGAGTCTGTATAGACTATAGGAAGTTGAACGACGCCACCAGAAAAGATCACTTCCCTCTGCGCTTCATAGATAAAATGTTAGAAAGACTATCCGGGCATATGTACTACTGCTTCTTGGACGGACTTTCCGGCTACTTTCAAATCCCAATAGCTCCAGAAGATCAAGAGAAGACAACATTTACATGCCCATACAGTACTTTTGCTTATTGTAGAGTTTGGTAACCCCTAGAGTTTGGTATGGCTCTATCTAAGGTGGTTCTTATGGCTTGCTATATGGGGTTCGGTTCTAGAGTAAAGGTACCTGAACCAGCAGATTCCTTAATCCTCACCCATTATAGGCTCATACGGACCGAGCTCGGTTCAGGGGAACACATTTCCCTATGGCTGCACGGAGATGAAAATCTCACGAATACATAGGTACGGATGTATCCCGAAAGCGATCCACTATCTTGCACGGAGGTGAAAACCTCACGAAAGAGTAGTTTCTCACTCCCACTTAAAAGGGTGCGACTCAACGGTCATGCAATATGATGAAACACTATTATTCGAGACTCGAACCACATGATCAGATAAGATGATGCAAGCACATGCAATAAAAGGAAAACCAAATTTTCAACTTTCGACAAAAGGACAGAAATTAATCAATTTTACGGCCTGACTCTCTTATTTAGTCCCCAGTGGAGTCGCCAAGCTGTCGTAACCATTAAAAAAACGGAAAATCGACTTGGTTTTGAAAATGGGAGTCGCCACCAATCTTTTATTAGGTGTGATCGGATCACCTTTGTTTTAATAAAACATTTTGAGTTACTAAAACAATGCTCTTGGTCTACGAAAATTTGAGAAAATGGGTTCGAGAGTCGGTTACGTGCGAGGAAGGGTTAGCACCCTCGTCACGCCCAAAACTGGTACCAAAATGATTAATTAATGCCCTAATGTCGAAAGTTTGAAAATTTTGAAGGAATTTAAGAAATCTGACCCCTTTTGGAAACATTCGTGTTTTCTTGAACTTAATCGAGATTTTCTCGTTTCGAAGAAATAAAGTGTCACATCCAATACTTTAGGACACGATAGTTTAAATCTTCGATCCTGAGATCATCTCGTAGTTTTCCGAAATTGCAAATCAAGACTTTCTCGTTTCCAAGGGATTAAAATATCACATCCAATGCTTTAGGACACGATAATTTAAATCCTTGAATCCAAGACCATCTCAAAACTGTCGATTTACATAAATGACGCGAATAAAAATAATCATAAAAATATCGAAACAAAAACAAAGGAATAAAATACAAAGGTTAAAAATAAAGCGATAGATTAAAAAAAACAAAACGATGTAAAAAATGACAGAGTTAGTAACAATGAGGATAATAAATGTCATAATATGAGTGCTATTAATAATAATAATGCTAATGATAATAATAATAATAATAATAATAAGAAAATATTAATATAGTAATAATAATAAAAATAAAAGTGATACAAAATATATACAACATAGTAATATAATAATAATAAAGTAAAGTACTAAATAATAACATAGTAATAATAATAATAGGAATAATAAAAATATATACAATATAATATAAATATAATGGCGGTAATAATAATCTAATAATATAATGATAAAGGTGGTAACATAGTAATAATAGCAAGAATAAAAAAAAATATATACAGTGTACTAATATAATATAATAACAATATAACAATGGTAATAAGAAATATAATAGTAAAGATGATAATGATAAGTAGTAATAATAATAATACTATGTATGTACAATATAATAATATAAATATAATAAAAATAATAATACTATGTATGTGCAATACTATAATAATAGTAATAGTAGGTATGATAATACAATAGTAATAATAATGCTAATACTAACGATAATGTTAATATACAAGTGGTGATAATAATAAGTATATACAATGTAATATTATTAATAGTAGTATATAATAATAATAGAAAAATAACGACCATAAAAGTAATACTAATAATGACAATAATATAATAATAATACAAAGATAAAATAAATATAATTTCAAAATATTAAAGGAGGACCAAATTGAATTAAAAGGGTGATTTTGGGGGTCAATTCGAAATAAAATAAAAGGGGGAGGACCTATTCGAAATACGCGCGAAAGAAAGGGGACCAAAAAGGAAATTATCCCTTATCTCCCATGCGCAGAGTTTGGTTAAGGACTAAATTAGAGCAGAAACAGACATATTGGGGTAGATTTGAAAGTAAAAGAAACTCAATTAAAAAAGGGGAAAAATGCGGAAGGACCAAAAGGGTAATTAACCCAATTGACAAAAACACGCGGATCCTAGGCTCTGGGTCGGGTCAAAAACGGGTCATAAGCAAAACGACGTCGTTTTGGGTGTTTAAGTCCAGCTCCAAAATGACGTCGTTTTGGAGAGGCTATATAAGGCCAAAAATCTTCAAAAAAAATCATTCCCTACTTATTTCTAAAAAAAAAAACTTTCATCCTCTTTCTTTTTCTCTGCAAGGGGCTGGGATCCGGTGAGATTCCGACGACGCCCACCGCCGGCCACCGTCGCCGACGCCACCGCCGGCCACCGCGCACGGTGGCCGAAAAACGTAAGATTTTTTTTTATCCTATATATGTGTATATATATATGTACAAAAAGAGATTGAAATAAGAAGAAAAAAATACCTTCGAATGATCTTTGCTTTTGGATTTTTTCGTTAGATCTCTACTGCTATTTTTTTTGTTTTTTGAATCCGTTTTCTTTCTCCTTTTTTGTTCTTTTTTATTGATCCAAAAAAGGGTCTTTAATACATTGTTTCCTTCGGTTTTTATAACCGAATGTAAAAAGAAATACAATATTTTTTTTATTTTTGTTGCTATTGTTGCTGTCATTTGTTTGTCTTTTTGCAGGTATGGGGAGCAATGGGTAGTGGGGTTGCGGCGCACTCGGTTAGTGGAGGATGGAGGCTTGCGGCGCACCTGGCTTGAGAGGGGGAGCGGCGGCTGAAGAATTTTAGGGTTTCTGAACCCTAAATTTTTCAGAAAAATATGGGCCTTTTGGGCCTGGATTTTATTTTATTTATTTGGGTCTGATTTGTAACGGGCCGGGCAAATTGGGTATTACAGCTGCCCCTCATTGCTCATTGTCGTGAAACGAGAATAGAGCAAAGACAATAGAAGAACCAATCTTGCCCGGTCTTGGCCAAGCCTTGGCTCGTTGGTCCTCGTCTTCTTCAAACAGCTTCAAACTCCACTGTAACTCGTTGCTTCGATTCATTCTACTGGAGGCTTAGGGTGATAAGAATTCAGAAAGAAGAGATCTGTAACTTTGATCTTTCTCGCTGAAACTTCTCGAAAACGAATGGTGATAGGAATCCAGAAGAGACCCGTACCTTGGATCTTCTTGCTGAAACTTCTCAAAAATATAGTTGGTGATAGGAATCCAGAAGAGACCCGCAACTTGGATCTTCTTGCTGAAACTTCTCAAAAATATAGTTGGTGATAGGAATCCAGAAGAGACCCGTAACTTGGATCTTCTTGCTGAAACTTCTCGAAAATATAGTTGGTGATAGGAATCCAGAAGAGACCCACAACTTGGATCTTCTTGCTGAAACTTCTCGAAAATATAGTTGGTGATAGGAATCCAGAAGAGACCCGCAACTTGGATCTTCTTGCTGAAACTTCTCGAAAATATAGTTGGTGATAGGAATCCAGAAGAGACCCGCAACTTGGATCTTCTTGCTGAAACTTCTCGAAAATATGATTGATCCTCAGTACACTCAGGAAGGAGGGATTAGCAGCTTCGACCTGCTCCATTGGAACGTCAAGGAAATGAATCTGAACTTTTCAATTTGCTTCCTCACTATGTTCAGCCTGTTCCATGGGAGCAGTGTCCGACCTTCAATGCTGCTATGCTATTCTCCGAGGAACCTGTTCTGCAGAACGTGCTTATGCTCATGCAAATGATGAGGGTGTTACGATGGAGGTGATTCAAATGCTCCTAACTATATGCACCATTTACATGAATGCTGAATGTTATGCCAATGATGATTTTTCACAGCGTAAAAATGTCTAGGATGTAATGATTGCAATAAATCGAATGCTCCTAATTGGATGCGTATGAATGCATGAGAAGGACCCTATTTATGGTTTAGGTTGTCATTGCTCATAGCGAGATTCACTGAGGCATTACGACTGTGACTGATATAGGAAATCCACAGAAATGAGTTTGCCCCGCTGCAATGTCATTGTCTCTTCTATAGTACTCTCTGAGGCATAAAGTTCGTACTTCTCATTACCGCCTTAGGAGAGTAACATTTGTCTTCTTTCAACCCTCTTACTGCGACCTTAAGGCGTAGAATCAATAATGGTATTACGACTTCATTATATGCCAAGACTGACATTGCTCGTTATTTATGAAGGGCATATTACCGACGAGGTGTCTGGTTTTTGTTTAGATAGACGATCATTTGTCAATTTTCAACACTTCTGAACCTTAGGTGGAATGAATTTTGAACAATAGTTACGTTTCATGTCCTTGTATTATTCAGAGGCTTTCAGGATAATATGTAGGACTCCTTTTATGAAAATATTATTAGTTCCGTAATCGTTATTTCAATGTAAAATGCCTAAGAAGGATTGTAAGGAAGAGAGTGATTGGGAGTACAACCCGAAATAAGATATGTTAATCCAAATTTGTCAAATGTAATCAAGGAAGAAATTCATTGAATAAGATGGTCACAAATTACAAACTTAAAATGGGTAGAACAGAAATCGGGTGCCCCTAGATATCGCAGCCTAAACTTCTCTGCCTGAACATTTGGAAGACCATTTTGAGTTTGACATGTGCTCAGAAGATCTTGGATATTTTGTTGATGTATCGAGGTGCAACATGCCCCTTTCTTGTCCATTCGAGTGCGGCGGGACTCTTCTTTCTCAGTTCAAGCCGCCTTTTTGGGTTTTCGACTTAAATCCCTTTTGGTCTCAAAGTGCCCGTTGCGGGTTTTCGCCTTGGCCTCTCCCCCCCTTTTTTTTTGTTCAAGCGAAGTATCTTTTGACTGAATCTGAGTTCACGGGGTCGGGTAGGCTTTTCCCATCCATTTCCATTAAAATCAGTGCGCCTCCGGAGAAAGCCTTCTTTACCACGTACGGCCCTTCCCAATTCGGCATCCATTTTCCTCTGAAATCTTTTTGTATGGGGAGGATCTTTTTCAGTACCAGATCTCCCTCGTGAAACTCTCTTGGGCGAACTTTTTTGTTATATGCTCGCATCATGCGCTTTTGATACATCTGACCGTGGCGAATGGCCTTTAGCCTCTTTCCTTCGATTAGGTTCAACTGATCGTATCGGGCCTGAATCCACTCAGCCTCATCCAGCTTTACTTCTGTTAAAACCCGAAGAGAAGGTATTTCCACTTCAATGGGAAGGACTGCCTCCGTCCGTAGACCAGTGAGAAGGGTGTTGCCCCGGTAGAAGTTCTGACGGATGTTCGATAAGCATAAAGAGCAAATGGTAATTTCTCATGCCAATCCTTGTAAGTCTCTGTCATTTTTCCCACTATCCTTTTGATATTCTTATTCGCTGCTTCCACTGCCCCGTTCATTTTTGGACGGTATGGGGACGAGTTATGATGTTTAATGTTGAATTGACGACAAACATCTGTTATCGTACTGTTGTTCAGATTCAACGCATTATCTGATATGATCCTTTCGGGCATCCCATATCGACAAATGATTTCCTTCTTTAAAAACCGACTAACCGCCGATTTAGTGACGTTAGCGTATGAAGTCGCTTCTACCCATTTCGTGAAATAATCAATGACTACGAAGATGAATCTGTGTCCGTTGGACGCTTTTGGTGAGATTGGCCCAATAACATCCATGCCCCACATGGAAAAGGGCCATGGGGAAGTCATAACGTGTAGGGGAAACGGAGGCATATGAATCTTATCTCCATAGATCTGGCATTTATGACATCTCTTGGCGTAGTCGATACAGTCTCCTTCCATAGTGGACCAATAATATCCAAATCTCATTATTTGCCTGGCCATTGTGAATCCGTTAGCATGCGTTCCACAAACGCCCTCATGGACCTCCTCCAGGATCATCTTGGCTTCTAAGGCATCGACGCATCTCAACAGTACTTGATCTTTTCCTTTTTTGTACAAGATGTCTCCATCCAATACATATTCAAGGGCCAATCTCCTGAGTGTCTTTTTCTCATTCTCCGTAGCATGATTTGGGTATTCGCGATTTTTCACATATCGCAATATATCTTAGTACCAGGGGTGATCGTCTTTTTCTTCTTCTTCTACGTTACAACAATAAGCTGGGGCCTCATAAATACTCATTTGAATGGGCTTTACATCTTCTTGCTTGTTTGCCTTAATCATGGAAGCTAAGGTAGCCAAAGCATCTGCCGCCTGGTTTTCTTCTCGTGGGAGATAACTAAAGGTGATATCGTCAAACTCCTCGATTAATCCCATGACTATCCTTCGATAGTTGATTAATTTGGGGTCTCGTGTTTCCCATTCGCCCTTTAGTTGGTAAATCACTAATGCGGAGTCCCCATATACTTCCAGTGTTTTAACTCTACGTTCTATAGCAGCGTGGAGTCCCATGATGCAGGCTTCGTATTCTGCCATATTGTTTGTACAATCAAAATCCAATCTGACTGTGAACGGGTAGTGACCTCCCTTTGGGGATACCAAGATTGCCCCAATCCCATTTCCAACAGCGTTTGACGCTCCGTCGAAATATAATTTCCAAAGGCAATCTCTCGCAGTGTCCTCTTCCGCTGTTGCCACATACATTAGATCCTCATTTGGGAAATCAAAGTTCAACGGTTCGTAATCTTCTAAAGCTCTGCTGGCTAGGAAGTCGGCTATCGCACTCCCTTTTATAGCCTTCTGGCTCACATATACAATATCGAATTCAGACAGTAGGATTTGCCATCTAGCCATCCTCCCATTCAAAGCGGTCGTCTCCATCATATACTTTAGGGGGTCTAACTTTGAGATTAGCCAGGTCGTGTGGTACACATGTATTGTCTCAATCTCCGAGTTGTCCAAATCAGCGCACAACATAGTTTTTCAATTTGTGAATATCTCATTTCACAATCAGTGAATTTTTTACTGAGATAGTATATTGCCTTCTCCTTTCTTCCTGTATCATCATGTTGACCTAGCACACATCCCATTGAGCGATTAAGCACCGTCAGATATAGGATTAGTGGCTTATTGGGGCACGAAGGTGACAGTACTGGAGGGTTTGACAAGTACTGTTTGACCCTATCGAAAGCTTCTTGACATTCATCGTTCCATACGCCTGGGTTATGTTTCTTCAAAAGACGAAATATGGGATCGCATTTCTCAGTTAACTGTGAAATAAATCGAGCAATGTAATTTAGTCTTCCTAGGAAACCTCGAACTTCTTTTTGAGTGCGCGGTGGCGGTAATTCTTGTATAGCCCGGACTTTGTCTGAGTCGATTTCGATCCCTTTCTTGCTAACTATGAAGCCCAACAGCTTGCCAGACCTGGCTCCAAAGGTACATTTGGCGGGATTGAGCCTCAATTGAAATTTCCTTAACCTCAGAAACAATTTCTGCAAAACTTGGATATGTTCTTCTTCTGTTCTAGACTTTGCAATCATGTCATCCACGTAAACCTCGATTTCCTTATGCATCATATCGTGGAATAGGGTCACCATGGCCCTTTGGTATGTTGCTCCTGCGTTTTTCAACCCAAATGGCATTACTTTGTAACAGAATGTGCCCCACAATGTTATGAAGGTGGTCTTTCCCATATCTTCAGGGTGCATCTTTATCTGATTGTATCCGGAAAAACCATCCATAAAGGAAAACAGCGAAAAGCCTGCTGTATTGTCTACTAGAGTATCAATATGAGGCAGAGGAAAGTTATCTTTTGGGCTAGCCTTATTTAAGTCTCTATAATCCACGCACATTCGTACCTTCCCGCCTTTTTTAGGGACAGGCACGATATTGGCTACCCATTCTGAATATTTGATCTCTTGCAAAAATCCGGCATCGAACTGCTTTTGGACCTCCTCTTTTATTTTCAGCACAATATCCGGTCTCATCCTTCGGAGCTTCTGCTGAACTGGCTTGCAATCTCTCCTTATAGGTAAGCGGTGTTCCGCTACATCGGTGCTTAAGCCGGGCATATCTTCATAAGACCATGCGAAGACGTCCTTGAATTCTTGCAGCAGTTTGATAAGATTCTGCCTTGTTTTTTCGGCTATCCCCGTTCCAATATATACCGCTTTCCCTTCTTCCAACGTCACAGTCTCTACTGCTTCCTTGTGAGGTCGAATTTGTCTCTCCTCCTGCTCTACCATTCTTATCAGATCAGGGTATAGGTCCTCGTCTGCGTCATCTTCAAAATTCTGTAGTCCTTCTAAGCATATGTCTTGCTCAAAAGGATACTTCGAATCCGAGACAGAGTTGCTCAAGTCATTGATATCTAGGGACCTGTTGCAGTTTAAGAAAATGCAGGCGGTATGAATGAATTTGTAAACGAATGGTTATATGTATGACAGTGCTGAAAGAATGATAAAAAAAACGAAGAAAGAGATGTTTGCTTCAAGTAAGGATGAAAATGCATTTTATTGATATAACGATATTCGAAACATGCGCCTATTTCACAAAAGAAATCTTGCTGCTCCTAGGCTTAGAGCAACAAGTGTGTCCCGGACATTACTCTGAATGAGCCCTAAATACTACAGGGATTTCTTCTGCAGTCCAATTGTTCAAGATGATTCCCGATTCATAAGGCTGAATATTTGGCGAAATTTCTCCGTCAGTTGCCTCTTCAGATATGGCACTAATGTAGACGTTGCCTAACATTTCTACGATGTCCCCTCCCTTCGGTATCTTCAGCTCAGAGTGGATTACCCCTCCTGACACAAAGGTCTTGGATATGTGCGGGATTATCATGGGTTCCCACTTGGTTTCTTCTCCATTCAAACGAGCGCGTCTTCTTTCTTGTCTCCTTTCTAGCTCCTTCTTCTTTTGTCTTGCATCTGGTCTGAACCCTAGGCCGAAGCGATCTTGTTTCTCTCTCAGCACCGGGGCCACTATTCTCCCCTGTAGGTATTTTCCAAGCCCTCTTCCCGGTAAAACGCCTTTTCCCATGGTCATTTTCAAACCCATCCTTGTGGTCCTCGAGATTTTTGGCTTCAAGATCTTGTTTCCTTCCATAACAAAGGTTGCGTTCACGAACTCGAGAGATCGGAACGAGCATTCTGTTGCCTCGTCGTTTGTTTCCACGTAAGGCATGTTACTGGTCACGGTGGCAATGATGTCCTCCTCAGCTTTTATCGTTATTAGTCGGCCATCCGCTATCAACTTCACCTTTTGATGTAGTGATGAAGGTACTGCCCCGGCTGAATGTATCCATGGTCTCCCCAATAGGCAGTTGTAGGAAGGTTCGATGTCCATGACCAAAAAATCTATTTCGTAAATAGTTGGGCCAATCAGTAAGGGTACCTCAATCCTCCCCATGACCCTTCTTTGAGTTCCGTCAAAGGCTCTTACCACACTTTGGCATTCCTTCATGTACGAACTATCCACCGGTAATCTGTTGAGGGTGGATAAGGGTAACACATTTAACGCAGACCCGTTGTCTATCAAGACTCCTGGCAACGTGTGCCCCTTGCATTTAGCGGTAACATGTAATGCTTTCGTGGATCCTCTACCACCTGGGGGTATTTCATCATCATTAAAGTGAATGAAGTTGTCCGCGCTTATGTGGCCGATCAACCGATCCAACTTATTAACCGAGATGTCACTAGTGACGTAGGTTTCGTTTAGAACTTTCATTAGCGCGTTCCTGTGTACTTCTGAGCATTGGAGCAAAGTCAACACAGATATGCGTGCCGGCTGTTTGTGTAGCTGTTCTACCACACAATACTCACTATGTTTTAGAAACTTCAGGAACTCTTTGGCCTCTTCCTCAGTCACTGGCTCCTTGATCCTCGACTCGGGTTCAGCTGGCTTTCCTTTTTCTTGTTCCGCCATTGGATCTTTTCTTTTTATCAAGTCGTAGTGTCTCCCGCTTCGAGTGTGGAAGCCTTCGTCCGAATCTCCTTTTGTCGCATTAGTCGAGCTCTTCGTGACCGTGACATTACACTCATAGTTCCAGGGAACTTCCTTGCTATCTTTGTAAGCGAAAGCAGTGGGCTTCCGTATTATTACCTTCGGTGTCACCCGTGTTCCCGCCCCATCGTTAACTGAATTCTCTCCTTCGGAGACTGTTACATGATTTCGGGGGAAATCTCCCTTATCTTCAACAATAGTGGGCCTCCGTATTATTACTTTTGGTGCTGACTGCGTCCCTGCTTTATCACTTCTGGGACGTGAAATAATGATCCTCGGAAGGCTAACCTTTGTGCTTTCTGCTGTCGTCTCTGACGCGCATATGCTTCTATCTTTCGTGCCTTCCTCATAAAATTCGACTTCTTTGTTGTTCATTAAGTTTTGCACTAGAGTTCTGAATTCTCCACAAGTCTGAACCTCATGTCCCAACTCCTGATGGTGTTCACAGTAGTTTGTCAGTTCTCCTTGACTTTCTTCGCAATGATTAGTCCATGTTTAACCATTTCTTTCCAGACCCATCTCAAGGGAGTCTTGACCTCTGCAACATTCATTTTGATCCTTTTTTCTGGGCTTTCACTGATTGCGTTGACCCCACTTTTAGCATGATTGGGTAAAGGATTTGTTGCGTTTGGCATGTCATCCAACTCGACCACACCCATGTTAATAAATTTCTCCACCAATTTCTTGAAAGCCAGGCAATTCTCGATTGAGTGGCCCGTGATTCCCGCGTGGTATTCACATTGTGCGTTCGAGTCATACCACTTAGGATACGGAGGTTGCATTGGTTTTAGGTGGTGAGGGGACACAATATGCTCATCGAATAGGGTTTGGTACATCTCCTTGTATGTTATTGGAATCGGTGTGAATTGGGGTTTCTCATTGGGTTCTTTCTTGGGTAACCCTTGCCGGTCCGTGGTTGTTGTTTTTGGCTGATTTATGGTAATTGATCTCGAGTGTCCTATGCTCATGTTATTTACCTCACCTTCTTTCCTTCTTGGGGGAATTCTTTTGGTACTCTCTCCGGTCTCGATCCCTCCACTTTTTATAATATTCTCGATCATCTCTCCAGTGGTTATGATATCTGAGAAGCTTCGGGTTGCACTTCCTATCATGTGCATGAGGAATGGGGCTTTCAATGTGCGGATGAAGAGCATGGTGGTCTCTTTCTCCATAAGCGGTGGCTGGACCTGAATGGCAACTTCCCTCCACCTCTACGCATATTGCCTAAAGCTTTCGTTCCCTTTCTTTTCCATGTTTTGCAGAGTGATCCTATCGGGGGTCATGTCCGTTACATGACTGTATTGCTCCAAGAATGCTTGAGCCAAATCATCCCATGACCCAATTTTGGCACGACTCAACTGATTGTACCATCTGGCCGCAGCTCTTATCAGGCTGTCTTGGAAACAGTGGATCAGCAGTGGATCATTGTTAGTATAGCCCGCCATCCTTCTACAGAACATAGTGATGTGGTCTTCTGGGCAACTCGTCCCATTGTACCTTTCGAACTCGGGCATCTTAAAATTATATGGGAGCACCAAGTCGGGGATTAAGCTTAAGTCATTGGCCTTTATTCCTCGACGTTTACCGACGCTTTCCAGAGCCTTGAATCTTTCCTCCACCCATTTTGGCAGTTCTTGTTTTGCCTTTTCAGCCATCTCATCCAGATCTGGGACGTTGGGATTGACCAGATTTTCTCCTGGGTTGGTACCTGAACCCGTCGGGAGATGCGTCGGTATTGCGATATTAGCATGATATTGTGGCCTGATAGTGACAAACGCCCTTTGAGGATACGTGTCTGGTGGTGTTTGGGCCTCTAGTGGGGGAAGAGAGGGATTGTCACTGTCGTTTCCTGAGCTAGTGGCGATGCCTCGTTCCTTAGCCATCAATTGCCTTAGTTGGTTCATCATATCGTCCTGGGATTTTTGCATCCGCTCCATCATGTCCTGCTGGGTTTTGGCCCGTTGCTCTTGTAACTGCACTTGTTCTTTCATTTGATCCTGAATTTCTTTTTGCATTTGTTCTAGCTTTTCCATTTTTTGGTCCATTATCCTTGTCTTGTTTCTCGTACCGTAGTGATGTTCCAGAGTAACTGCCATAATTTTAGGGTCCTTCTATGAGATTCGATGTGTATGATGCAATGTAATGCTGATGTATGAAATGTATGCAAAAATGTTGATTCCAATCCGATTTCCATTAGAATAGCTTTTTCTAGAAAACAAGTTTCTTTACATAAAATGGATTACACGAATGGCCGGACCCTAGCACCTAATGCCTTGACCTCCTCAAGAAGCCAACTTAACTTTTGACCCTTTTCTGACCCTGATTCGTACATCAAGCCTAATGCATCAGCTTGAACTGCCAAAGTCTGCAAGTGATCCGCCATTCCTCGCATTTGAGCTATGGCTTCTCCCATGACATAATCCCGGCTTCTAACTTGGTTCTGGGAGTCATGCAATTGCTGTTCCATCGCTCCTCATTAGCTTGGAAAAGTTCTTCCCGTAGCTCGTAGCCATGCACGACGGATTCTAGCTCTTCAATTCTTGCCTTCATTTCTTCAATTTTGCTCAGACTAGCCTTTAATTCGGCCATGGAATGGCGGCTTCGATACTGATGTAGCAATCTCTCCAGTTCTGACACTCGCATTTTCAATTTCTCTTTCTCATCTCGGCCTTCCATCACATTCCGTTTTAGGGCATCTTCTCGTTCATGGGCGTCTTGGAGCGCTCTTTCCCACTGGCTCGCTCTGTTCTTCTCCTCTTTAATCTCCTGACGCCATTGCTCTGACGTTTTTCCCAGTCCCGCCATTTTATCGATCTTCGTAGCTTCTTATAATCGGTCTTCAAATCGCTCAAATCTTCTTCGGCTTTAGTTTTCCCTTTCCTCCACTTATCGGCTTCCAATTTTTGAATATCGACGTCCAAACCTAGCTGCATTTCTCTTCCTCTAGTTGCTCTATTCTTTTCCTTAATTCCCGGTTCTTTTCTTCGAAGTCTTGTTTGATGATTTCAAGCTCTGAGGGGATCACCCGTAACTGCTCTTCTAGTGATCGGGTGTTTTCTTGGTCAGATGTGGGGATGTTGTCATTGATTCTTTGATCTCGCCATTGGATGTACTCGGGTGTCGTCATTGGATTGGCAGCGAACTTTTTCATTTTATGAATTTGGCCCCAAGCCTTGGATATCTCGCGGATTCTCTTTTTGTAATTTTCCCCTTTATACTCAAATTCGCACTCGGCTAACCCTTGTGTAGGCGGTGTAAACTTGACCTATACTGTCTTAACACGAGAAGAGGAGCGTATCCGGCGGCTCCCCATATTCCGAGCATGGGGACATAATCAAAGTCTCCACACTTATACAAGATTTCGTCAAGTATCATCCAAGGAGCTTTCCATTCTACATCTTCTTCTTGTAAGCTTTGCAAAGCCATCATCCAACTTTCTTCCGTGATGTCATCTCGTCTAGGCGTTGCTGCTGTATTTTTTAGCGGAGAGTAGTCTTCGGTGAAGATTAGGCACGATACCTTTTCTATTTTCCAAAAATGACTGTGAAACCATGCTATTAAGAGTTGGGCGCAACCGATGAATCTCCCTTCGCCGGCCCTCCGACACGCGCTTAGAGACCTAAAAGTTTCGGCGAGAATCGCAGGAACAGGAGTGACTCCTCTGTCTAGTTTGTCGAATAGATCAGATACCGCCTCATCACATGTCCTAGAGCCTTGGGGAAGATGACCAATCGTAAATGCCCAAAGCTAAAACATCAACCCTCTTCTTCTCCTCAGGATGTGCTATGATCAAATCCCTTAGATTCTTCCAAGGGATGCACTTACAACCTCCCTTTTGTTTTGTCCGGGCCGTGACCCCTGCTCGCTCATCCCCGTAATGTTCATCAACTTTTTTGTGAATGTGGACATTAACGGCTCTCAAATAAGCCTTATCAATTTGGTCTTGGGCAGCGGATCAGGGCTGTGTACTCCTCTATGGTAGGAACTAAGTCTACTTCCCAAAGTAAAGCACTCGTACGCAGGATTCCAAAACTGGGTCATTGCTCGGAACAAGTGTTGGTCTATCCTGACGTCAAGCAGATAAGGCAAGTCGCCATAATGATGGTAGAATAACTGCTTGATCTTGTCGTCCCACTGATCCCATATTTCCTTTATCTCTTGAAGATTATTTTGAGTCACACTGATGGTGTGTATAATCCCACAACTCTGATATATATCCCTCCATGAGGCTATCCCCCTTCTCTCGCGCTGTACCGTCTCAGCCCATATCCGGGCGGCCGCATTGTCTTCCACTCTATCAAGAAACCCCTTTTCCATGATAGCTACCTATTCAGAAATCGAATGGGAATCAACGTCTTTTGATGCATATGCTATGCGAAGAGATGCAGATAAAGCAAGTCATTATTTCGTAATCAATAAGCAGCAAATGCAAAACTTAATCGGGTAACCCTAGAGTTTGGTATGGCTCTATCTAAGGTGGTTCTTATGGCTTGCTATATGGGGTTCGGTTCTAGAGTAAAGGTACCTGAACCAGCAGATTCCTCAATCCTCACCCATTATAGGCTCATACGGACCGAGTTCGGTTCAGGGGAACACATTTCCCTATGGCTGCACGGAGATGAAAATCTCACGAATACATAGGTACGGATGTTCCCGAAAGCGATCCACTATCTTGCACGGAGGTGAAAACCTCACGAAAGAGTAGTTCTCACTCCCACTTAAAAGGGTGCGACTCAACGGTCATGCATAAATGAAACACTATTTTGAGACTCGAACCACATGATCAGATAAGATGATGCAAGCACATGCAATAAAAGGAAAACCAAATTTTCAACTTTCGACAAAGGACAGAAATTAATCAATTTTACGGCCTGACTCTCTTATTTAGTCCCCAGTGGAGTCGCCAAGCTGTCGTAACCATTAAAAAAAAAAAGAAAATCGACTTGGGTTTTGAAAATGGGAGTCGCCACCGATCTTTTATTAGGTGTGATCGGATCCCTTTGTTTTAATAAACATTTTGAGTTACTAAAACAATGCTCTTGGTCTACGAAAATTTGAGAAAATGGGTTCGAGAGTCGGTTACGTGCGAGGAAGGGTTAGCACCCTCGTCACGCCCAAAATGGTACCAAAATGATTAATTAATGCCCTAATGTCGAAAGTTTGAATTTTGAAGGAATTTAAAAAATCTGACCCCTTTTGGAAACATTCGTGTTTTTCTTGAACTTAATCGAGATTTTCTCGTTTCGAAGAAATAAAGTGTCACATCCAATACTTTAGACACGATAGTTTAAATCTTCGATCCTGAGATCATCGTAGTTTTCCGAAATTGCAATCAGACTTTCTCGTTTTC